>VWYO01025258.1:80265-166049 GCA_013400275.1 Rhadina sibilatrix
TTTTTTTTTTTTTTTTTTAGTATCTTGATGTATTATGTTCCATTATCAGGCTCTCTGTGGTTTTGTCCAAAACTAACAATAGCCAGTTCAGCACACACAGCTTTGGAGCTGAATTGTTATTGTTGTAGCAGTCAGGAACTCCAAGTTTGGGCTGCAGACCTTCTACAGCAGTTTCTGTACTGTGCTCTGTTTAACCAACTTACTGAAACTTCCACCAGTGTTCCAACATCTGCAAAAAACAGTGATGCAAGTTCTAAAAAAAAAAAAAGGACAGATCAGAAAACTGACTGGCTGTGTCCTTCAATGAGAATTTGTCAGTGGCTTTTTGGCTTTAAAAGCCAAACCTTTAACAGCTGCTGTTGAGTAGCAGGCATGTTCATTAAATGTGCATATGCAACTTCTTCCTCTTCCTTCTGAACAGAAATTAGAAATATTTTCAGTATTTACTCAGTTTCTGCCACTGCAGCCTATACTTCCACTCTTGCTGACCAGTATCACACTGTATGGATTTGGTTTTCATACAGATAACGAATTCCTTACAATCCTTCCTATACCTGGTCACAAAATTCTCGTGCTTGTTTCTGGCTTTCCTTATTCAATGAATTGATTACCTAACTCCCCCTTGTACCTAGACTGTAATCATTTCAACTCTCAATATTACAGATTCTTACACTAATTTCCTACAGAAACAAAGTTTCCATATACAATTAATGCCTCCCTCCAATAATCTGCTTCTCTGTCCTCATAACCAAACGTGGTGGCCAACTTGAATGAAATAACAAAAAAGTTATGATATCTTGAGGGGGATTTTTATATCTTCAGTGAAAATACATGGCAGGGCAGAATGCTCTGACAGAAGAAAAAGCTGCATCAAAAGCCCAGCCTGTACTGGATGACAATCCATGCATGAAGAAACTGGGGAAACTTTTAATTGGAATTCTTAATCTCTTATGCACCAAAGAGTCAATCAAGCCTAGGACATGAATGAATGGGAGTCAGGGATGGAAGAGAAATCAAATTCACAAGTTCTGGTGCTCCTGAAGTATTTGCTAACTCAGTGATTGAACTTAAGTTTGCAGAAAACCACCCACAGAGCAAGCAGGAGAAAAGCTCCCAGAAATACAGCGTAATGTGGTTCTTAAGGGCTGGTACATGATTTTTTAATCAAAGGTTTTCTTTGCAACCTACCATAACTAAAAGAAGCAGAATAGATCTCTGAGACCAAGTTCTGTCACCTGTATAGTAGGTAAGATTGCACTTGGTCTAGATAAAGTAATTTTTCTGACATTCAGGCTGAAAGCACACCTCATTTCCTATGCAGGTCAGCTATAATTTCCTACACAGCCACCTAAGACTGGAGGGACTCTGATGTCAGAACTTTAAATAACTGCACTCAGAGTGCCCAACCTTTCCAAAACCTTCTGTGACAACAAGACAGAGCTGTCTTTATGTAGGTCTTTCCCACCTGGCAACTGCAGGAGTGAAGACACAGGGAGCTCAGGGGGAAAGGGTCTGGCAGACTGAAGAGCTTTGCCTCAAGACCCAAAGCACTGGCCCAGCCCTGCTCCACACCAGCCCTGCCTGCCAACATGAGGGCCATGGCACGGCTGGCAAGCACAGGCACTTGCACTGAAGGCACAAAGGGCAGCTGTGAGGCAGCTCCTCTGCTCTCTGGGCATCTCTGCCATCTTCCCCAAAGAAAACAGATGCCAGGCTGCTAATCTGCTTTAGGAGAGGGAAAGAACAGCCTGGCAGAGATTTTGATCCGTGTCACAATTACACTTCAGTCCTGGAACAACACACATTTCTCATGATCCCTGCTGGAATTAATACAAAGGCTAAGCTAAACCAATATAACCTTCAGAATGTGAAGGAAATACTCTCTTGCATCACCCCTAAAAAGCAACTGAAGTTGTCTGGATACCCAAAAGGTGCTTCATTCTCTTAGGTTAAAAAAATTAAAACCAACAAAAACCACAATCCAGAACAAGAGTAGCCACATTAAATCATCAAAATACTCCTTTCCTCAGGTTTGAAGAAGCCCTGATATTCTGATTTGACTATGCCTAGAAAAGTGTGCTCATTACAATGTTCAAATGTATTACTTGATTACATTTTCAATACAGGTCACAATGTGGGGCCACACAAAATATTAAACCAGCCTGCAAGTCACCCCAGCATCCAGATTCCAGCAGGTACCCAGTCTCCAATGACCCAGGTTATGCAGAAAAGCAAACACAGATTCTGTGAGCCTGTTACAGAGAGGACGTGGTGCTCTTGCTGATTTTCAATCAAGAGAACAAAATGACTTGGTCAGCTCAGTCTCTCTGCTGTGTAGGTCCAGTTCTTAACTTGGGTTTAGCTGACAACCACTGCACTCTACACAAAGTACTCGAGCTCCACACGTAGTAATTGTGTTTTCAAAGCCAAATTTCTGCATCCATTGTTGTGTGCACTGGCATATGTCATCCTCAGCTGCCTTAACCATGCACTGAACCAACTCTCAAGGCTACTGGTCCTCCTTCCCCTCTCAAACCTCTCCACTCTCTCCATCCAGCCAGTTTTGATCTCTCAAGATCTCTGGAGTTTGGGAAAGTGCTTAAGTAATCACAGCACAGAGGAAGTCAGCACGTGTGTGGGTTTGAGCTACAAAATTTTTTCATTTGGCTCAGGAGGAGAGAAAATGTGTCTTGAAAGCCAGAAACATCAGCCCTTGTTCTCAAAATATTTGATGAGCAGATAGGAACACATTCACTCCTTCTGGAACATACGTTACACGACAGCTTCCAGTGGCAGCTGCTTTACACTCTGGAAAAAACCAGCTTTTTCCAAACCAAAACCACAGGAGATGAATGAAAAAAAAATCCAAGTGAAGGAGAAGAGTATGTAAAATTGTTGTCAGGCTATGTAAAGTTAAGAACTGACCCCACACTTGTGAAGTTCCTCCCTGATTTTGCATAGTCATTGAATACACTTTTTGCAGGAACCAGAATCCCAGACATGTTTTTCTTTTAATTCTTTTACACAATTTTAGAGATTTCTTCTTCATTTATTATGTATAACAGGGATTACATTTTTATTTAGTTTAAATTGGCCTCTTCTAAACATCATTCTGTAGCTTCAAGCGACTTCCTTTTGAAATGTTTTCACAGTGGTCGTCTCCCTGGTATTTAGAACTCACCATGATTAACTCCTCATAGCTTCTTAAATACGTGCAAAAAGAAAAGGACTTTCATTTATGTTACTAAATGCAGTCACATCAGAGACTGTCTCCTAAAATCAACCTTTAAAACAATAATAAATATTTCATACCATATGCTGAGAAATATCATGGGCTCCAATCTCATAAAGAAAACAGAAACACATGGAAATTCCTTGCTCAGTACTCTGTGGAAAGAAACTGAAAAGCAGAACTCAGAGGGGTGGATAGGAGTTGTTATGTACAGGCACAATGCAAAGGCCACTGTTAAATAAACAGAAATCTTGTGCTTTAGGACTCAAACTGTGTTCAGAATTCAGGCCACCACCGATCTGAGGCCACCAGCAGTTTAGATCTGTTACTTCTGGTTTGCATTCCAAGTATCATTTCAAAGAACAAATCTGCATTTCAAGTAAAACAAGGTATGATGCTTACACCTGCACAGTGTAACAATGACAGGAAGGAAAAATAAGAACAATGAAAATTCTCCATTTTCTCCATTATCCTGATACACAGGATAATGCCTTCTGCCTAAATACTTCTCTTTAAACCTTCTCAATCAAGATTCCCAGCTCACAAAACACAACAAGGAATAGCTCAAGACACACTAAGCAATGGAGCATGACTGGTATTGAGACAACATCATTCTGCAGTGATGGGCTGACTTCTCAACAACCCAAAAATCCACGCTCCCAGTCCAACAGCAGCTGGAAGTAACAACAGTGACCTTTACATTTCAGGACACAATCCAGCTACAGCAGGCAGTAGAAGAGCAAGAGGCAAAGTCCGAGGGCACATATGGGAGAGATGATTTGTGCCTAAAGGCCACACAGATTTATAGCTCACACTTTTTTTTTTTTTTTTTAAACATTCACATGGATGGTTCTGAAGAAGTTGCTTAAGCTCAGTTTTTGTCAGAGCCCGTGCACCTCACTGCCTTCATTGAGCTACTGATGCATGTACACATGTTAGCAAAGCACAGGCATGGCCAGATGCCTCCTTTCCAACTATCACTACAGGAGAGTGCAAAAGGAACTGCTTCTTAGAATCCATTAATTTAGAGCATTTACCTTAGAAGTTGCTTCCTACACTGAAGCACCCCAAAGGGTGCATTTAAACACTGACAGTCTCTTTCAAAAGTCTCAGGCTGGATCCTATAGATATCTCCTGGTGTACTTGTGAACATCGAGGCTTTATTCCTTACCTACAATTCTTGGAAAACAGTAACTTGAGAAAGTATTTTACTAAAGAGCTGTGGATGAAAAATTTAAGTAAGGGATTGTGGAAGAGCAGCAGTCAACTTAAAATGTCCCATGTGCTCAACTTTTACTCAGTCAACAAAAAAAAAAAAAAAAAACAGGCAAGAAATTAGGCCAACAAGAGTACCACAGTTAAAAGTTTAAACCCAATGGAAAAATTCAATCACTGTTTATAGCCCTATTATTAGCTGGTGTCTATCAAAGAGGAATATAATCAGACACATTCCAATCACCCAGTTATGACGACACAGCAGCAGCACTGACAAAATATGACACCACTTCTTTTGCAGATGGTGATGCTTTGAACCACTTCAGTCACCCATGGCCCCACCACAAAGCAGCAGAGCCAAAACAAACCCAGGGTTCTTGACTGCCAGACCTGCAGCTGCAGGACTTTATGGCAAGATGTCCTGCAAGTCCCTTGAGAACCACACACCGATATCTTCACTCCCTACCACTGCCTTGGCATGGAAGGCAGAACCAGGTGTGCTCCACCACTGGCACCAGACTCCTGCTTCTCCCAGCCCTTCTCCTCACCCTCCTACCTGAACTGCTGCTCACTGCCCCACATGCTGCTCACCCTGCCCTTGGCACAGGGCATCCTCCCATATTTCCTGATCATGCTCTTCTTCTTCACACCCACGTTCAGAAGCTGCTTTTGCCAAATGTACAGTAACTATGTTAATACAAATATCTCTCAAACTGCACCTGGTGTCGGATGAGGGACCCCTCAGACCTCACTGTAATCTCTGTTCCACTCCTCCTGCTATTCCTCAGTTTTACTGCTTTTCTTGCTTCTCTCCAGTCTGTTCTGACACCAGATCCCTCTGCCAGCCCCCAGTAACCTCAGCACAGCCATAAGCTCTGTGCCAGAAGGCGGCTGCACAGCCTGGGCAGAACCCCACTGGCTTCAGCAATGCCCTGCTGCAAACTCAATTGCTTAATTACACTGCAAACACAATTACTTAATTACAAAGGAAACTGGGGCTGCTATTACAGGACCCGTGTTGGATCTGCTTTTCTGAAGCACGTTGTGATGCTGAAATTACAAATCATGATTTAAGTCAATGGTTTAACTGCTTGGTGGTTATCGGACAGAAGAACAATTTAAAACGGGCTTGTAGTAGAGTAGTTATGTGCAAAAAGGAACTTAAAAATGTGATTTTAAGGGTGACAATGTTTCTTTAATCCCTTAAGAGCTGTTTAGTTCACTGTGGCTTGAATATAATGAATCAGGAACCATTTCTCCATGTTTCACATCAGATAACAGGTAATTATGGAAACAGAATAGAACTTTATTTATGAGAAAAAAACACAGATTGTTCTATTGTGATCATCCACAGCATTGCTGTTTCTTAGAAGTAAACATATTGTGCAAGCTGGAAAGAAACCATTGATTAAAATAATCAAAAGCCCTATTAAAAGCTGGGACAGCTTTTCCTTTGTAAAAACCAAAACATCGTATCTGACTAGGGATACAATAGTTGAGGTATTTGAATTACTTCTTCCAAAGCCCACTTTAATTTTTCCTCACAGATTCATTTAATTAAATCTACTATTACAGGGTGGTTTTTTTCATTTTACATACACTATACAAAACATTTTCATTTTACATACACTATATAAAAGCTTGGTGTACTCTGGGAAATCTAAGAGATTAGAAAATCTTACCAATAGCTTTTTATCTTAATTTCTTCCTGGCCATTTTCAGCTGAAGCAACCTGCTTAAGATGCTGTTTCCAAGCATGCCAGCACTCAAATATTTTCCAAAACTGAACAGTAAAATTTACAACAAGATCAGGTGCTTATCAGGTACCTGATAAGCAGAAAAACTTTTCAGTTCCTCCTCTGAAAAGCTGGAATATCATTAAAACAAGGTCAGAGGTGTCAGAGTCATAGGGAAGAGTCCAGAATTGGAATTACCAGCCACGCCAGGCTATTACTGGAACAGGCACCACCTTTCCCCCCATGTTTTGTCAGCACAGTGGGTGCTCTGCTGTCGATGCCAGCCCAGGACAGGCACATAGGCACCAACAAACACTTCAGGGACATCAGGCCCAGTGGAGGCAGCTCCACTTCTGTAGATGCTCAAGCACAAATGAGAGCAGGGGGCTCCTGTGGCTCTTTCCCTTTCGTTCCTGGCTAATCAAGGAGCAAGGCTGTCCCCTGGCACTGGGAAGAGGGAATGCTCACAGAGCTCTCCTGCTCTCTGGCTGGTTCCACAGCCACGGCCCTGCACCAGGCTCTCAGCTCTGGCTGCAAGTCCAGCACGGCCCCGAGGGGGTCCTGAGCCTCCGCAGCAGCTGCTCCTTCATTTTCCTTCCTCCCAGGCTCACTTTCTCTCTCTCTCGTGCACAGAGATTATTCCAATTCTAATCAAAACAGGGAGGAAAAAGCCCCACAGAACGCTAGGGGGACAAAACTGTACAAAGGATAAAGGAGTTGAGCGGCATTGAGACGAGACCTATTTGTAAAAGAGATTATGGTCGCAAAAGTGCTCCTTGTCACGAGGGAAAATAAAGGCACAAAAGGTCCCTTGATGAGCAAACATAATGAAACCTGCCAAGATGAGTGATAAAATCATAGAAAGAAAAAAAATATACAGGTCTCCAGGACACTGCCAGAATTCACTGTAAAACACTTTTTCCTGCTTTCTGAAGTCTGTATTTTTAAAATGAAAATTAAAAGCTTCCCTGAGGATGGTGCAGCATTGGTATTTCACCTCATATCTGCCAGGACAGTATCTCCTCTCTGTTCTGTCAAAGGACTGAATAAAACAAACAGCATTCAGGGCTTCCCAAAACTTCTTACCACAAAGGAAAAACTGAGTGCAGTGTCCCAGCCCAGCCCCAGCAGCTGCAGGGAAGCCATCCCAGCCATTCCTGGCAGCACCTGCATGGCCACAGTCAGGACACTGCTGCACCAAGGTCCAGGCTCATACCAAGGGGAGATGCTGCTTTTTCCATGCTAAAGTGACAACTCTTCTGAGGCTTTAAAGGTATTGAGAAGTGAAATGCTGCTCAAAGGAACCAAGAGGATATGAAGAACTCAGGAAAAAAAAATAAAAGGATTCAGTAGACAAGCATAGATTTAATTAATTCTAGTATGTCCTCACCCTTTTATGTGCAAAAGAAAGTAAGTCTGAAAAGGCTCTGGTGCTATTAAATAATTGTGTTTCTTATCTCAGAGTGAACATTTCATCTTTTATATACATACAAAGAAACCCCCACCTGTTTTCTTTTTCATAGGATGGAACAGGCAGCTTAGATAGCAATTTTAATTGAATGTGTTCGGGCTGTTGCACAAGAACATTGATGTGTAGACCCGTGGCTGGGAAGAAAAGACTTTCCCTTACCACTAACACCTTGACTTCATTACAAATATCCCTGCTGGTTCTCACAACTCAGCTCCAAGTTTGACAGTTGCAACATGTTTGGAGGCAGGAATTGTGAAGCAGCAATGCAAATTGCAGTGGAATTCAGTATGTTAATTGCTGTTTCTCAGTCACACTCCACATGGGGCTGATATACCTGGTGAAATACTGGAATGACCAATTGTTCTTTTCCCTGTGTGTCTATGTGCATTTCTCAATACAAGGTATCATTTTGCACACATAAATGCACACACAGTGGCTGGAAATGAAATCGATTGTCAAACACGTTACACATGTTAATCCCTGTACAGAAAAAAAGAGAAGTGTGGTTATGTTTGCAACCTCTGCCAAAACAGAGAATCACAGTCTCATACAACTTACAGAGCTCCAGTGACAGGGTAAGATGATGAGCACAGGCCAGAAAAAGGGTGCAAGAACTGGCATGAGCCCAACATGTGCCGTAACGAAGCTACTCCGTTCTCTGCATTTTAGTGCAAGGGATTCATAATGTGTTGTAGTAGGTTAAAATACAAGACAAAAAGGATGAGCTGAAATGTCACTTCAAATATAGTCATGAACACTGTGTCCCTAGAAAGGGGGCTGGAGCTTCTGCTGAAGACAAGCCTTGATTAAGGCTCGCAGTGCATCCCACAGAGGCCCAGGGAGGATTCACACCACTCTCACACGTGCAGGCAGTGCTGGCTGTGACCCTCACCCCAGAGCACAATCTCACTGAAGGCATTGCAGGCATTAAAAATCTCCACTGCAAGGCTTAAATTACAGAAATTACCTACCAAAGCATGCAGAGACTGCATATTAACCCAGTCTTAATCATGATCCTAATCCTAAAGGAAGCAGGATGGAGTGTCATGAGACCCTTATTAAAATTGCAAGTGATTTCAGTGGGAGTGAATGGAAACAGGATCCTCCAACTGCAGGAATGCAGAAACAGAGGAAAAATACCCATCAAAGAAAAGGTGGTAGAACAAGGAAACCCAGCTTCAACATACAATTCATTATGTATAAAATGCAGAAGCTATTTTAATGTCAGTAAGGTTAAGATAAAGTCATTTGATACTCACTTATTTTCCTCACACCGTAATTCACCCATTTAAAAAAGGAGAAAAGGTTTTCTGTCTGTGCTCTTGCACTGCAATACTACTTCATTCAGTTAAAACATTTCAATTTGCAAATTATGTCTTGCCTTTGATTCCCAGATATTATTGGCTTTTCACATCAGCAGTAATAGTTAAACAACTGCGATTCTGCATCCTTCCCCCAATAAACAAACAAAAGGATAAATATAAAAACCAGGTAATCTCAATTTCAGAAAGCAAGTAGCAAGAGAATGGAAAAAAACAAAAGCACTAAGCAATGAAAAGCTACTTAAGATTTCTGAAAACCTTTTATGTTTTTAGTAGTTCAATTTATTAGCCTGTTAAATAATTACACATACAAGAGCTTCACACACTCAACTTTCATTTTCCTGCTATTCTCTCCTATTGAAATAACTGCAAGATTAATTGTAGCCATAAAAAGGCAGCATCCAACTCTTTTATGACCCCTCCTGTCTATAAACTGCTCGAACACATTAGACCAATAGGGAAAATGTTTAAATCCTGCTGTTTAAACTTTGTAGCTGTCACCAAGCAAAAGCTCAAAATCGATCTGGGGAATGGAAACACTGCAAGTGTCCAAGGAGACAATGCTACATGAAAAAGTGACTCCCTCACAAGAAAACACTGCTCAAGAACAGAACAATACAAACATCAGAACACACCCAGTGGGTTTTTTTCAGTTGGTTTTCCTACAGAACTTGGTCAGCCCTCTGCAAAGGTCACTGCTGAGACTTAAGCTCTAAACATTTTCCCATAAAGGAAAACTACATTAAAATGTGTTTTTGTGTAGCTATTTTGTGTAGGTATTTAAAACTTAAAACTTTTCAGCACTGGTAGAACTGCAGCACAATCATTACAAATCCTAAATTCATTTACATCTTTAGCTAAGTAAAATGCTGAGATCACCAAAGCCATGTAATCATCATCAAAAAGGAGATGTAATTCACTGCCCACGAGCCACAGACAAAGTTATCCCACTACTGGGGATAAACTGCTCAGCTTTGAGTTTGCTGAATTTCCTTTGATGTAAAAAGAATAATTTCACGCTTCAAGAAAAGGAACAGGACGCCAGAAAAACTGGATTTGATTCCTTACTCTGTCAACAAAGTTCTCGTGTTAGTCCCTGCGGATCCTTTGGGAGATTGAGGTTGGCTTAAGGTTACTCTGTCAGGACACACCTGGAGGCAACTCCAGGCAGGTGCAGTGCTTGTGGATCCAGAGGCACTTGGGAAGCAGTGGGCTGAGATGGGAAGGGTCAAGCAGGGGTAAAGGTCCATTTGTGAGAATTTCAAGAGTCACATACACTTAGAATAAAAGGGCTTGTAAGCCACCAGGCCCAGGGAGGTCTGCTGACAGAAACACTCCCATGGAAAAGGAGTTCTCAGGAACCTGGAACCCTCTGCAAAGCAGACCTGGAAGCTAAGTGCTTAAAACCTGAGACATGAAGTAATGTTCAAGTTATATTTTGGATGTGATAAAGCTTTGACAGGGGTGAATGAACAAAGCAAAACCTGTATCCTGATTACAGAGCTGCATAATTTCCAATTATCTGACAAAATAATCTGAAATGGGAGACTACAAATAAGGAGAGGTTGAGGGACCAGCACTTGTCTGGCCGACAGAAAAGAAGGTTAAAGGAAGATACCATTGCTGCCTTCGACTCCAAAATGGGAGGGAATAGTGAAGATGAAGCCAGACTGTTCTCAGAGGTGCACAGTGACAGGATGGGAGGTGACAGACACATGCTGCAACAAAGAAAAGTCTGTCAAGATAAAGGGATTTTTTCCATTAACAGGGGTGGTCAAACATGAGGACAGGGGTCCAGTTTGAGAAAGGAATTGTACTAGATGACTCCCAAAGGTCCAAATTATGAACCTCTGTCTTAAATTATTCCATGATTTCATGGGGAGATGATCATGGCTGTTTTCATTTTATTCTGTCTCGATAAATTTGATCACATTGACAAATCAAAGCTTTCATCACTAGCCCTACAAACCAGTCTGGGCACCTGGAAAATGAGGCTGCCACTTTTGTGCCTTGTCTCGGGGAGGATCCTGTGGCTCTAGAAGTGTTTCCACATCCAGCACCTTGTCCTATATTTGCTTTACAGATGGGGCCCTCAGCTGCTGCAGTTCAGCAGTGCTCCCAGAGGCCCAGCAGGGCCAGTGCTGTATTTTCTGCTGGCTGTAGCCATTTGGTGCAGTTGGGAGTGTTGCTGAAATGCACACCTGTACATCTGGCATTAACATCACCGTATGCAATTCCCTGAATGATCTCTAACAGATTATTCCAACAGAGCAGTCCTTAATTTACATGTTCCACCGCATTTGCAACCCCCCAGCATCTTATCACATTTATACCAACAGATCTGCTCTTAACCTTGGGGAAAAAAAGAAAAAAAAAAAAGAAAAAAAAAAAGCTTTCTTTACTGCCCCAGGTCCTAAAACTGGGTATCTGGCTGTGCCTGGCTGATTTGGCCTAGTTTTTTCTTTTGCTACTTGAATTCAATGGCCCAGTGTATGTGATGCCCTGAAAGGAACACTCCACCTTCTCCAGGAAAAATTTTCCAAGGGCAGGGAACAGTTTATTAAGTCCTTTTCCACAAAAGCACAGTAATGTCACCAAACCCACTCAGCCATGCAGGAGATCTGCATCAAAGAAGAGTAACAGAGATGTAATATCCTTTGGGCTGAACAGAGAGCTGGGAGAGGATTGTGCATTTGGGGAATGATACCAGCAACACTACCAACAACAGGATTTTACATTTGGGCAGCTTAATAGGAAATGAATGGAACTGACCAGCACTGTGAGAGATCAGCACACACAGCACACTGAGTGCCTGGGACCATGGAAAATCCCCATTAAAAATATAACTGTCAAGTTTGGATACATCTCCCTGAACCACTCGTGACATGTACTTCAAAATAAGAAAGAAGTGCCTGAACTGGTGCTGTTATTTCAAACCAACCATTCAGAGTTTGATTTTATATTCTAATTCCATTTTAAAATCTATTTCCAGAACTGCTGCTTATTAAAACTGCCCTATTAAATCATTCCCCTATTAAATGCAATATGAATTAACGTTTCCCAGTCTCTTTTTCTTCCACTTAACATCCTACACTCTAACACCTTGTACATTTCTGTACAATAATTTCTGCTCTTAACCAGGAGAATGTCACATATCTGAAAAAGAAGTGGTGAGTTTATGCTCTCTGCATTCCTCGATCTCATTATATATACAATGTCCTAAGGCAAGAGTTTGCCAGCTTAGATTTTCACTTGCTCTATTCCCTTTAATTTGTGCTCCCATCAGTGTTGTTACTGATTGTTAGCATTTGTTTTTATTTTTCTCTTGAGATTTTTTTTTCTTAAGTCACTGATTAAATAATCTAAATCCTTCAGAGGGAAATTTGAAATTTCCTTGTATGAAAAGCAGAATGATTCAGTACCTGTGCTGGAACAGCATTAGGTAGATAACATGCATTTTGCTGGAGGTCTCTGTTAGCTCAGTCAGAAAAATGCTTTCCCTTCCCCCTCTCTGAGCTCCAAGAAACTGAGTGAGGAAAAGGTGAGGAATCTTTCCATACTCATAAGCAGAGCCTGTGTGTATCAGCAGTGGCTGCACCACAGCCCCAGGGTATCACCAAGCTATGCTGGGCTGCTTTTAGTGACAGTAATGAAAAACAGGGCCAGGGCTCTGGATATGGTGGGCTCTGCAATGTAGAGCACATGTGAGCTACCAAAAATCTTCTGCAGGTGCCAGAGACCTGCCTTGCAGAAAAAAATAAGAAATATAAGCAGTTTCTTATTTACAATGACCCATTTCAAAACAAAACCTGGATAATCATCTCCTCTGAAATCAGTCCATGCTAAAAACTAATCAACCTTCAACTAGAACCAAAACCCACAACAAGGAGAAGTCCTACAGATTTCATCAGCTGAGGATTCAGTGGGACTCATGAGACACCCTTACAGCCACCAGTCCCAGACACATTCAGTGCTTGAAGAACGCAGTTAAAAAAAGAATAATTGCATGAATGGCAGAAAAGGTGAAGACATCACAGGTCCAGCAGAAATCAGGCCAGCTGTGATGCCATCTCACCTATCCAAGAGGACACAGATCATGCTGTCCTGAACACCTGGGAATGGCTGATGTCCCTAGAGAGGACATTGTTAGGTACACAGCTGAGCAACTTCTGTGACTGGGGAAACAGAAAAACCAAAGTGCAGTTTTGATTCTGTAAAAAGAACAACCAAAACTCAAACCAAACCAACCACAACCAAACCCCACAAACTGTTACCTTCAACCAAGCACAAGAGATGGGGACAGGACATCTCTAACTACCAGTAAGATGGCACAAACTGTATTTACAAAAACACCACCAAAGCACGCAGAAAATAAAAAGCCATTTAGCCAGTGGCTAGATGCTGAGAGGAACAGCCTTGCTTTCACCACATTCTAAGCTGGAAGTACTCCTAAAATGCAACAGTCAGCATTATTAATGCTCTTAAACTCCCTGGATTGAATGGACTATGGACAATGTCCCAGTGTTGCATTAACTGAGGAATAACCCCAGATCCTGGCAGAGGTGCTGGTAATTATGTGGCCTGTCTGAAAGCCATTGATTTTATAAAGCAGTTTGATCTCAGCAGAGGTGAGAAATCTCTTCTTTCCCAACCTGTCCCTTCCCTAGGGAAATTCTGCAGGGCAGCCTCCTCCACAGGGCTGTGCTGCATTCTAAGCAGGAAAATGAGACAATCACAGGCCCTGCAGTCACCCCCTGACATGGGAAAGAAGTCCAGCCTTGATTTCATCAGGGAGAAAGAAAATGGGACTGGAGAGAAGTATCCCACAGGAATGTCCATCTGTACATTTTGCCTGTCACTACATTTTCTGTCATACCATTTTTGTAATCTTAAATAACATTTACACAGATGAAGAGTCAGGCCTTTTACAGTAATGGGCCAAGTTACAAGGAAAACCCAACACACTTTAATTTCTTTAACAGAACAGGAACAAACTTCTTTCTGTGCTGCAGGGCTATCTATTTCATGGGCTATCTATTTTTCTGAACTGAAAACCCACCAGAGAAACACAGGCTTTGGTCTCTCAGAAAGTTTCAAGTAGGAGAAAAAAAATGATTTAAAAAAAAAAAATCACAAAAATCTGAACAAATTACTTTTCTCTGAGGACAGCAGTCCCGTATGGTAACAATCTGAGGCTCACGTCAAGTTTCTTTTGTGATACTTAAGATTTAAGGCTGATTTCCCCAGAGGATGAAATAAGCAGGGGAAAAAAATGAAAGGTGAAATGGGTAGAAAAGGAATGGAAGATGATTAACAGAAATCATTGGGGATCTCAGTGCTGCGTGGCCTATCCCCAGCTTGTGCTACGGCCTCTGACATCAGCTTTGCAGGCAGAGACTGCAGCAAATGAAGCTGCTTAGTTATTCAGCCCCCCTCCAGACAATCAGGTAGTGGAAGTAGCATTAATGAGACAGCTTTTAACTAAGGAGGATGCAGGGTGAAAGACCAACAAATGCAGTACATAAATATGTTAATGTATTTATTGAGGTAATTTTTTCTGTAGCCTGTATGCAGCTGCAAGAATGATTCAATTCATTTCATGCAAGAGAAGTGCATTCATCTCCCTTAATTAGGGAGAAAGTAGGACTGGTACGAGGATTAAAAATAAAAGTATGGTTGATTTTGAAGTCCTCTATGTACCCCAATCTGGTGAGATCTGATAAAATACTTCCTCCAACACTGCTTCTGACTCATGGGAATATTTGTGAAGTACATGACTGGAAATTCAATAGAATGGCCTGTACTAGTTTCTTGCTCTGGCAAGAACAAATCTGCAGATATAAGTAAGCACATAAATAAAAGTCTACATAGTAGTATTTTCATTTCAATATCCCTGGGATTCCCTTCAACTCAACATCAGACAACCCTTCACAGTTCTAGAACAATGGAGCATAAATGGGCCTCCTCAAAAGGACATGATAAAATGCACTACAGGAAAATCAAGAATGTTCTTTTTACTTACTGGGTTTTCAAAGGTGTTACCTGCAGTAACATATGTCACACTTACTCTCAGCTTTAGTTATTTTACATTCCTCATCTTTTATCTGCTGCTTTTTTCATTTGTTCTCAGAGGAAAAATAAAAACTGAAGATTGAGCAACGCAGTAACATTGCAAAGCTCCTCTGAAATAACAGAGGTGCTGTCTGCAGTGATGATAAATCCCAATATGTTACCATGCAAAACACCCAATCTCAGTTTCCAAAAGCCTGATCCCAGGTGAATGTGACACTTCTCACACTGCTGCTGATCATGAGCCTGACAAGCAGCTCAAGATGTTTACAATTCCCTTGCAGACAGAAATCCAGACTAGACAGCACTGCCTGTATCATAGTCTGGAAAACAGGTACATTTGAAAGTTTGTAAACCATGTGATCTGAATGACCTGAATCTTTTGTGTCTGTAATTTTTGTTCTAACACAAGCATAAATTGACAGATTATCCTGCAAGTGCTGGGAATAACAGCTTCAGTTTCTCTGTGCTTTGATAATAGAACGTGTCTGAGAAACACCACTTTGTGCTACTCACTGCAGGCTGCTTCTGATTCATCTGACCCGTCAGGACATTCTTCTTCCCCATCACATTTCCATCTGGCTGGGATGCAGTGCCCATTGTCACAAGTGAAATCTGACTCAGCACAAGTTTTCTTTGCTGCAAAAAAAAGAAGAAAATGCTTGGCATGAATATAAACAGTGCACAAGATCTCCACTGCACCCAGCCCCACCAAGGACAAGAGGATTTATTTCACATTCAACATTGTTTCTTCATGATAGTCTCACTTATATCATAGATGGGTGTTTCCTCTCACTGCAACTCTTATCCCTCCATTATTTGGCAAGGATTCCCCCTTCCGTGTCTTTTTCCAGCCATTCAAAAAACAGGGATGTTCTTTTTCAAGATAATTTTCTAAGGCTTTCACTATAAAAAGCTGCTGCCTTCATGGAACCGAAAGCATGCTGCATGATTTACAGACAGGCAAGACAAACAAGTATCACCTTTGGAGTACTATAATCTAAATAATAATGTTTCTATCTATGCCATCTATTCATGGCTTGTTAGTACATCTGTCACCACAGCAGATGATCATAAAGCACTCCTTCAAACACTAACATTCATTTCATTAAATGTCAACCACTCCACGCTCTTTGCTTTGCTTCCATTAATCTAGGGCTTGAAAAAGATGCAAGACATGAACTCAAGCAATTAATTGGTCTATTCCTCTGTGCCAGTGGTGCAGCACCCTGAGCTCTGCAATTCTAGTCAGCATCTTCCCACTGTGGCAGAAAGAGAAAATTCTACAGCTATGTGGTCCCCTCAGGCTGAGGCCTCAGTGTTCATGTGACACCACTCGCTCACTGCTCTGGCAGTGGTGACCTCAGTGGCTTTTCTGCTGAGTCCTGAGCAAGGGCTGGGGCTCAGTGTCACCACACTGAAGTGAAATGCTCTCTGGCTAACTGGTATCTACCTCTGTTAGCCATCAACTGACACAGGAAGTGCTGGCAGGGAGATTTGTCTCTTCCCCCTGCAAAGCTGCTCACAACCTAATAGGATCACAGGAAAATTCAGGTAATGAAGGACCTCAGGAAGTCACCAAGTCCAACCTCCTGCTCAAGACAGGCTCAGCTCTGAGGTCAGACCAGGCTGCTCTGTGTTTTATCCAGCCTGGTAGGAAAAAAAACCCCAAGATGGAGCCAGCACAACCTCTATGGGCAGCCTGTTCCATGCCTCAGCTGCCCTCACAGTGAGACCTGGGCTTGCCAAGCCATTCTCTCTTACAAGTCATGTGCACGCATATTGCTACATCAATACTTCTTCCAGCAAACATTTTCAAAGCATTAAACACAACAAATAAGCCTCTGGGGTTTGATCTTTTCCTTTCCTTTCTTGTTCTCCTACATGAGCTGCTGTCAGGAAAGGAGTCATGTTCAATATCACTCACGTGCCCACACAGGAAACATGGAATGTTTCTGTGTGAGGTGCTGGAGAGACCTACATGGCTGAAATAAAGCATCATTTTCTAGCACACAAAACATGCAGCTTCCCTGAGCAGACATCCAGCAGGAAAACACTGCAAAGCACCACTAAGCAGCTGTACAATCTCTCAGGATGCACTTTTTAAAGAGATCATACATTTACTCCTCTTCAGTTGCTAAATGAACCAGATTCTGGGATTCTGGAGAATGGGGGGAGGGGGAAGGACAATTTTCAAATTTTCTCTTCAACCATTCAGAAACATATTAGGGACTAATATAGGATAGAAAACCCATTTCCATATAAACCAAGAGTTTTACAATACACCAGTCATACTAAGGATCATCCAAAGACATTGCACATCTGTTATCACAGGGAAAATACTTTCTCCTGAATATCTCCTTTTAGAAATCCAAAGCTTGTGAAACTGGCTGTTGCACATCACTGCTGGGGTATTTAATGCAAGTTTTAATAAGCCCAATGTATTTAATGGCCAGAAATGCTGATACTGATAGGATACCCATGCATAGCTGAAGTGAGAGCACTCTCTTGCTGGCTGGGAAGCTCACTGGGTAAAATGTTGCTATCTACTCTTACAGGAAGGTTGCAGAATCCACAAATGAAACAATCACAGCTCCATCCAGAAAGGAGAGACCAATGTAATATTGGAGACATTAGAAATTTAATTTTTAAAATGTATTTTGTTTTGTACCCGCTCTCTCAATGCCCTTATATCTTGCTTTCCACAGCAAAACTGTCCTTTAACTTATTCTCTAGAGATCCAAATAGCAATAAAACTACTCTTGTGCCTAAAGCAAACCTCTCCTTTTGCCATCAGTCTCAGAGTCTGACATATTCCCAGGACACAGGGATGCAGGAGCGAGGGGCCAGCCCCAGGGAGAGGTGGCACGGCCACTCCCTTTGCTCAGCCAGCCGTGCAGATGGTGGCACCGTGGCTTTGCCCCTTCCCTGCCACTGCTCCTCCTCGTGCACCACAAGCAGTTCCTTGCTAGGGCTCACAAAAGGGCAGCAAAGCATCGCTGCCAGTGCTGGGGCATCCCTTGGGAGGGGTTCGTGTGCTCCCTCCCTTCAGCAAAATGAAGCTGGGCACAACCACTCACCAGCAGTGGCCGAATCCAGAAGTGTCACCGTGTCCCCATGCCCTCCTGAAGGGCCAACAGTCCCATGACAAAAATCAGCAGGATACAAAAGTGTTTGGTCTTTGTTTGAATATAAATTGTCTAATCTCTTCACGGAACAGGATTAAGAGAGGGGAAGCTCAGACCTTCACTTCTGCTATTTAATTTTTTTGTTGTTGTTGTTAATATTTTAAATATTATATTTTATTTGCAATTATTTTTTTAATACTATTACTGGGTCAGAGCTCTGCAGACTGTATCAATTCCAAAAATTCCACTTTCTGTTGCAAACAGCAACCCAGATTATTCAAACTGCAGGAATACTGAAGCACTGTCTCATTTTTCACCTCTAATACAAGACTGGAATCACTTTATTTTCAACCAGATTTACCTTCTGGCGCTCAATCCTCATGTCTCTGGGATCACAATGCAGGCAGGGAGCAGTTAATTAAAATATCAGCTCTCTGTTTTTTCCTTCCTTTTTCTTTTTGAAGCCTGATAATCCTTTTTATTAATCTCCCATGTTATACACCTTCCTTCTATCAATAATTCATTGAGGCTCACACCATAAATTGCCAGCGGTGCATTAAAATGTAAAATAAATAAATACATCCCTTTTAGACAATGGGGAGGACACGGGTTCATTTTACGGTTTCACCTGGCTCAGAAATACTCAAGCAAAATTAATTGTCCCCCTGAGATCCATTTCCTTTGCCGTAAGCAGCCCAGGCAGCTCTGCCCACATGTCTCCTCCAAATGAACATAAACAAACAAGAGTGAGTAGTCCCAGCATCCCCGAGCCTCTGCTCCTCGGGGGGCAAAGCGATACCTGGAACGAGAAGAGAGCGGCTGCGGGGCGCGCGCAGAGCCTTTCATCTCCTCCCCTGCTCGGCTGCACACAGTGACACCAAAGAGCCTGCCTCTCTCTGCACTCTGGCTTCATTTGCCTTTTGCTCCTGCTTTTCCTTTCCCACATGTGCAGCTGGACAGATCTGTCAGAAACTCCACTGGCTTCTGTGTGAGCACGGGGCTCAGCTCCCACAGGGAATGAACCCTGGCTTGGGCTGCTCTCCAAAGGAGGCCTTAGGTAAAGTCAGGCATTTCTGCTTCTCTTCTCCCAGAAAGAAAGGCAAGGGAAGAGGGAAAGAAGGTTTCAGTTTTATCCAGCAGTGACAGAAAAATACCTTAAGACATTGAATTTTAAATAAAACCACACCAAATCCAACATGGCCCCTCATTTTACAAAATGTTCTTTTCCGTTCTGTTCCTCCCATCTCTTATCCTGAACTGCAAGTAAGGATTCAGGGGTCATCCCTGCAGCAAAATACAAGCAGGGAACCCAGGGAGAGTGGTTTAGAACATGAACATTTACAGAGTGAATTCATAAAAAACCAGTGACTGAGGACGTGTTTAATTAGACTGGAGGGAATAAATACACACTGAAAGGAACAAGTTTTGTACTGTTTAGGAGCAGGGACTGGATGATATAAATGTGACTTCCAACTTCCAAAAATACCTATTTCTGAAAGATCAATTCCCTGACCCCAACCCAAAGAAGGTATCTGAATCTAATGGAAAAGTCCAGGACTTATTCTTCCTTCCTCTCTCTAATAAAACCCAACATCCTCCCACTGCCCTCAGTCACCTCATTTAACCTCAGTTAACTTTTGCCTCAGTTTTAGAGGCTTTTCAAGGCAGGTACATCTTTCCAGTTACTCCTTAAAGGACACCAGGCCCTCCATGATTCAATTTCCAATTCACGTCTTGTTTATTCCTATTTTGCACATCTTTAATACTAATCAATACTCAGCTCTAAAACAGTTTCCTTTCTTCCTACTCCTGATTTCCCCAAACCAACAGCTGAAAAGCAGAATGAACACATTTCCTCTTTTATCAACAGTTCTGTGTAGCTGTTCAACAGCAGCAGTAATCTAAAAGCAGATTAAAAAAATCATATTTTCTTACTACAACTTGCCTGTAAAGGACACTTGAAAATGAGGGTTTGGTTTTTCCCCATGAGACAATGAACCCTACATAGTTCTTACACTCTAAACACAGAATTTTCAGACGAAGGGCTTTGTTCAAACTCTGGGTTGTGTATCCAGACAGAAAACCAGGCCATTGAGAGCATCCTTGAATGTTAACCCACAAAGACCCTGCAAACAGTGCCCTCTCCCCATTTTCTCCTCTCAGTAACTCTTGGCCAACTTCCACCAATTCTAAGAGGGGAAAGATGTAGAAATAAGTCTAATCCCACAAGTTTCATAAGATTGGGAGCTGAATAGAGAACAATCGAAGTCACAGTTCCACAGAGGGAGATAAAGGCAGAACGTGGCCACAGGGCTGATCTGCTCCATGGGCTGCCAGTCAGCCAGGGCTGCCCAGACTCTGCATCTCATCCCAAGGTGGTCTTATAGCAGCAGGAAGGTGACAATTAGGGATTAAAAACCCCAGACATCAAACTCATTGAAAACTGGTTTAATTTGTTCCACTACCCTCATTCCTTTATGCAGATCCTGCTCCTATTTTAATTTCTGAAACAACACCAGACTTCCCATCAAACTGTGTATCTGCTCTCATTTGCAACCAATATTCAGTCTTCTAGCAGAAAACAGTTTCACCCAAGCTGCTGTAAAAATGTAACAAAATATAGTAAAAAACCATATAATGCAAAATTTGCTGTGCTTCTTCTGCAGCAATAAAATAGCACAACCCGGTAGGATGTGATAATGGGGAGATGGTAGGCCAGAGACACTGAAATTCATAAAACAGGGTTTCATTTCATGTTGGGGAACTTCAATGGCAACTTTGATCAGAGGCTTATCTGAGCCCTGGCAAGGCTCCATATGAGGAGAAGCAGCACAGCAGGAGTTGAGGAGCTGCAACACAGGCCATCAGCACCACTCTGCCCTGAGAGGTGCCAACCATGGCTCTGTGGGTAATGGGACAGGAGCCAGCTCCTCCCAGAACAAAAGGCATTGTCATTATGGGTCACTCTGCACCTCCTAAGGATCTCCATCAACCCAGGCTCAGAGTGAGCAAAACAGCCCAGCTCCATCGCTGGCTTGGCCCAATGAGGTTTTCTGCTTCCCAGAGAAAGGTAAGGGCTGTGCTCATGATTCAGCTTGAGAAAGTGTCTGGGCTACACAAAACTCAACAGCAAACAGTTGTTTTCAGTTTATAACCTCAGTCAGCTCCTGAATCACAAACACAGCCACCAGGACATTGAAAATGCCACTCCCAAACAGAAATTCCCAGCAACAGAAGGAAACTATTAACAAAAATTAATTTGAAGTTATGTTCACCACAAACTTGATATATACTCCCAAACTCAGAAAACAATTGGAGCAGGAGACTGAGCCCTAACCACATACTTTGACAGCATCCCTGCCCTTCAAAAGGAATCTGTGCTATTGATCCCCAATCCTTTGATCAGGTTTTATACCCCAAGGATATCTTAGTTGTCCTTAAGCAGATCTGAAAATCCTAACCTACATCTGCAGCCCAAGTGCTCTCAGTTACTGCTGTTGATTTTGCAAAGGAGGAAGTGTCCCGGGGAGTGTGGACAACCTGCCCCAGAGAGGTTTCCTGCTCTCAGCAGGTGCTGCATTCCCTGCTTCAGGCATCCAACACCTTGTGCTGGGAGCCTGACCCCTCACAGCACCTCTGCCATGGCACTGCTGAATCCTTGGCACGGCAATCCCAGGAAATGTGCTGGTTTGCAGCTATAAAATGGCAACAACAGAAGATCCCAGAGTCGAAATACCAGGAAATCCTAGTGGATGTGGATCATCAAGTCCTTTTTATTTTCATACAACTAAGGACACCTTGAAGTAATGAAAGGGAATATTTAACCATTCTCTGAATCTGGCCACTTCTTTTTGACGCTGCCATCTCAGCAGGCAATTACTTTTATAAAGCAAGATTAATCAGATCCTCTCAAAGAGCCAGAGCTCAGGCACAGACCATGGTCCCTTTGATACTCCACATGAAACACATTCTAAAGAAACTTCTCCCCAAGACCCCCTGAAACAGCCCCAGAAAACAACACCCCATTGACAGAAGCCCAGTCAGAGGCTCTGAGGCTGCCTGAAGCTGCTGCTCAAGTAACCAAAACGTGCAGCTGCAGAGCCTGAAGCTCCTCAGATCAATCAAATCAAACCAACCACTTTAAGAGAAGAAAAAGAGATGTCACCTGTGATTTTTCATTAGTATCAAAGGTATCCACTTTTGTGCATTTTAAATGGTAATATGTATAAGCCTCCTATTAAGAATTACTTAAATCTGTTTTCACGTTTAATATTGAATTTAATGTAAGGAAAATGGCAGAACCTAATTAAAACCTATGAAAGGCAGAATGCTGAAACAACATACTGTTCTCATATTTAAAATTAACTGACTTCAACTAACAAATACAGGCCTTTCTTCTTAAACTTACTCACATAAATCAGGGTAAAACTGAACAATATTTTTCCCCAACCTGTCCTCAGGTTGCTGTTGTCATTTCAGCCTTTAAAAAGGGTCTGTATGTTCAAAGGTTGCTCTGTTTTTTACCAAATATTTTGTTAGTCTAATGAATACAGCACTTGTCCCTACAAACCACGTTTCACCAATACCAAAAGCAGGATTTCTCTTCTTCCCAGAAGAGAAATCAAGCACAAAATGTCCACTTGAACTGGCATGGTCTTTGGAGGGCATTAGAGGCCTGTCAAACATACTGCCTGGTATTCAGGACAACTTCTCCTGCAAGTTTGAAGGCTTAGTTGGGGCTCTGGGGCTTTGTCCTAGGGAGCTTCGCAGCTGGGAGCAGCCCAGGCAGAAAGCTCCAGTGCTGCCTCACTCACACAGAGGAACATGCCCCACACTCCTTCAGGCAAGGCTCCCTCCAACATCTGCTCCCTCCATTCTTCCCTCAGCTTTCTCCATTTTTTTAAAATCCACTCGTGAATCATAAGTCATCTTTTAAGCTGTACAAACCCAGGTTTTGTGACAATTCCCTCATTTTTATTCTCCAGGAAGCTCCATCACCTTAATGTTTAAGTGTCTGGAATTTATAAAACAACAAGCAAACCCACAAGAAAACCATCTTCCCTCACACTGTACTTGTAAATTGGAAAATCATGTCTTTTCTGCAGAGGAAGGGGAAGAAGGGACAGATTTTCCTACCAGCACCTGAAATACACTCCAGCTTTGCTCAGAAACAGGCTGACAGCCTGTCCAGCCTGCAGTCACCTCTGGATGCTACCAATCAACCTCAGTGTTGGTGACACTGTGCAGCAGGTGTGAGAAACCACCCACCACTCAGTGTCAAAACATGCCACTGACAAAATCCCACAGAGGCTCTTCCTCATCCAGCAGCAACAGTGACAAGAAGGCTGCCAAGTGCAAGACAAGGTTTGCCTTCAGCAAACGGATTTTTCCTTACAACAAAGGTTATACAAGGTAGCACTGAACGGAAGGGCTATCAGAAAACTCGCTCCCCCTTAAGAGATCTGAGAACTTGAAAATGCACAAGTCATGTCCTCCCTTACAGGTCCATGGCCACAGAGGCATTAAGTGACATGCCAGAACTCATGCAGCAGATCTGGGGCACAGCCAAGGGCCTGCCCACATCTTTCCTCCACGTTTGATGGCGCGGTTGCCGTATCTGATGCTCAAGTCAAGATTTCCTGTGTGTGGAAAAGAGCAGCCTTCACTCTGCTGTGGAAGCTGAACGTGTTTCCAGAACTCCATATTGCTGCAGTCATGACCTTTTCAAAGGATTTGGTATGCTCTGACTTTCTAGTTTGTTTCTAAATATTTGACTGAAGCTCATCCACACTGACTTTTGCTGACAGAGTTGCCAGCTTTGCCTGTCTCTTCGTTTTGTTTTGCCTTCTTTTAACAAGCAAGACATTGTTGCAAGACAGAAGCTCTTGGGGTGGCAACTACATGTATGTAATTTCACAATGAAGGACATCCACAAATTCCTCAAGAGGCACTTAATATTATTCTGTCTTTCTATTTCTGGGAATTGAACACTAGGGGCCAAATTCTACCCTGATGAAACACTCCCAAAGTCCATAATAATTACTGGTCTCAGTGGTCTCTGTGCAAAATTGGTCTCAGATGTTTTTATGACACCCTATGATGTCTGTTTTCAGTACAGATTTTATAATCCTCAGCCTAAACCAAAGCCCCTGATGACAAAAGTCCCTGGTGCACTGAGTCAATGCCCCAATGACAAAAGCCAGGTTTCCTGAGGATAAAACAGACTGAAAGCTGTTTCTGAGAGCAAATATAGTAAGACAGGAAAGCAGAAGTGGTTGGGTTGATGGAGCAATTTTGGTTCCCACCTACACACATGCTCATAGCTTATCAGACAGGTACCAGGGAAAGAGAACAGCCATACTTTAGATAAAATTGCCTTCAGTTACTCAGAAAATTAGAGAAATGAGGCTAAGCATGTGAGCACAGACAGAGAAAAGAGACAAAGATATGTGAATGCAGATCCTTTCCCCAAGTGAGATATAAGGAAAATGCAGGCCTCCCTACACAGTCACTGCTCTGCTTGATGTTTTTAAGTATGATTCCTTTTTCATAGATGGTGGTAAGAAAATCTCCAAGATCAGTGGAGAGGATAGCAAAGAATATCCCTGAAGCCTGATGTGCCTTTTCTTACCTGGCTCATGCTATCACACTGAAACATTACATCTCTGGAGTTTACAGGCGCAGAATTTGCCTTTCACAGCTTGGACACAGCATTTAAGTTCTTGTTGCCTGCATTTAGTGTACACACTGTGAGGTGACAGTGCACCAAAGCAAAACACGGCACCTCCAGCAGAATTTCACACCAAGTTTGCACGCAGGAGATAAACCCAGGGGCCCTAAGCCCTGCACAGAGCCAGCTACGATGAAGTCCCTGCCACGCTTTCACTGCAGCTGCGTGATCTGGGGTTCAAATCAGCATCACACATTTCTGGCAAGCCTCAGCCCCTGGCTGCACATTTGTCACTGCTCTGGGAGGGCCTGCCCTGACATAGCTGTGTGAGCCCTGTGGCTCAGCTCGCTCGGCCAACACAAGCTGTGAGAGCACAAAACATCTGCTGGGAAGCAGCAGCAATTTCAGCAGCCACCTTTGCCACTGAGAGCAGAGCAGCACCATTACACACTGGGGGTCCCCAGAACTGCAGGCAAAGTCACTTCCTCTGCAAATCAGCCTTAAAAACAGCAAGAGAAACAAACACCCTTTAAACCCTGTTTTGCAGAACTTGGCCTAGGTCCAGGCTGCATACTGATCCTTACAACTGTGTGGAAAAACAGGACCCTGATATTTACACCTGCGAGCTCTGTGTTTGTAAACACAGTAAAACACACGTGCAGGACATTCCTATGCACAAACATTATATGTTTCCAAAAATGTGGTAATGACTAATAGCACCAGTATCTGTGACCTGTCATATAAATTATCCAAATCCAAGGACATGCTGGAAATCCAAGAGAAGTCAATGCACGGTTCCCAATTCCTAGGAAAACAAAGAAAGGGGAAAAAAGGAAAAAAGCAAAGGCTTGTCAAGCATCAGGATCAACAGACTAAATCAGAAATTTGAAGACTCAATCCATGCAGTGGTAAAATGATGCCTTGTGTGAGCAGGAAATAGGGAGAGGGGATACAAAAAGTGTAACAGATCTGGGATGCCTGAGGAGGTATTGCTGGCTCAATGCACAAATCCATGTGGGTGGACAGTAGGGAAAGGCAATGAGGGTTTGTGCTCCCAATTAGGGAATTGCATGGGCAACAACACACCTGAGCATTCTGTTTGGCAGCCAGCAGCAGGGAGAACGAAGCTGTTATTTTGCTTGGTTCTGCTCCATTTATGCATTTTTTTATTAGAAGCAGCACTGCATTTTATGTCAATTTATACATGGTCCAATTGCTTAATATTGGATCGATGCTTGCTTTTTTTCTTTTGGTCCTACTTTAATCAATAAGTTGCAGGGTAAAACATGCAAGAAATGCTTCGTACAGTTAAGAAAAATCTCCATGTGCCATGTTTACTTTCTGGGAGGCTAAAATATTACAATTAAATACCCACTGAAGTGTCTTAGAAGAATGAAGAGTCAGTAACAATAAAAGGAACAGAGATTTTTTTCTAAAGTTTTTTCTAGTGTTTTCAGTTTTATTCCTTTTTCCCATTTACTTTGTTACTAACAAAATGATGGCACTTTTGAAGTAAAAAATTTTTCCTAGGGTTATTTTAGAAAGCTCCCCTAGTCCTGAAATATGTAACTCCTTCAGACACCAAAAATAGAAATGGAAAATGGAAAGTAACAACTGGAATGCCACAAAACCCAAAAATACACATAGAAACCCCTTATGCCATAACAAACACTACAGAAAGCTTTCTTATATCATACCAATAGCTATAGTAAAAGAACTTAAAGAGAATTAACTGGGCAGCAACACATTGGGAATGTTCAAGATAATAATAATTAAAAAAAAAATAGAGCCTGGTTGTTAATGATCTTCAGACAGACCAGTGGCACAGATGTCCCTGTGCATGCACCTGTGAAGATACCTTTTCTACAGCTCTGCTAGCTGCTCTGTAAAGAAGACATTCATTGTATCCAACGACTAATTTGCCAGGAATTTTGCTTTTTAAGAGCACTGAATCAGAGCCCTGGGAATTGTAAGGGATCACACACAAAAGCATTTTCAAGCCCGTCTCCAAAGCCAGCATCGTTTCAGACTGAACAGCAGGTTCATCCTCTGATCCAAGTCTGTTGCGGCGGAACAGCGCCAAACAAATGTCTGTTAATATTCTGCCAGGAAGCACGAGCGGATGGGCTCCTGCATTGCATTAAGGCAAGTGCTCAGGTTAAGAGTTGCCCATCGGTCACACAGCTCCCCCATTCAAGCACAAACCTCTTCACCCATCACCGTGTGCTGTCAAATGCTTTTTTGTGCATTGCAATATTAAATACTTGTACCCTGGGGATGGGACTTGAATAGGCGCAACATGGAAATTATGATGCATGCATCCATAGCCTTTAACCTATTAACAAGTATGACCAAGATCACTTATTCGGAGCTCTCTAATCATCAGGGCAAGAAGACATCAACAGCTACTGTGTCACACTGACAGGACCTTCAATGGCAAGTGTGGTTCAAAGGTCCAAAGGAAACACAAAGCAGCTTTGTCTTTTGATGTAAAGAACAAAGCTACCATGTGGCACAGCATCACACATGCAATTAGTCAGGAAAGTTAATACAGTAGAAGCAGATGGTGGAACCATGTCAACATTTTTAGTGGGCACATTTCCCCTTAGTCTCCAGTTGCTGTGATCCGAGGTCGGCGGAGCAGCAGGCAGATTGTTGGTAAGCAGGACCCCACCAGGGACTGACAATCCCCTTTTATCTACCCATCTGAGGTATCCCTGTGTTCCCACTTCTGTCGACGTAGCTCCATCTTTGACACCTCCTCTCCACCACATCCCCACACCACACGGCAGCACCATTAACCTCAGCGCATGCTGAGAGAAAACGAGGCAGAGACAGCCAGTCCCTAACCCTGGTTGTGCTGGGAGATACTGACAGGAAAAGGCATTAAAAACTCCCCTCCAGTGGCCCTTACACTGCTCATTCTGCTCATTTCTGCAGCTCAGTGCGTTACCAAATGCTACATGAATCACGCGTACAGCACACGTCATTCCGCAGAACTTTACACGTCTGCAAAGAGCAACTGCTCCTTTCTCACTGCCAGCCCTAATGCTCGGCTACCACAGGATGGAAATGAGAGGCTTCTCGGTCACCACCAATCACACTGCACAAGCAGAAAACATAAAACCCAAACCACAAGGATCACACAAAGAAATGCCATACAGGAAACGCTGTGGTTTGCGTGACTTTGAAGTTATCAGCCCTATCTTGAGACAAAGTCTCTCCCCTGCTACTGTCAACCAGTTTTGCCCAATTCCCCAGCTCCACACATCATGGATTTCAGCAGTAACCAGGTGAGGATGGCAGGAGCTTTCAGCTCTGCAAGTCATTTAATTAAAATGAAATGAACAACCAGCAGTTAGTCAAAGTGCTCATATGCTCCAGCCACCACAGCTGCCGAATTCTGCAGCCCTCGGTCCAATCTGATTTCCTTTAAAGCTCCTGGCAACCCATTAATTAAAACACATTATTTACAGCTTCCAGGGGCTTGAAACCATGGGATGCACTTGATGGAATTTGTGCAATTACGTACAGCCAGTCCTAGTGACAGGCTCCATTCTTGCTCCTGCTCTGCCCTGCTCCCACACTCGGCCGTTTCCTTCCCTGCGGCTCATCCACGCGGGGCTCCTTGGCCAGGGCCTGCCACGCCGGGATCGGCTGCCATGGAAATGAGCAGGAGGCAACAAAGGACCTGTGAGTCTTGCTGGAGATGGAGGAGTAGCAAGGCAATAGCACAGGAAGGCCAAGACAAAGAGAAACCAATTTGCCTGCTGCCTTTTAAACACAAACAACCCTCCCCCTTTGTGCAAGGAGATGTTGATGAATTGAGTTTTCCCCTGATTTAAGAAGCCAAGCCCCTTCCAGCCAAATGCAACAATGCCATGTGGATGGAGCATCCTGCCTTTGGCCCTATGCAGCATTCCATCCGTTAGTGCTCTGTGGGGAAATGATCCCAAAGCAAACCCAGAGAAGGTGTGGTTTAATAAGCAATCCCTATGTCACTGGTAGCAGAGCATCAGCTGCAGACAGATTTCTCTGCTTTCAGAAGGAGTTTTTTCTTTCACTCCATTATTAAGCAGTCATGCTCATCAGCAATTCCCGTGACTCTGCAAGAAAAAAGCATCTTAAAACGTAACCTTACAAAGTATGACTGACTAGCATAACAAAGTCTCCTGTGTCTGTGAACTGATTTCCAAAGGTATTTGAGAAGAACTAAGAGCTGCCCTGTCAAGGATTTGGGGGTGCTGGTGGATGTGAGGCCGGGCACGACCTGGAGATGTGCACTCACAGCACAGAAACCAAACGTGTTCTGGGCTGCATTGAAAGGAGTGTGCACTAGATACAGGCGTAAAAATTAAGAACTTTTTGTATAGTATATAAGATATAAGGAATATAGGAGGATATAAAGAAGATATTTTTTACATCATTGCAAAACACTGACACAGGTTGTCCAGAGGGGTGGTGAATGCCCCATCCCTCGAAACATTCAAGGTCAGGTTGGACAGGAATCTGAGCAACCTGATCTAGTTGAAGACATCCTCCCCTGCCCATGGCAGGAGGTTGGACAAGACAACCTTTAAAGGTCTCTTTCAACCCCAACTATTCTGTCATCACTTGTATTTTATGAGAATAAAGGGAATATAAATTTTTATGGAACTGTGAACTTTTTACTGCTTATGGAGTCCCACATGAACATTGCTGAAAGATCAAGTACCATAAGCCAAAGACATCCATAGATATAATTATCCCAATGATTATTACTTCCCCTTCCCCCCCATTTGTTTCTTACCTTTTATTTTCCATGAGGCCAAGTGATTAATCTATGTAAAACCTATGGAAGCCATCCAGAGATATAAAAAGGAGAAGACTCTATTAAGATAAGTCACTACCAATGCCTCAATCTTTCTTCCAGCAATACAAAAGTGGATTTTGGCTTTATTCTCCTGTGGTTCATTCACAAAAGGAAGGAAAACAAGAAGCGGAGAAACATTTCTTGCACGATGCAGAACCAGCTCCGCAGATTCCAGTCTGTGATTCCAAATACCCAATGTGCACCGTGCCCTCAGCTGGTGTGAGAAATTGCTTGTCTGCTCTGAAGTCACTGTAGCTACTCCAATTCAGATTAGCTCTAAAAGTCTCTTTCACCAAGATGTATTGCAGTAATGCACTGGTATTATTTAAGTCAAGATTTAAATGAAGTACAGAAGATGTACATTTTCCTGCAAGAAAACCCAGAAACTCAAGACATTGTATCAACATTTGTCTCCTGATTAAGTCTTTTGTCACCATGATTTTCATAAGAGCTATGAATGGATTTGTAGGAGATAGTGACCATGAAAATGTCTCTGAGATGACTGTTTTATTATGCTTTCATGCTCTTCTGTTCTGGGTCCCTGTAGGTGATAAAAGTATCAATTCTTTCTCTCCATGGCAGCCAGAATGAAGTACCAGACACTTTTCAGCAATAAAAAACCCCCAGCAATATGACTTTAGACCATTCAAAGCAGCAGTCTGTAAATGCCTGGCTACTAGAGTGTGGAGTGCTAAATTTGCAATACTCCAGTAATTTTCTGGGTCCCCAGCATTAACATATACTAAAACCATTAATCTGTGTGTACAATTTTAAGGCAATAGGCTGGGTTTTTTTAATTAACTTTTTTATCTTTTAAGTCTGTTACATCACATATACTGGCAGTGCAGCAGATGACCTGTAGCCCCTGCTAATCAGTACCCTCCAGAAATCAAAAAGTAGCACCAGAATGAGTTTCAGAGAGAAGAATTCAGCCTCCAGCAGAAGGAACAGCATCCTCCAGCTCAGTATGTCAGAAATGAAGGTACAAGTAGAGGAATAATTTTCATATGTCCCTCCCAAGACTTCTCTGAACAGCAGCACAGGTAAGACCCTACGAAGGCCCTGGCCACAAGGTAAAGTTAGAAGGTTTTGTCACTACCAAACACCATCCAGCCTGGGCTGGATCCCCAGGACTGGAACCGGTGAGCAATATCAGAATTAAACTTCCCCTCTGCAAATGGTTTCCAGTCACCTAAGTGTTACCAAGACAACTCCAGTGCCCAGAATACAAATTACCTTTGTGGTAGCACCGTAAACTCTGAGCATTTACCAACTCTGCATGCAAATTGAAATCACAACAATTTAAGTGACAACTGTGTAAACAGCAGAAACTATTAAACTATCACAGGAGTCAATGGTACTATAGTCAGGAAAAAATGTTACTGGAGGCAGCAACAAAACCGAGCAAAAGGAGGAGGAGAGACACATTAAAAAGTTCAGCCTTGCAATTCATGAGTGCCAGGCGAGGGCTTCTCATTCCCTAGGAAACATCACTTTTCCTTTGACTTCTCCTTGTCCTGGATATCAGCTATAAATTAGGCCTGATGTTGGGGCAAAACTTTACATGTAAGAAAGCCAGGCAGCTTTGGGTGCCAAGAGACACCAGTTATAAACAACCCTGGAGCTGTGCGCTGCCATTTCTTTATTTCCAACAGCTGCATTAAAAAAAAAGGGAAAAAGAAAAANAAAAAAAAAAAAAAGAGAAAGAAATATACCTTCTTTTGCCTTTGGCACTGATGTGTGAGGCATTTTTAAAACTCAGTGTTAAAGGAATGCTCTGGATGTATAAATTGTTTTGGAAAAATGCTGGTAAACTGAGCACAGCAGTACTTATGTTACTGCCCTGAAAAATAACATCAGTAAATAGCTTCAGCAAGAGTAACTGTAAGGATTTGGGAAACAGAACTAAGAATTTTAGATGTGTGACAAGCTCAGAGATTGAAACCTGAGAACAAGGGAGGGGTGGGAAACACCAAAAGCTGCAGCCCCTATTAAAGCTGTGTGACATACAGAAGTAGTATTTTACCCTTTCAGAACATTTTTCACTGCAAAGTCCCAAACACTTTAGAGCCAGGACAGTCAGAGCAGTTCTTCAGGAGGAAACCAGTGGTGCCCTCAATTTTACGCTTCCATCAGGAGGTAACTTCACCTGGCAAGAGCCAAGAGCATTCCAGCCAAATTCCTTCCTCTCCAGCTGCTCTTTCTTCATGCAGACTGAACAAAAAAAGAGCCACAACAAAACCCCTAAAGCCCTGTATTTTGGGGGGAGCACCTTGAACTGGATCCCTTGAGGGCAAGCAGTGGGGCAGTGAGAATGACAGAAAGTGAAATAAACCACTCAGCTACCAGAGCATTCACAGCTGCTTAAGCTCTTATTTGTTATGTTAGATATTTGAAAAATTAAAAAGTGATTTTTAGGCTCCATATTCCTCCAGCAAGACTCTTGAAAGATCCCTGACAGGAGGTCTGGACCCTGAGGCAGCTTTGCAGATCTTCCCCACAAATGAAAGCCTGCAGGGAAGTCCTGCTGTCCATAACCTACATGACTGCTTGGAAATTGCTGAAGTGTTCACACCCCTTTATTTTCCCTCTCACAGTGACACTTTACCAAGTGCTTGGCTACAAGAACATTTACTGATCAAGGTATCAAGAGCAACAGCTCAACTGCACAGAGCAAAAAGCAAGGCAATGTAAGCCTGGCCACTTTATTCCACCTTTATTTTTGCTAAGGTGAAGTCCTTCCTACCAGATTCATAAAGTGCAGCTTATAAGCAAAAATTCTCATTCTTCTGCCAGGTAGAATTACTGTTGGAAAATCTGCATGACCAGGCAGAAGCCTCTGTTACAGTATGACAGTCTTCCCAGTGGGACTCTGTGCAGCCACAATTATTCCAGCTGGTTCCCCCCACACACAATCACTTCAGACATTGATCATTCCACAGAAGATGACGTGGGAGACAACCTCCCATTATCAGACCTTTCCTTGCCCTGCAGGGAGTAACTGATGAAATCCAAGAAGAGCTTGTTTTAAGAAATCAAGAGAACCCTCTTCATGCCTGTGCATTAAAAACCTTCCCTGCTAACCAGCCATGCCTTAAAGACCACGTCCTGCTCTAATTGTTTTGAGATGGGAGAAGAAAGGATTTCTCTAGGATATCCTGCTTCACACCGTGGGAGGAAGATGCTGCACTTGCACAAACCAAAGGCACTTTTAAGCCCCCTAGAAGTGGGATAGAGCTGTGATTGGCCCTGCTTGTAAGCCATGGCAAGAACATGATCAACTTCAGTACCAATTAGATTTGATGTACAAACTCATCAAACTGGTAAATCATGGTGAGACTTAACAGAATCAATTAAAATCTTCATTCTGAAAAGAAACATAAAAAGGGGCATTAAAAGTTCTTCACCATCCACTACCATGTGACAGTTACAATGAACAGCCCTAAAGGGGAAGTTGTGTGATCTGGTTCATCTCATCCATCCATTACCAACTGCTTGTCTCTCCAAAAGCAGAAGATGGAAATAAAAAGACCCCAATCCCTCAGGAAGCCTCAAGAAGCAAAGAACTTTAAATTACTATCAGAAATGATGCTGTTCTAATTACTCTGTCCTACAGTACTTGGCATTGGGAACTTCAATCCCAGTATCTTTTCTCAGTGGTGCCACTTTTCCATTTGCTGTCTGGGTGCACATTTTTTTTCCATTAGTTGCCTCTGGGAAAGGAAAGGGAATTGGTAAAGGAACACAGAGGGCGCAGTCCACCTGCACTGGGGAGGGATGGGGGAATAACTGCACACTGGCTTTGATGGTGTTCACTCTTCTTTAGCTGTTACAGGCAAAAGAATAAGCAAAATAATGAAGTGCAACCCATTGCCAAATCCCCAGCAGGTCAGTCCCAGGTCAGATAATCACCTAACAGGTATCCCTGGACATGCATGTGACAATTATCATGAAACGAATTGTTAGTGAGTACAGATGTCTAAAACCAACCACCATCACCCAAAAAAGCAAAAAAAACAAAACAAAACAAAACAAAAACAACCCCCCCAAAAAAAACAAAAACAAAAACAAAAAAACCAAAACAAACAAACAAACAAAAAAAAAAAAAAAAAAAAAAAAAAAAAAAAAAAAAAAAAAAAAAAAAAAAAAAACCAAAAAAAAAAAAAACCAAACCCAAACCCAACCAACATTAAACATGGGAGAAATGAAGACATGGAATTCAGACAGATGTTTCTCCAAATGGCCACACATTTAACAGTCCTGATCCCTGGAACTACAGCCACTGGCCAGCACTTCCCTTCTGATGTCATTCTTGTGTTCTGCACAAGCAGCTAACACACACACTGACCATCCTCTGCCCTCAGCTCTCTGTTGGGAGAGGGCTGGAAGGGAGGAGCAGGCTGGCAGAATAATCATCAGAAAAGGGAAGGGGCCTATGCACAGAGAAACACCCACTTGCAAACTTCCTTTCTTGTGAAAGAATAAATGATTCAAGGATGTGAAGCTGCTAACAGATAATAGAGCAAAGCCACTTACAATATTTTACTAAGAAAGCTCCTATCCCCTGCCTTGTGAAGAAAAGTTTTGTTTCTCATAGAGCTGACTCTATTCTTTCCCTTTTTTCTTCTCAGCTCTCGGTCTGTGGCAGTTCATTAAAAGATATGAACATTTCCCTTTGTTCCTGGGTCAGTCAGGTCCTGTCATACAATTCAATTGGCAGGTGAATTTTAAATGGGTCAGAACTGATAGTAAGCTCTTAAAATGAGAATAAGCTGATTGTCCCTGGAAATAGAAAAGAACAGAGGGGACTTTCAGAGTATCTGTGTCTCCAGATAACCTTTGTTATGTAATGGAGCTGCCTTACACTGGTATTTTTCCCCCTGCCATGGAAGTAACTCTGTCAAGGTCTGCTGACACTGGAAAAGCTGTTTATCAAGAAGAAACATGGCAAATGCACATAAAGCATTTGGGAGCACTGCAGAGGATCACAACCTCTGGGTCCTGCAGCCAAGTCAGATCCCCTCAGGGTTGTCCTTCTGCGCTTGCAGCACAAGGGTTTCTCAGTCCCAACCAGCAAGCAGGGACAAGGCACAGGTCTAAGGCTACAACAAAGTGCCCAAATCCAAATGAAGGACTGCCAACAGTGACTGGCCCTGTACAGCAGACATGAACTGGTTTGTTGGCAGTCTCCTGAAAACTCAGTCTGATCTCCCCTAAAGCCAGATGCACTACGTACAAGGGTACAAAGTTACTTTGTAGACAGATGAATTTATAAATAGTTGCTAAGAAGCTTTCAGGCTTATGCAAGTTTTCTGTGAAAACATCAAGTCCTTTGCTAATTCAATTCAATCACAGACTCATGACTGAGATCAAGCCCTCACTGTCCTCTCCACAAGGCCTCCAAGGCCAAATGAAGACCAGTCACTAATATTTAAAACATAACTTATGATGGCTACTGGCTACTTGCAAGCCACTGTTCAAAATTATTTCCTTTCAGGAAATCCTCACTGATCAAAAGCCAAGCCAGAAACCAAAAACCTCCTGCTTCCCCAAGTCATGCTGTGCCTCCAAACAGCCTGTAGAGCTTTCCTAAGGGGTCAATCTGAATTAATATAAGCTCAAATGGAGGACAAAATCTGGTCTCTTCTATGTTTTAGCTGCAGTGAAACAAGAAGCAAAGCAGACAGCCTTGTATCCCTGCTGCAATTCTTGTAGTCAAAGTCCATTTTTCTCTGGACCCGCATTTCTGCTTTGAGATAAGAATGGTTAAAATTTTTAAATAGCAGAGCAAGAGAAAATCTACAATTATTCCAGCATCAGGCCTGTCCTTAGAGATTTGATATTATCTAAAAACTGATAAAACCACTCACAAGAAGCACATGTAACAAAATTACAACTTGGAATAGTTTTTCCATAGTCAGCAATAGGAGACTACTTAAATTTGATTTATGTGAACACAAAATTATAAGCCTAAAGTGATATTTCCACCCCTTTCCAATCACCACGTTGAAAATTACGCATTGTTTTCTGCTCTATTTGAATTAATTCTTAAAACCAGAGGTTTATATCAGTTTTTATTAGTTGTTTTCATTGCTATTTCTTAGTGTGATTTTACTGTACAACTTGCCACACTGCAGAGTCTTTATTCATGCAGCAAAGAGGCTGCCAGAATGAAGCTTTAGATTATAGCTTAGTCCTTTTATTAGTTTAAATTTTTGTGATCATCTTGTATAAAACCAATAAAGTATTTTATAACCATGAAAAAGAAGGAGAAAAAAAAAAGAAGAAACAAAAAATGAAAACCACCCTCTGAACTTCCAAGGGCATAGCAGAACCCTAAATCAGTGACATCTAGGATGCATCCCATTCATCCAAACCCCCATTCTGCAGCTGCCTTGCCCCATGGTTTTCTTTCTTTTCTGGATCCCAGATGTCCCCAAGAAGAAACCCCAGGACAAGCTTGTGAACACACACACACCAGCCCACAGGCTGCACTCCCCTGCAGCAATGTGCTGCCAGCTCCAAGTGAAGCTGGGAGAGCTGGAGAAGAAAGGGAGTCACAGCAGTCTCCCTGTGCCCCCCACACCATCCCTTGCCAGGCTTCACGTGTAACTTGCAGGTTGTAAAACCCACCCTCTGCAGGGCCAAACCTCCTCTGGAGCAGCCACATCCCAGAGGTCTCCAGCTGCTCCCTCTGCCAGCAGCCACAGCCACTCTGGGCAGCCCCCAGGTCCCACCCAGAGGCTCTGTGGTGCTGCACAGGAGCAGCAGAGCTGCCATTCCCACACCGTGGGGCTTTCCAGGCTCCAGTGTGACAAGGAAATAAGTCAAGGGCATGGAACATCACACCCATACAGTGACAGTGCTCTCTCCCTGCCCCCAGGGCATCTATACATCAAACCCCCTCCCAGGATGCCTCAGCCTGTAATTTTATAGATATAAAAGGTCAAAATTTTACCAGCATTTACTTTAATTCCATTCATACATTATTAAAACCTTTTAGGGATCACTCACTTGCTCCAGGCCCTCCCACAGTGCTGGGCAGCAAGGGCATGCTAGCTAGGGAATTTTTATATATTCCATGTCAAGGACAACAATTCAAAGTCAGGCACAGAAGAGGAAATGCTAAATAAGGTAATGCCTCAATATTTCTAATTTAGGTCTAAAATAACTGGTGTTGTTTAAATATGTGTGCATTACACAACACTGGAATCTCTCATTTGAACACATGCAGCCCTTTATCCAAAAGTAGTAAGATGCTCTACAGACCTTTCCACATGAAATCTAAGGAGCAAGCAAAAAAAAACCCAACAACTCAGTCTACCTGCACAAGAAATTCAGCTGCTTCTAAACTATTTATGAGAGGACAACACATCAAACTACCTATGAATACAGAGTAATACCATATTCCTCTGAAAATCTGAGAAAAGATCAATCCCAAACAGTCAGTCCTCTTCCCTTCTTCATCTGTATGCACTGGATAGCCAACACCTGCTGTAGCTTTACATCCTCTTACCAGTAGGAAGGAATATTGATTTTTGTCCAGGGGAAAAGATGAGAAAAACAGAGACACATAAACAATGTTGAACAGCATTTCCTAAAGCAATTTCTTTTTAAAAAAGACTTTCTTTGAAGATTAGGAACTAGTTCATTCCTGCTAAGTCTGAAAGATGTAATTCAAAACACAGCAGAAGGCAGCATGGCAACTCAGATGCTGAGTTTAACCAAAACAAACAGAAAGATGACAACTTTCCAGTCTTGTCCAAACGTGGTCACTGTTTATAATGCTCAAGTACCTGTTGCTGATTATTAATTCAAAGATTAAGTGGACAGAAGTGCAATCTTGTGACAAAAGGTTGCACACATAATGCTGTGTGGGAACCTCCCTGCTATCCCACAGCTCCCACACCTTGGAACGCCCTCCCAGCCACTTCTACAGTGTCACACTCTAAAGAATGGAAACCTCTGCTCCTCTTGGAGCTCTCCAAACTCACTCAAGCAGCTGCACAAAAATCAAGCCGGGACTGAGCAGGCAGGAACACTCAAGTCTTCCTTACATCCCATGAGAAGCTTTGCTGAGGACTCAAAGGCAGAGAGCAGCCTGGTTTGACCAGCACAGCTGGACCCAAGTGACACCATGACTTCTCAAAAACTCACTTCCCCAAAGATCTGCCGTAAGCCTCAGCCTACTGCAAAGGGCAGCAAGGTATTCCAGTGCTAAGGAGATCAGATTTCACTGGAAGCCTGGGGAACCCAGGGAGACTCAGGGGCAGTGCTTCCTCTTCCCTCCCTCCTGTCAGTGGATGTTCATGGTACAGCTCTGAGGGCAGTGACTGCCAAGCCCAGCTGTAGCTGTGGGCAGTGCTTTATGAAAACAAGGAATGTCTGAAGCCGGTTTCAGACCATGGGTTGCATTTTGAACCCCCTGACATCCATTTGAAGTTGCAGATGGAAATCCTGCTCCTTAGTAAGTTAAGTCTTCCTGACAATAAAACAGGATCTGGGAAGCATCTGGCTGCCTTCCTCTATCCTGATCTCATGGGAACAGTAGCTACCACTCAATAACCTGACCTTTCAACTGGGTTGTGCTTGAATTACTCTGGTAGGCTCATTCTTTCATCCCATCTCCTGCCTTCAGTTCATCTTAATTTATTGCCAATTTCCATAATGTGCTCCTTTGGTGACCTTTGTATAAACAACAGTTGCTTCTATAAATCAACTTTTTTTTTTTCCATTTGGTTCAAATGTACTTGCCTGGCATCTGCATAACATTTTGGACTCAAACTCTCTCACTTCAGATATCCCAGACCTTATCCTAATTTTCTATTTCCTTCTTCTTTGCCTTGTAACATTTGCAAGAGTGAGTAAGGAAATAAATTAGATCATTAAGTTACAATGCTGCTTGTGTTACCATGCTTGGAATAAACAGACTTTATCATCACAACATGCTGAGCCACCCTAACAGCTGCCAGGACATCATAAACTCACCACACTGCAATATCACACATCCATTCCTAAAGGTATTGCTGAGATTTCTCCAGAGCCTGAAAACTCCAAATACACTTTATTTTTTAATACCCATAAGAGGTCCTTGTCCTAGAAACACTTCCTGCGAACAGTTAATACCAATGGCAAAGCCAAACAGGTTTATTCCACTCCTAAGAACATTCTCAGCTGTTTAACACATTCATTAAAAACATTTTCTGAAGTGCTCCTGCTAACTCCCAGGGCACTGGGACTAACGGATGGACACTGCCAGCAATGGCTGCAGGGACTTAAATGAGGGATGTTTAGACTTCCATGTTCTGCCAAATACTAATATCAATTACAAGTTCTTATACACTTATAACAGATCATGTTCACTGGTCTGTGCTTGTAAATCAGTAAATTGGTCATTAGTGCAGCACCAAGGCCACATTTGTATCTTTGCTGTAGAGAAGGACAGCACAGCATCTCACACCAAGGCAATAAAAACATTCCCAGTGAAACAGCAACAAGAAAAATCCCACAATGAAATTCTGTGTATGTCAGCCTGAGCGTGCAGAGTGTCCTGGGTTTCAGCATGAAGCTCACTGGAAACTTTATGTTTTACTTTCTTTCCAATAGGTAGAAAGTTTCTTATCTTAATTATTCAAAAGTAGGTAATAAATGAAGACTGTTTGCTCAATGGTGCTGCTCCTTGGCACTTAAATAAGGCTACACAAATTTATTCCTAGTGAATCTCCACCCTGTAAATTTTTTTACACCTAAACAATTTCTACAGCTTCCTCACGAGGGGAAGTGGAGGGACAGACACTGATCTCTCTGGTGCTCATGGACAGGACCTGAGGGAACGACATGAAGCTGTGTCAGGGAAGGTTTAGGTTGTACCTAAACCTGGGGGAAAAGGCTCTTCCCCCAGAGGGTGGTGGGGCACTGACCAGGCTCCCCAAGGCTGCCAGAGCTCCAGGAGCATTTGGACAATGCTTGTGCTCTCAGGCACAGGCTGGGATTGTTGGAGTGTCTGTGCAGAGCTGGACTGGTGATCCTTGTCCCTTCTACTTCAGGATATTCTATGACTGTAGACTGGCAGAAGTGTGAATAAGTATGAATCTCATATTCTATAGGTCCAAGCAGCCAAGAGAGTATGCAAAGCTGGTTCTGATCCCAACAACTTTAACTTAACCTCTCTTCTTGGTTCCCATCTTTCATCTGGAACATTAATACATACTTCACAGGCCTGATTAAAAAAACAAAACAAAACAAACCATTATTTAAAGTTTGCACAGTGCTTTGAAGATGAAAAGAGCTATGTTTTCTCACTAGCACAGCTTCAACCCAGAGATGTGGTTTATTTTTGCTCAGGAAATTTCTGCCATTAAGTTCTGTTTGAAGAATGTATTTATCGGAAGAAAAAATCTACTTTATATGAATAAAAAGTACTGCATTTAATAACAGGTCTAAAAAAAAAGGAAAAAATAAAGAGGAAACTGGAACTAACAGGAAAAGATTTTGGATATTATATAGTGGCATGATCAGAAAGCTGCATTGTCTCTCAAAGCACCCTGGAGATTCAGGAGATCCCTGGCGTGACCCTACGCTACACAAAGCAAAGCAAGCAACTGTACTGCATCCAAACTCTGAGGGTCCTAAGCTTCAAGAACAGCCTCTTGCTGAGTTCTCCTCCCCTCATACTTACAACAATAACACAGTCCAGACCATTGCCTGTGAAGTCAGTACCTCACCTGCTGGCGCCAATGGAGATTTTCTGTCTGCATGAGCAGTTCCTGCTCTACTTCACCTAAGCTGTCTCAGGATGTACTGCCACAATCAAGTGGATGCTGCAGAACATGACCAAAAGGAAAATCTTCTGTCCTTCCTTGAGTTCTTGCTGGTCAGAGGTGTATGAAAACTGGGACCTGAAGCAAGGAGCCTACATGGATCTAGACTTGCCTCTTGCTTCCAATCCTGCTGCACAAACTGCCATGTTTATGCTACTTTCATAAAAAATCATGTGATATCCCCCTCCCTTGTTTCTTTCAAAGAGGAGGGTTGTTGCTTTTGTTTCGTTTTGTTTGTTGTAGCTGCTGGCATGTGCGAGGAGAGCAGCATCCCAGTTACAATAGTTTTGGAAGCTGGATTCATTGTGTTGTGACGGGTTGCTCGGGGCTCTCTCCACATTTTTCCATTTCCTTGGCAGAGCTGCAGGCAGTGCAGTGTCAGAAGACAAATTACAGAGGCATTTACCCCGGTCTGGGGCTTGTCGGATGCTATTCAGCCTTGACCGAACTGGCAATGATGGACTGAGTGCGCTCCACTGCTTGTGGGACAATTTTCTTGGCACTGCAAAGGGACTTTTCATCATGTTTTTGGACAAATGCACTGTGTTAAACATACCCAAGTATTTCAGGCCACAACCCTTGTTGATGTAAACCAGTGTAGCTTTACAGAAATCTGCACAGCTGTTTACATTCAGTCCTTTAATGTCAGATCAGTTTGAGAATAGGGACTTTGAAACACACAGCACTGCAGGATTTGTGTTTATTGCTGTACAAGCCTTAAAATCATCATCACAGAAGCTTCCAACACAATCATCAGCCAATACCATTCATGCAAAAGCAGTATGTGAACTTTGCCAGATTATAAATAATGAACACATGTATTATATGTGCTGTTACCAGGTGTATTTGTAAAACCTCCACAGCTAGCAATGGTAGAAGTCACAGCAGGCTGAGTTTACCAGAGAAGCCAATTTCATACGTGAAATGCTGACCTGGCCATATCTGAACCTGACTTGCTCTCACATCCCTCAGGGAGTTAAGTCTCCTTAAGTGCTCTTGCCCCAACACTCCTTCCTTTTTCCCCCCAATGAATTTTTCCTCTACCATAGCAGCCATTTCAGCCTCTGACTTCAACTGGGACACTTTTACTTTTAAGGCACCAGTTCCTGGGCACCTGAGGTACAGGCAGGTACCTGCACATCTCATGGACACCAGCCTAGGCACCTCTCCCTGACAGTTCTTGGGCCTCATGTTCCATTTCAAGTCCCAGAGAGGTTCACTGATTTATCAAATTGCTCGAGCTTGTTCACAGGCTTACAGCTTTGTAGGAGGACCTCTAAAGCAAAAAGGAATCCATTTTTCATGTTTAAATTAAATATGTGAGAAATGAGACAGTAAAAAAGCCTTGAATTCCTTCCCCTTCCACAGATCTCTGGTTTCACGTTTCCAGGCAGTGCCCAGCCAAGGCTACAAGAAGATACCAAGTGTCAGCACAAGGATTTAACTCACTCTCAAAATTCCATGGAGCTGTGGAATAACTCCCAGCAGAGAATATCATTTTAGGATCCAGCTCTTTTATCCCTAAAACCATTCAGGAGGAAAGAGAACATAAATCACAGCTCTTCTCTCAGGGAAGAGTGGCTTCCTACTCTGCTGTTGCTGTGGAGTCTTCCTTGATCCAGGAAGTCCTGCTTGGGCTGGTTGAAAAAGGAAAATCCCAAGCAAAATTCACTACTCTCCAGAAGAAGAAAGCAAACAAATACGTGAACTTCAGTCTAGCTGTCAGAGTTCCTTCCAACACTAAAAAACTCCCCACATTTGAGAAGCAGCTATGCTTCTAGGACAACAACGAGGTACCTGGTGCAGCCCTGAATGCCCCTCAAGAAGAGTTTGGGTGAGAAATAAAAAAAAGCACACTTGAGGAGATGTAATAGATCAAATCTGCTGTGGCAGGTGCACTTCTACAAATGTAAGTTGAGCTGTGCTCATACCCATGTCAAGAAATCCCATCAGGCATGCAGCCCCGATGCAAGGAAAGTACATCCTCTCAAATACTCAGCACGCTATCATCACTTCAAAGCCCTTCCTAATATGCTGTAAGGTTCTGGAAAATATTCCTTCAACAGGTTAATTCATTAAATGGTTGGAGTAGTTTAACCTGTAGTTTTGCTTTAATGATTATTGTAGAAGGTATGGCATTGATTAGCAATACACAATTTAAGGAAAAAATAATTGTCTAAATCTATGTTAAACTATGTTTCTGCACCAAACCTACGATAATTCTGCTTCCTTCCACCACTGCTTTGATGGATAGTGATATTAAATAATAGGGATACTATGGAGAAGGAGAAACCTTGCTTTAGCATAATACAGCAGTGCCCAAGGGCTCCCAAAAGCAGCTGCACTGCTGCATCTGGGAGTGGAGGGGAAGAGCTGGCCTTGGAAGCAACAGCCAGGACAGGTTCCATGAGGGAACCATCCAGCCAGGGATTCTAAGCAGGGATAATGGCCACTGGGTGCATCTTCCCAGCTGCCTCCTTTACACAGAAGGCTGAAAATTAGCAAAGTCTGGATTATCTTTAACGCCCTCAGCAACAGCAACATAAAAATTACTCTGGTAGGCTCACAACAAATATTGATCACCAACAAATCTGTTCGGCTCCTAGATCCCAGGTGTATGGGCACACGCATATCAGAAAGAAGGACTAAGAAAAACATTTCCTGATTTTATTCTTTGCAGAGACATTTCTATTTCTCTGGGCAGCACTAAGACAAAAGGTCAGGTAATGCAAACATGCCAGTTCTTTTTTTTCCCATCCTTTCTCCTAATAATATATCGTGTCACTTTGCACCTCAGTGAACCCTAGCAATGTCATGGAGTCTTTCTTGCAGAAAATGTTAAAATAAACTCTAAGCCATAGAATTTAGGAAAGAAGTGCCAAAGATCAAAAGGTAGAGAATGGCACTTCTGACTCAGCTGAGAAAATGATTCCTGAGACTTCAGCAATCCAGAGAGAATCAACAGATTAACATTTCAGGGGTGCTTTCTGAGATATCTGATGGAAAACAATTACACAGGCACCGAGTCTCTATCTGAGCAAGTCTAATACCTGGAATATCATTGCATCCCATGAAGGAAGCAGGATGAAAAAATTATCCCAGGAACACGTGCATTTCCAGGAGTGACAGCTAGAAACTGCCATGGGAATTATGCTGTTCACTGTCTCAAACACCTCATTTTCACACACAAGATTTTGCTTCTGCACAAACTTTTCCCTACGCCAGAGATCTCCCAGTCTTTCAGGGACCATTGTCTCTGCCATGAGCCAGAGACCATCAATTCTGTGTCACACTAATAATATCTAGAGCCAGCCAGCCTCACTCCTGAGACTGTGTGCATATAACCCAGGTTCAAAGTCTCCTTTTCTTAGCACAGTCTACTTTCCTTCAGGCAAATCCTTCACCGTTTTGTCTCTGAGTCCTACCATATGCAAATGTCCAAGGGTCACACACAGAACACTGACATGGAAAGGAATGGGGACAGAAACACCTCCTGGTGTCCTTCTGGAAACAGCAGAGTAATGCTGCCTGCAGACTCAGTCTCAAAGGGGTTTTCCTACTTGCTGTCCTTCAGCATAGAGAAATAAGCAGTGGGCAAACACACAATGCTAATAGAGAACCTGAGATGCAAAAAGGTTGTTAATGACTGGCTTCCACTAGGATCCTGATGAGGCTTTGCCTGAAGGGCTCATCTTGCTTGGAATAATGTTGGAATATTTTCCTGATAAAGAGAAAGAAGAGTGCCAGTCTAGATTCACTCCATCTCAGAAAATGCGGATTGTTCTCTTCCATTTCAAAGAGATGGCAGTGACAAATACTCTAGGAGCTATTCAGGGACTTAAAAGAACAGTTAAGCTTCTATACTCAAATATATCCCTCTCTCTAAAAAGATTCTGTAGGGCCCTATACCATTTCTGTATTTGTTTCCCATACTTTTGAACTGATGTATAAGGGGATTTAAGTGATGTGTGTAAAAGGGGCCAGGAAAATTTCCTTTAGCAGTCATAACTTCAAGAGTTTTGAGGACTATTTCCAGAAGTACTCAAGAAGCATTGATGCTGTCTGTTGCTGTTTGTGCTGGGTCATGACTGACCCAGCTCAGATATCCTTTGTGAGACTGAACTTCTCAAGTTCAAAACTTAGGATTGCTTTTCCTCCCCCTCACCAGAAGAGTCTTGTTTGAAATAAAGTTGGGTGAAGAAACACAACTTCAGGAAAACATTCCAACATCCATCCATGAAAAAAACACCTCACATTGCTCCAGCTGGCAGACACAGCAGCTGTCCACACGTACCAACATTCAGTGTGAGTGCTCAGGGCTCCTTCACTGACACCTCAGCCCATGCTTTATTTCATATTTGTTGTGGAGCAGCCATTCCCATGCTAGGAGTCATCCCACAGCACTGACACGTGGCTTGGCAATACCTGGGACACGCTTGCAGCCTTGAATCCTGGAAGTCTCCAAAAATGTGGAACAGTCTCTGGTATTTGCACCTTTCTGGAATAACAAGGAAACCCGTCCATCCTCCAAACCCTCATGGGAATCCCAGGCATGGAAAAGCAGCAGCAGTCCCACACAGAGGGACACGGAGGTGGCTACCCAGGATGACTTTACCCCCCATGCTGCTGGCTCTGGATAATGTGACCAGGTCTGTGAAAGAGTCTCCGAAAGTTTAAGAGCAAGTTAGGCTGAGAGCAGCTGTAGAGAAGAATAGCACAAGGTCTATTTCTCAGGAAGATCAGCCTCCTGTACAGGAAGGACAGGGTGCCCAGCGTGCCAGACGTGTTCCTTGCCAAAACCCCCAAAAGAAGCAATAGAAAGCTTTAAGTCAATCTGGCAGTTCCACAAGCACAAGCTGACTCAGAGCAAACAGGGGATTACAAAGAATTACTTTTCTGTTTGGGTTAAGCAGCCCTCTCCAACAACACTCAAAAGCTCACTCTTCAAGGAGAGAGTTTTGAGACCACCTGACAATTATCAGCAGAGACAACAACAGTTAGAATAAAACCCAAATATAATTAGGAAGAGGTGAGCATTTTGGTTATAAGTTCTGCATTTCTCCCCCAGAAACAGTATGTTTTCCACACAGAGAAACAAGTGTTCTGGTTATGGCATGCATTAAGCAACCTGGGTGGGAAAAAAAAATAATCAGAGCATGGAAATCACAAAGCAAGTTAAACAAAAGCAAAGAATTTTCAACATCCTGACACAAGAGGAAATATTTAGAAGTTTCATTAGCACTGACCACTGTACATTAGGCCTGCTATTTCCCAAGGGCCCTGACATTTTGAATGCTGTGAGAACACTGAGAAATATCAACTCTTGCAGAAAGAGCTGTTGTTAAAATCTAAACCCCACTTTGTACAAAGACTATTTGCACAGCATTAAAGTAATAGCTGGAACTGTCTGTCCAGGCTCAGTGAGAGCAGAGGCAGCACATGAACCTGCCAAGTGATGCTGCAGAGATTTTTGCAAGCATTGGCTCACATCCTTGCACTTACAGCTGAGAGCACTGACAGGAGCTGACTTGCATCAATTCCATGGCAGTCACTACTCATGGATGTGTTTCTCCACCTGCCTTCAGAAAGTCACCTCTGCAACACAGTTGGACACTTTTGACCCATGAAAACATCTCCTCAAAATCCCATGCACAACAATTCCTTTCAGTCTTCCATAAATTCATCTCTGCAGGGTAAACAAAGCACCCTGCAAGGCACAGCAAGTCATGGCTGTGGTCTACAGACAGGCCAGGAATTCAAAGCTGTTGCTTCCACACTTGGAAAGACCTCAATGTCTTTTTTGCTACAGAAAGAAATAATTGCACCCAATTTTGCTGGTGCAAGCACAAGACCATAAGGGAACTTTTCTAGGCCGGAGAGCTCTCCATTGTCGTGGGGGGTCCAGTCATTACTCCTGTCAGTCTTCAGGATCCAGAGATCAAGAACCAGCTTTATCACTCCACTCTTTGATGAGCTTAGGTATGGTGGCCTCTGGAAGTAATGACAACCATCTGTGTCCAGAGATCACTGGAAAGGTTCACTGACTTCAGAGCCTGTGTCAACATACACCAGGTGAGAATTTGACTCTGCCTAATGGTGAAACAAAGTGCAGAGTTTCTGCTCCTGAGCCTGGGAGACAGAGATTTATGCACCTTGCCTCTTCTGACATTGCCAGTGGACCCAATGAGCTAAATTTGTTCTTAAAAACAACTAACTTCCCCCTGAAAAGCAACATGTCACATTTATCATAAAGGGACGTGATACAACCACACACCTCTGTCCAGAGAGCACCAGTGCCAGCTGTAGAACCACACGCCTTTAACTCAATTAAAAAAAAAAACAAACACAAAATCAGGAAAATTCTGTACAAAATTTACACCTTGGCCAAACACAGACCCAAAATAGGTAGACAAAACTTGCATGGAACTGATACTGCTTTGCAACTTTAAATGTTTTCTGAAAGCAGTATGTGTCAGCATAAATCCACCCTGCACTCACCAGTCACAGAGCTCTCTTAAACTTTGAGATGTTCAGGGTTGTCCCCCTCAGAGGCATTTCAGCTATCTCCTGTGCCTTTTGACTTGAGAATAAGTGTGAAATTAGAAATTTTATCAACAAACCCACAAGATTTGCCAGATCCATGCTGGTAGCATGCTCTGTCATATTTACTCGACAAAGATAATCTGTGATACCCACTTCCTGCTAAGTATTATGGAGTATATAAACTACAGAATAACTTCCTATATGTTTTCAATTATGCACTGAATTCAAGCAAAGAAATGCAAAGCCTTTCTGCTGCTTCATTAAAATAGAATACCTTTTTCTCCCCCAACTACAGCAGCTGTACTGCAGTGGCAACCACACCTGTTAAAATAAAGAATGCTTATTTATAGAGTTCATTTAGGCAAATAATCGTCATTTTTCAGGCAGAATTCACAAAGACACTAGGTTCAGAAATTTATCACAGCTAGAAAGGGACAGTTTATTTACACTAGAGCACCCCAGAGATTTAGTTTTCTCTCAGAGAATTAGAACCATTAGAAACCATCACCATGGAGGCTCTCCCTCTAGATCCTGTGTTAGAAGGGAGGGAAGAAACAAGCCTGTCACAAGCAACAGCAGATATTAAAGACAGACCCAATCTGATGTGCAAAAAGTGTTTCAATTGCTGCTTAGAGAGGTTGGTGGTTTTCAGCACCACAGACTGCCAGAGACATTCTGAAACCAGAGATGGTTCTTTCTGGTCTAAAAATTATTTTGCCCATGATTAAACATTCCCCTATCCTTTTATCATTAAGATCAAATCAATTTATGCCTGTTCCAAAAAAAAAAAAAAAAAATTTTCAAATCTGTATTTCAGCTTTTAAACCATTTGGATCCAAACTAAACTGCAAGGTTCATCAAAGGGTTAAAACACATCTAGGTCTTGTCCCTGTAAATTTAGTGTAGTAGTCTGTTGGTTGTTTTTTAATTTTGAGTGCATAGTTTTTGTCATTTATAAAAACAACTAAAAATGCTATAAACTGATAACTTTTGCTTCCTTATTCACACTGTAGTAAAAACATAAAAGCATCTTTTTTTACCATCTCAGCATATTAATGCCTTACAATGGTCATTACATTAGGGGCAAGAGAATTAATTAAAGGGCAATAGCATACTAGTGTCAAAAGCTAATATGCAAACCTGCATGTTAGCACATCTGCACAGTACAGTGGGATTAACTTGACCAGGCTTGGTAACAGCACACCCTTTAGCTCAAAGTGTGAGATAAGATATAATGATGCCCTCAGGAGAAGGCTGAAGGCAAACCTCACAGCTGACCTTCACAAACACTCATGTACAATTGTGTCTTAGCAATTCATTAGTCTGAACTGACCTGAAAACATTTGAGACCACAGAAGTCACTTCTGAAAGTGGCAGCGACTCAAAGCAAACCAACCTACCACTGTAAAACATTCAGAATTAAAAGATATAATCAGTGTTTCAGTGGCTTTTCAAATTACAAAGTGTTGTCAAACAATAATGTCTGACAAGCATCAGCAGCACTGAGCAGATGATGTTGAACTACCTCTGGGTCCCACCAACTGTAGAAGAGCTCATTAAAAATGCATCCAAGAAAATCCTCTCATGCTACAAATCAAGTTTTATTTAAACAAACTAAAAGACAGACAACTAAGGGAACCAGGCAGCACAAGCATCTCAGAATCTCCCAGACTTTGTGCTGGAGAGCAATCCCTCAGCCCTGAAAGCCCAGGCTGGACTCTGCACAGAATATAAAGAGCTTTCCACTTCCCCACCCCGAATCGTTAATTCCTCAATCTGGAAAATGCTGTTGGGAGCTTAAATGATGAACCTCTAGTGCCACATCTCACCCAGCATGCATTAGCTCCTGAAGTTTCTCAGCTTCTCAGATTTTCCTCCATCTGTTGACTGCACTCACCTTCTAAGATTCATCTTAAAAGCTAAACAACTACAATTTCAAATTCCCTGGTCTCGTTCTGCATCCCCCTGGGTTTGCTCCCCACCTCTGGGTTTGCAGAGCTTATTTTGGAGGTCATGAGGCCCCTGTGTCACAGCCCACACATCCCCAGAGCTGGACTGAAAGCTTAATAGCAAGTGAATATAGCAGGAAATATAGCAGGAGGTGTGTGGGGGGAGGGAGAGATTGAGAAGCTTCCTATGGGGCAGGATCAGCCTGTTTCTTGGCTCCTTGCAAATGTTCAGGTTCTCATCACAGAGTCTATAATGTCTAAAACAAAATTCTGATCTTTCCTCCCAACTCCCCACAACCTCTGCTCTCCATCAGTCACTCACCAAATACAGGTGAGCTCGTAATGGGCTTTTTCTAGCAGTTATTACACCAGCCTCAGCACAGCAGCATCCCCTGTTCCCCCACACACAAAGTGCAACATCTCTCTGTGAGAAATGGTCTTTTTGCCTGTGGTAACACAATGGCCAACACACAACACAGTCCCAATCACACTGATAATAAAAACCCAAATGACATTATGTTACTGCAGTCAGGCTAGTCCTTAGATTTCTCACCCAACTTGCTGGCCCATCTACCAACCCATCTCTATTTCTATTCCAAAAACTGCAGACAGTATCTTTTTGACAAGCTAGAATAAATATGCTCATCAATCCCGCTGTGTTTGTATCCACTGTAAGGTTAAAGAATTTCCAGAAGCAACATAAAGCTATAAAGTTATAAAGCCAGGACTGACTGAAGAGCACAGCAAGGCACAAAGGGCCAGCTAAGCTTCACTCTCCTTTTACTTTTGCATCCTCACTTTGGTAGGACAAGCCCCAGAGATGTCTATTCATATGCAACGTGAGGTCTCCTTTTCCTTCCCCATGCCAAAAATAATGCATTACCATCTGTTCACAGCTAACAGACATGAACTGCTTCCACAATGATCCTGTGTAAGAGCTGAACGACTCAAGCCAGTCTCTGTCCAAGGCAAACACACCTCGAGACAAAACCCATGAAAAGCCCACAATGCCATCCCCTCAGCCATGCGTGTCCATCCCCGCCTCATGGCTCCAGCGAGAAGAGGAGCATTAATAAGAGAGCTGCTTCCCAAGAGCTTTGCTGAACTGCACTGTCTCCTTCTGTTTTATTATTTATAACACCCAAATGTCTCTCGTAACCAGCCAGTGACAAGAAGGCAATGTGAATGGAAAGCTTCGTAAACACACAAGAAATAATGTCAAAAAAACCACAACAAATTTCTAAGAAATGAGAACTCGGAACTTCAAAGTCAAGTCAACCAAAAAGCAACCTGTCAGGGCAGGAACAAAGGGAGCTGGTGCTGTGTGCACAGCAATTACTCCATCTGCAAATTCTGTTGAAGAGCAGAACTGACTATAAAAAGAATCCAGCAATGCAAGCCCTCCCTGCTAGTCAAATGAAGGAAATACAACCTTCCAAAGACAATATAAGCAAATGAGGGGAGAAAGCCAAGGGAACAGAACAAAAAGAACACTCCAAAATACTTCTTATAGTCAAGCTCCAGATTTTATGGGTATAATTGAGAGCTCCCAGGACTGCAGAGTCACTGTTGCTGTATGGTCATCATTAACTGAGAATGTTTCTTGAAGTTATTTAGCTCAGAGGAAGAAAGAGAAGATCAAGGACACAAAGTTGTGCTGCTGGCATCAAAACACTGAAATAAAAGCAGTGTATAATGAGAATTTCTCTTGGTCTACACAATGCTGCCACAAGTAGAAATGAAAATAAAAATAATTTTGCCTAGAATTATAATTACCTATTAATTTTAAGGCCTATACCAAATAGTGACAATTGTTTTGAATGACTTACACAAAAATAAGATTCTCCAGCATAAGCCTGAACCCATATCAATATGGACAAAACCCAGCTTTTTTTTCTTCCTAAGAGCTAAAAATATACTGCAATTCCCATACACAATCATAGGATTCAGGCACTGAAATAGGTTGCTTAGGGAAGTGGTGGAATCATCATCCCTGGAAGTGTTCAAAAAGTGTGTGAATGTGGCACTTGGGGATGTGGTTTAGTGGTGGTGGGTTAACAGCTGGATCTGTGATCTTAGAGATCTTTTCCAACCTTAATGATTGTCCAGTAGGATTTATAGTTCAGAGCACTCAGGATCTAGCTCCTCCCAACACTCCCAAAAGAAAAAGATGGAGAAAATGATTTCCTACTATCCCAGGAACAGGAGGGTGCTTATAACACTTGTGAGGCTGCCAGCTGGCCTCTGCAGGTTCCCTCTGCACACAGCCTGCAGGTTCAATTCCATGGAGTTCTCTGGCATTCTCTTGTGAAAAGGCTACAGAAAGCAATACAGGGTTTCACTTACCACCCTACACTTCCATCTTCCACTCCTACTGGGGCTGACCAAACAAGCACCAGAGCCTGTTTGTAGTGCTTAAGTCAGTGCCCTTCTTCCAGGCTGAACTTCCAAATACATCTCAAAATGGCAAAGAGTGAGCATCACATCTGCAGCTCCCACTGCACCCCTGAGCAAAAGACAGGCTGGCAGAGGAGGCAGAATCTTCAAGAGCAGTTGTGATTTCCTACACTGCTGCTCATCATGTTGACCTCAGCGTTCAAAACAAGTCTTACTCAGGGGTCTGCCTGACTTGGGATGCTGGGACTGGAACATTTTCCTTATTGCTTCCTGTCCTGGATAATCACACCCCCACACCAATCAGTCTATGAACCAGAGATGCACAACAGAACTTGCTCTGTTTCTAAACTAGCTCATGTGGAAGTTTTCTTAGATCAGCTGATTCACAGGGAAGACCAACTGTGTGTTTCTCAGCTGCCACTAGGTCTAAATGCAATGAGGCTTTTTCCATATTAAACTGATATATTCATATTCCTGATGAGGAAAGTCAAATCATTCCTGTCTACTTCAGCCTCTCAGGTTTTCCCCTTAATATATTCACGCCTCCATCATCACTTGAGCTTAACAAGCATGACTTCAACGAGGAAATTTACATCTTTTTGGGAAGGCAATGAAGGGGAGATTTCCATTTAATCCTGTATATAGCATGGTAGAAATTAGTTCTTTTGTTCCATTAAAATGAGGCCCCAAAATACTAAACCAGTATTTTTTTTCCTTAATTATTCCCGTTGTTGCAGAAGTACCAGCACATATGCCACTGGAATAGAAAGATCAGTCTTGTAGGTAATAAGTTTTATTGAGTTCTCGGAACCATATCATCTGTCCACCAGACTTTTTAATTTGCCACATGACTGGTTCACTGTAACATCAGCTCCTGGAGTACTTGGGTAGGAGGGAATTCATGCTGAGTGCTTTCCTGAGCCAAACAAAAGTATTCTTCAATGTGTATATAAATTAGAGAACACTTTTTTTTTCTTCCCAGCAGTATTTAGATCACTTTTTATCACTTTAGGGGCAGATGACTAATTTATATATAGCTATTTTCATGCAAACTATACTTCCATCTTGTTTAACCTCACTAAAAAAATAAAAGCAAACTCTCCAGAGCTGATATTCCAAGCATGGGGTGTGTGTGGGGAGGAAACTTCCATACTGGTGAGGCCAACTACTGGGAAGTTCACATCACAGTCCTGTAAAAACAACACTCCACCTGCACAGACAGACTCAGGGCTGAGGGCCAAGTCTTGTACTTAGTGAACTCAAAGAAGCAAACTCAGACCAAATGAAAACAGAAGGAATCCCAGAAACCTGCAGAGCTTGACAGATGTGGGTCCATGCAGAAGCCTTCAACATTTTCCTTTTTACCTGCTTGTATGGATCAATACTACATAATCAGCACCAATTCCTGCTTAGTGCTCCATGTGTCCCTCAGGGCCTGGAGAGGTCCTAGGGTGAGACAGTACAGCTGGCAATGGCACAAAGGGACAACAATTAGTGGCAGTTCTGACAAGCTGTGATACCTTTGAAAGTGATAAATCCAGGGACTTTTACACGTATCCTGTACCATTAAGAAAGCCAAACATCCTTAGACTTGAGGACATGTGAAATCCTGATTTCAATCGCCATTGCTTAACTTTACTTTCTCATCAGTCCATTCCTCCTAAAGTATTGCCAAACACAAAGTTTGGGAGAGAGAAAAAAAAAAAGTAAAATTATATAGTCAACCTGTCCTTCCCACCCTCAGTAAAGTCAATCCACTCAAAACACCCAAAGTATTCAAATAGGATCTGGCATTCAAAACCAAGATAGGAGAGTCCTTCTTTGCATAAGTAAAATTCTGATTCTTTCTCCCATCATCTTGAGATTCGCCAAAGGTTCTCATTCTTTCACTGTCCTAACACATTTAAAATGTTTAAATGTATCTAGTACCAGTATCACAGTGTAGAAGTCATGGAGGGGGGAAACCCCAACCACTCAACTGGACATTTGTAATCTTCATTTTGCAATAGTAATTATGTTAAGTGATGAAACTATTTAAACTCCATCAATGTAAGTCACAGTAAACTCAAATTAAAGACATAAACACAAAATTCTATAACAACAGGCAAGAGGGATTTAACTGAAATTGATGTAACTTCTGCCTACACACAGCCTCTGGTAAGTAGAATACCTGTGTATTAAGTGGAATATTTATCTGGAAAAAGGGATACATTTAGTAGTATTAAGCCTAAATAGATGGCAGAATTGTAATTGGTTTTGTGGAGGAAAGAAAAAAGGCAATTAATTTCAACTTATATTGAACAAGATACATCAGGGTAAAATATTGACAAAGCAGATGATTCTGTTCCCCTATGCAGAATGCCAACTGGCACCCACTTTCAAAATGCCAGTGTAAAAAAACAAACCAAAATAAGAATAAAGAAAGCAACCATTTAAAAGACTACATTGCACATTACTGGATCACAAACAAATTACGTTCTTTTTAAAAACAGGAGAAGAGAAAGACTCTACTGGATTTAAGAGAAGCAACCGCCCACTTGTTCAAGCACATATGTGTAAACATGTAAATATCCACACGTGTAAGTGCTTCCCCTTTGTGGGCACAACCTGTGAGACCTCAAGGACTGAGTATAAAAGTCAGAAATCTGAACAATTCACTAATCCCGTGTTCAAAAAGCACAATACGTGGTGGTGCAATACTCCTTCATTATTCAATATCATTCTATGATGGTAGAACTCTGTGTTCAATTTAATGATTTGAAGGGCATCACCCCTCACTCCCCCCCTTGCAGGTAGCCGAGGAAGGAAAGCTATAAAGGGACACCAGGGTGACCTTTAAACAACCCCCAGAGTCACAGGTACCACAGACACAGCCCAACAAACCTGTCCCTGCAGAGCCTTGGGAGTCAAACCAGCCCTCGTTCGTGGCCTAGAGATGCTCCTGTGGGGAGCTGGAGTCCCACCAAAGCTGTGACATTCACAGTGCCTTAAACTTCTGCCTCATGAGAGGAGGGATGATTTAGGCCTCCACCTTTCACCCACACAAAGTTTTAAACTTCCTCCCAGATGGAGCAGCAGTGGCTGGACAAGGTCAACACTTCACTGCTGCCACCACCAAAGGTCTGCACAGCAAGTCCCTTCACAGCCACCTCCCACTCCCAACACTGCCTACACAACACAGGCTTGTAAGAACAAGGAGCACTCATAACTTTAGTGCTGGGATTTCTCTGCTCAGCAGGACTCAGGTATGATCAAGGAACACATCATGGGTCCTATCCCAACAGCCAGAGACTCAAACACATCCTGGAGGCATCACACACAGGTCTCCAGCACAACTCAGACTCCTGTGGTGGCCAGATCAGCATCTTATGAGAGCAGCTCTTGTGTGAGCTGAATGCATCTCACAGTTCTTGCTTGCAGGTGCCCCCTTAAGCAAGTAGATTACACACTTCTTTAGAAAACACACAGTAGTTTAGAAACTACTGCTCTAAAAGAGCATTAAGTTTATAAAATCACACATTCAAAGCAAACTGTCAAGCAAGATTTCCTGAACAACCTTAATTGAGCTCCCTTGTGTATTTACAGCATAATAGACTTATATATTCCTGGGCTATTTTCTTTCCCTACCATCTGAGCCTCATTTGTAGAGCACAGAGTTACAGGGAGGGAGGGAGGGAATATTGTTCTTCATCTTAATATTACACCTGGTTATTAGATCTTCAGCAAATATTATCCAGTCTCTCCACCAAATGCAAAGCTGGCAATTCCCTCTGGACATTTTATAATGCTCTCCAAACAGTCCCTACCTCATTTTCACCAAAAATGTATATGTAGTAAATAAGCAATAAAATAACCCCCATCAACTGCACACAGAAGAGGCCAGATGAAAAGGTCACTGTGTGGCAAATGTTAAAACATGGAAAAGCTTCAGATAAATCTGAAGTGTCAGATGAGCCCTTGCTATACAATTACTACCAGCTATGTGTAATTTTTAGAAATGACAAATTGTGAGAATCAAGCCTCTAATCATTCAAGGCAGAGGCAATTTCAGCTTCTGCTGCAGGTGCCCCCTGGCTCACTCCAGCCCAGGGGCCTCTCTGGGTCACACAACAGCCCAATCCCAAAATGCACCAACTGTTGTTCCCAGGCAATTCAGTGTCAGCAGTTCCTACCATCACTTGGGATTTGTTCTTCTCTTGCTGCCTGGGTTGCAAATAAATTTCTTTCTGTGCTCTCTAATTTCTTCTGAAGTCAGCAGTATGGTAATCCTTGGAGAGTTCCCAAGCTGCTCTTTAGGGAAGTAGTTAAAAACAGGAGTGTTTGGCAAACATTATTCATGCTATAGGTCTTAGAAAAAAAAGAAAGCAAATTTCTGATATTAATTTTGAAGCAAAACTATACTGTTGTGAAAATATAATCACATTACTGTGTATAAATTTGCAACTATTTTTCATGCATTCTGCTCTGAGACGAGCTGTAAAAGGGAAAAAAAAATTATTACTACACCCTCTTTTCTCCCCCTTCTTGGTTTTATGAACTGCAAGGGAAGTTTTCCCACACAAACCCCATTTTTTCCCTGCCTTTCTTTTTAAAATTAAACATTCAGGTCTCATCTCCCTCAACATGTCAGAACTAGCAAGCTTATGTTATCATGGGGAGCAAACAAAATCTGATTAACTGCAATGGAGGGGATTTCTTTTTAGTAGCATTTAAACCTATTAGATGGCAACAAGAAACTTCTGTTTCATTAAAAACACTTGAGAGAAAAAGCTTGTTGCTAAGTTCAGCAACATTGCACTGTCAGTAATGCACTGAAAGCTCTTAATCCATAGCCATGGATGGCACAAAGAAACTCTCCCACAAAGAACAGATGAACCAGCAACAGCCCTGCTGCTCCAGGTGACGTGAGTGGGGAAAGCTGCATGAAATCAGACAGCCAAAAAACAATTCAAAAAAGAAAAAGGAAAAGGAAAGTAAAAGAAAAAAAGATATGAAATATTTTAAAGGTTGGTGGGTTTAGCAGAACTAAACTAATTTCTAGTCTCTAATGTGCTTTCCTTTACCAAATGTATTCAAACTTTATCTGTTTTCAACAGAAGTGCCAACAGGCTGTGTACAGAGTGGAAGTGCCCATGTAATTCAGATATAATTTAGCAGCTAAATTATCTTCGCAGTGAAGGTCCATTACTAAATCACTTCACTGGAAAATGAATAATAATGGAACAGTTACTAGCATTCCTTGGATATATATGCTCTCCTTAGCATGTTTTTGATATTCAAGGGCTCCTTCAGCCTGTGCCAGATAAGTCAGTAAATTCACATTAACTCGCTTCAGAATACACAGGACACTGCTTGAAAACAATTTACAAACCAAAGATGGACTGAAATCTTGGCCTCACACTTACAGGATCAAATACTCCACCTGAGGTTCATTCCACAGCCAATAAAAATGCAGACTAATTTTTTTTTTAACAACAACAAAAAAATCCCATAAAGAGAGGAAAGTCAAAAAGCAAATTAATGCAAAAAATGCAGGGCAGGAATACTTGAAAGCAGCACTCAAGGAAGGTGATACAAGATGATGCTTTCCAGGCAGCAAAATTAAAGACTCAAGACATTTTTAAAAACACTAAAAGTGACAGTAATAATGTAGAAAGTGCTCAGAAATAGCTTCCATTCCACAACAGAAGATAACAAAATACTTCAATTTTACTGAGTAACACAAGGCTGTTCCACAGCACTTATTAAATTTAGACATTTTAAGGCAAGTAACATGCGCTCAAGAGTTTAAAAGAGCTGGCTGAGGGGAGGCAACAAAAAATACTGGTTATTTTCATTAAATCTTAGAATACCTATGTCATTCCAGGAGACTCAAAGAAAGCTAATGTTATGTCAGATTTTAAATATAATGAATGAGTGCTTATCGACTTGTCAACCTAATATCAGTTCTAGCTAAGCTAAGGCAGTGAATTACACTTGCCTTTAATTTTAAGACAACCAACAACAGTTTATAAAATGAAATCCTGTCAGGCTAACCAGTTGTTTTTCTTGGTGTGCTATGAGCCTTGCAGAAATAACAGGGTTTGTAGCTTATCAAAGCAGATGGGAAGAGTAATTTCATTACTGGCTGGGACCACCTACCTGGCAAACAAAAACTGGGCATTAGAAGGTTCATTTAGCTGAGCTGGCAACTCTATTGTGCTCCAGTGACTTTGGGTTGAAGGTAAGTTCAGACTGGAAGTGTAACATCATTTCCAGGAGCCAGTAAATCTCAGGACAGCGTCGAGGAGTTCATTGCTGGTCAGACAGCAATAAGCTGCTAAATGAAATTTGGGTCTTTGAAAGGATGAATGGAAGAAGAAAAAGGGGAATTAACTGTCTGCATAACAAAGAGCAAATCCTGGACAATCACACAGATGACAGCTCTGCTCGTTTGTGCCCAAGTCTATTTCAAAACATGAGAATAAACATTCAATAAAGATTTATCCATCCACATGTGCCTCCTCCACAGGCCACTCACCCACTGACTCAGGGCAGGACCAGGCCCCCACAGACAGAAGGGCACGTGCTTCAAAGAGACACAGATGCTAAAGCCCCACCAGTGCTGTCAAACCACTGATATTGCCCTTCTAGAACAGCTGCTGAAGCAATAAAATGAAAACGAACATTTACCTAGGCACTGCAACTGATATTACAAAAATGAGTCCTGAAGTTATTACATAATTTCACAAGCTTCATAAACCATTAAATACTGAAACGTAATGAGAGGGCTCTTAAAATAATCAGGAAGGGATCACTTGTCACTGGAAAATAAACTAACCAACAGTTTAGCCTAGGCCTTGGTTACACAGAGCAGTGACCAGCTGGTTCCCTCAAGCAAATGTCACCGTCTGTCACATCAAAAGGAAACATGAGGTGGGAAATAAGGAGGTGACAACGCATCTCCAGGGTGGCACCTCTCCAGCAGAGCAGCACCGATGCACCCGGCCGTGCTCGGAGCAGCCCGGTCAGGCCAGGCTGGGCAGGAGACAGAGAGCCCCTGCAGCAGAGCATGAACTGTAAAACCAACGGTGTGACTCAGGTTCCAAAGGCATCCTGAGTGGAGTGGAATCACCTCAGATGCTTGCAGGCCAGTGTGAAGGCAGCAACACACTGAGGTGGAGCAGGCAGGGGCTGTTTTGGGAAGACATGTGGAAGGTGCTGTTAATATAAAGAAAATATTTAAATGCTAACATCTAGCAGTAATACAAGAGATGCTGCAATTAGTTTGGTTATGCTTTCAGAATTACCCTTAAAGAACACAAATTTCTAGAGGACTGGCCCATTTTTTGCTTCCACTGCAGCCACCAGAGCATTTGCTATTGATCTCATGGGGACAGGCTCCCAATCACCATCAGTGATTCTGCCTACATCATGCAAACACAGGAGCAAGCATCAGAGGAAAGGGCACAAGCAAAGGCACCACCTTTATAAAATCTCCCAGATGCCCCACTACCTCTTTTCAGCTCCAAAGGACTCAAATCCCTCCTGAACACACCAGGTCTGCTGCACACCATCCTTAAGCACTAATCCTAGCAGAATTCAGGGGGGGTTGGTAGAAGCAGGCCACACAGCTCCAGAATAGAGACCACACAGCCTTTTTAAACCACAGCCAGGCAAAACTGAAGAAATTTCTGGAGAGAGCTTAAACAAAACTATCTATGGGTATCACTACTGCCCAGATACAGCCAAAGACATGTTTGAAGCTTTGTGCCACATTTCGCTCTCATTTTTCAATGTGTTTGGAACATTAAGACAGTTTGTAACGTATATAAAACCTGTGAATACAAGAGGGTATCTTACAGTATGGGGCTATTTTTACTTGAACTTGATTGAAATGGCCTACATAGCTTATGGCTAAAGAAGCTTTCCAAATTATAGCTTTCCCAAACCCTTGATGTTTCACGAGGTGCAGTGCAGGTATCATGGGTTGGGCTCTCCATCCTTAACAACTTTTGCCAAACAAATAATTTCAACTGCAATGTCCTACATATGGTCTGTAGCACAGGCTGTACATTTTGTTCCATCACCCTGAAGTTAGACAACATAAATATACCAGTCTCAAGTCAGAGGAAGCGTGGTTCTCCCAATTTAAAAAGATGTTTTTAATGTTAACATTTAGCATTTGATTTTAACAACTGTTTTATGGGTTTTTACAACTACTTAGGAACCAACATAATTAAGGAAATCAGATTTTCTTGCTTCCACTCCTCTCCTTGCAGTAAGGAGCTGATTCAGGAGATGTTATGCTACTACACAATTAGGGTCACAAATATATGCATAATCTAAAAGGGCAGAGTTCACTGTGCAATAGTTACTCATGTTCCATTATTCATAAATGCTCTGATAGCTTTTCCACAAACGCCCAGTGCTTAATGAATCTTGAATGCTTTTAGTTCAAACAATTATTCCTCATGAAAATGTGTACCAAAGCATATTATTTGTAACTCTATTTGCTTCTCCCCATTTAAATTTCAATTGCTGAGCTGGAAGCAGAAACAAAACCTTCACTGTTGAGCAACAGCCATAGTAAAACAAATTATGAAGGTGGAGCAGCTGATGAGCATACACAAAATAAAAGTGAAGTCCTTCAAAGTACATCACTGTGAGGACCACACTTCTGTATAAAATAAGGGTCAGCACTTGAATTAATTACAAACTGAAAGGGGGATCTTACTGATGAATATCACTGGGTATTTCCAGTTCAAAACAGCTGCAATCAATTAACTCTGCCTTTGCTGTCACCTCAACAGTCAATCTACACAGTACTGACATGAGGGGAACAATGCAGCAATGCCCAGTTTCAACTGATAACATGGGAATTGCATTTCACCAGTCTCTAGCCCTGTCTTTTACTGGAAAGGGCTGTTTTCTTGGAATGCTGCAGCTCAGGGTTCATGGCACCCACAAACCTCCCAGCCTCCACACAGAGATGCTCAGGAATGCTGGAGGCAGATGCTCTACATCCTCCCAATTGCTCACAGGGATGAAAGTCCTGGATGGGAAGAAACATGTTATGTGCACAGAACTTGGGTTGAAAGAAGAGTGAGGAGGGACAAGTCAGTCTGACCAGCTTTGAAGTCCAACCTGCCACGCTGAAATTGGCCTGGGCTCCCCCAGGAGCTGGGCCAACCTTCAGGCATCACAGCAGAGAAAAATCTGCTCATGGTGCTCGCAGCCCTCTCCTCACCCTGGGTGAAAGGTGCATTGGGAGACGTTACAATCTGTTTCCATATGAATTGCTTGAGCTGATAAGCATTTTCAAGTGCCTGAGTTTTGCCTCCCAGGGAGACTGGATCTGCGAGCTGCCCCATTGTATCTGCATGCTCTCTCACACACATACACCCTCCGTCTATGGAGGAAACATTTGTTACAAACATATGGAGAAGGCCCTGCTGGAGGCCAGCATTTAATGCTCTAGTTAATAACATTTTCGAAGAAAAAAAAAAGCGGGGGGGGGGAGAAGGAGAAAACTNAAAAAGAGAGAACTGGGGGGGGGGGGCAGGGAGGAGAAGGAGAAAACTAAATTCTGTAGGATGTGAACACAAATAAGGCTCTCAGGTGTAATGGCATTTGCCAAGGTTTGAGCAAGCAAGCTTAAAGACATCCTAGGGCTCTAATAAATGAGGGACATAGCACCTCAGAATGCATGAGATAATTGCCAGTCTCTATAATACACACACACACACAGAGGAAAGGGGGTTCAGCCTGTTTGTGGTCAATTTGAGGTGTGCTGAGGGCAATTTACATTTGGATGAGATTTCTTAACAATGTTCTCAAATACAACAGAACAATTGTTTTTAAATGTCAGACAGCATTTATCCAGCTTGTCCTGCATGGTCCTCTTCTGTCCAGGGAGTAGCAGCTGTCTGGCTGATGCTCTGGGTTGTTTTCCTCCTGGCTGGATTTCTCCATTTAGCTGCCAGCATTTTTGTTCTTTGGTGACTGGGTTTGTAAGCTGGTACCCACTGCTAAATGATAATGGCTACTGAGGTCTGTTACAGAGCAGTGGAATAATGACAGTTTACATCCCAGAATGGGGAAAAAACCACCAATGTGTGGGTATGGATTTCACTCCAGGATCAGCTGTGCCTTGCTTGACTAATTAATCTGCAAGATTTGAACAGTCGGTAGAATGAAAAAAAAATGGGTCAACTTGGCAGCATGGGACTTAAATAAAAATGAGGCAATAGCTTAGACAATGTCTGTGCTTTGTCCAGGTTTGAAGCTAACACAATACAAAATAGAGCCTTATAAAATGAGATGAACTGATGACAAATTAGATGAGGGTGAATCCTGCAAGGCAACTTGTTCTATGCCCAGGAAAGAAGATGTCAGTACCTTTACTGAAGGCCACACCATGACACCATGGGGATGCAGAGATGGACAATGCACGTAATGCATGAAAATTAAACAGGTTTCTCACAGGGAAGAGTAACACAAAAAGATAAAGGCAGCTCTAGTCTATATAGTCATTTTTTGATTTAAAATTTATATTGTATGTATGGGGGTTTTTCCACAGTTTTGGAAACTCAGACAATCCCAAAGGAAGCCCAGCATCCCACACTGTGCTGTACTGTTCTGATTATTCAGTTTGTGGAGGCAGAGTTGAAAGACTGACCACCATGGAGAATCTTGTCATTCCTCACTGCAAAATGAGCAGGTGTCTGACTGGGGTAAAGCCAACTGCCCACCACTAGGGCATGGAACAGTGTTCATTCACGATGAGCAAATTAATTTTGTGCAGTTCTAAAGCTCAGTTTTCATAGGATTTAGTGTAAAAGATGTTAAAAGAGACTAATTAAGTGGTTTTGAGACCAGAAATGATTCTGTGGTGCCTTATATACTTACATAAAGACCAACTTCTTCAGTCCCATAAAAAGCAAGAAACTCAAAAGATGGAGGCAGGAGACCTCCTTCCTTATAGCTTTGAGACCCCCATCCTTCATTCAAATGCCATTAAAATCAGTTCACAAGTAAAAGAAGCTAGACACCTATATGCCAAGACCAAGTATATGCAAGTCCTGTTTTTACAGCAACACGAGGGTAGGCAGCTGAACACACCTTGTGACAAGCTGGCCCTAATTCTGCCCAGATTCAGAGTAGGCAGCAGGCCACTTCTCCCACAAAGGGAAGCTGCAGTGCATATTGAGTCAGTCAGAGGATGCCAGTCATGCTCCCCCTCTAGGCACCAAGTCCTTCTACCTCTCTCAAACACACCACTGATTTAATCTAAGAAGGTTTACAGAAAATAACTTGTTCTCTCCTTTCTTCACAGAGTGTCTCTTTCCCACTTGCTCTGCCCACTCTCATCCTACCCTTGGATCACGAGCAGACTTAACTTGCTCCTTTACCAATTCTCTTCTGGGAGAAATCTTGATTTGTACAAGGTACCAAGAAATAAGAACATTTTAAAAAGATGACTGAGCAGGACAACATTGCAACACAAATTCTGGCCCCCAGTCAGGCACATAAACAACTGAGCCACCTGCCAATATTTAAAGCAAATGTGTGGAACAAATTTCTTTGTTAATTTACTGACCAATTTCCCTCCTCCTCCACAAAGGGAACACTGTGCTCCACCCCTCCCCTCTTTGGGCAGCTCCTCAATCCCATCCTCTGCCCAGCATTTTATTTTGGTCTTGTAATTGTTGTCTGCTACAGAAGCTACTTACAGCTACAGAAGACAAATGACAGGCAAAAAGCAGCTAAGAACCACTGAATTTGTCCAAAAGCATTACAGGGTATATATTTCATTCTGTAACTTAACCAGGCAGCCACAATAAAAGCCCTAGACATCTCTCCTTGTCCAGAAGCAATTCAGGCCCTGGGGAACGATCTTGAATAGTGGCTAATGTGGGTGATGCCATCTCTAACGCAACAAGGTCAAAATATGTAATTAGCATTTTTCTCTCAGGGTTTCTCTCTCTTGCTGTGGTGCTGGCTCTCCTGGCTGTGGGCCGGCCTCCCTCGCTGCAGGGGAAATAAGAACGAGCTCCAGTGAAGACAAAGCAATAGCCCAGCAGCAATCAGATTCTAGGGGTACTCAGCACTCACTGGTGCCAGCACAAATGTTACAATGAAAGCCCAACTCACTCATCCAAGAGGTTGGTCTTCCCTTTATATTGGATTTTATCAGATCAACACTTACAGCAAGAAGCCAAAGCAGACACTAAGAGTGGAACGTGTGAACTGGGTGAAGGGGACTCACGAGAGCTCCTGGCATTCCAGGATCACAGCAATGCACTTTCACTGGGATCTTGGCACTTCAGTGGAGTCTTAAAGACTTTTAACAGGTAGAGTTGCCATGACAAGGAGAGCATTTGCTGCAGGTTCTGTGGGAAAATGCCTGTATTAAAACCTCCACCCTCATCTCTGCACATAGCATTGGTAAATTTGTCAGTCATTTCTGTATTCCATGGGCATCTCCTAAGCATGAACTCCAAACAGAAGGTGCTGGGGAGGCAACAAAACTTTATGGCATGGTGTAGATTTGCTCTTCATATGGAGATCTTTTATTATCTTTATTAGGCCCATGTCCACCTCTCCCAGCATGTTGTTGTGCCTGCCTTTCCATCTCACCTGCATCCCCTTCCCTGGGATCAGCCTGCTGGGTGCTGTTGTTGTCCCTTCCCAGACAGGAGGAAGAGGTCACTGCCTGTGGCACAAGAGGCCATAATACATCAGCCCAACTCTCCCACTTTGTTGCCCAAAGCAAAGAGCACATCTTTAATTCTGTCTCACAGCAAACAGCACAACCTGTGATGCCTCCTTGATTCATACATCTCTCCCCCATTTCCCTCCCTGGCAGTTCCTTCTCTTTATTTCTACCTGAAAACCATAGCACACTTGAAATCTGTCAAATGGTTTCCATTTGTATCCAGAAATCTCAGTATTAATAATACATTTTTACCCTATTATTTCTAGTTTCAGTGAAACTTCACAGCAAGCTGACAATTTCTGCCTTATAAACACTTCTATGACAGGATTTCATGAAATCTGGATGATACCTAAAGCAGCAGCAGAACTGCTACTCAGTCCCATGAGTCTCTGCTTAGAGAAGGAATTCTCATATCCTTCTTGTGGTACCTGGGGTTTGCTGTTATCAAGTCATTTCACGTAAATGAAAGGTGCACATTTCAAATCCCAGCTACAGGGGAATGTCCAGCAGTCCTCTGCTCAAAGAGGTGAGAAAAGGAAAGTAAAAATCACCTATTCCCCATATAACAAGATAACAAAACAGGACTATCTGAAGAGCCATGCAAAAAATTCAAATATTCACTGTTCAAGAGATTACCATTTCTTTTAAAGTTGTTTTTTTTCTTTCTGTTCTTTCACAAAGCCCCTTAACCTCCAAGATCTGTGCCTCTCTCTTCTGCTTATCACAGTGATCCATTTTGACCCCATGTCCTCATCCTTCCTACTGCTCCCCCCCCACCCCAGCTCTCTAAGGCCTCTACAGTCCTGCTCACTGGGGAGGCAGAAATCTCAATCCTTTCTCTCCTTCTCACCTTCCAGAGCATTATCTTTGATATTATTTGGGTTATCTTATCTGTATTTACTCTGTTTGCTCCTGGCAAGCTTTCCTTGGCTGCTCCTGCACTGGCAGAATTCCACTTCCATTCTCCATTCCTCGAGTTCACCTGAGTCCCTCCCTTACCAGGCACTTCCAGCAGCTCAAACCCACCCCAGCCCCACAGACATGTGATCCCTGACTCACAGTGCAAGTCAGCACTTAAGCTGCTTTCCCAAACCCAAATCCCAATCATCTGACCCAGCACGCTGCAGAGCACAAACACAATGCACCTCACAAATCAAGCTGTGTGACCAGGCGTCATTCACTGAAGGAAATTTCTCCCCTGTTACTTCAGAACACAGCAGAATTTCTGGACAGTCTCAGGGCTAAAAAAAATGCCTCTGCAGTCTGAATTGGTCCTACTGCCTCAGCTCAGCTGCTGTAGAAATGCTTATTTTAGTAACATTTGTTACTTCTAGTATCTCAGATGAAAATTAAATATAGTGTGGAACAAATCAATAATAACAAGAGTAGATATAAGATACACAACTTGGTACTGACATTAGAACTGAAAAAGTCAAAGGCAATAGCTTTTGGCAATAGCTGTTATAAATTGCATCTGGCATTGAAACGTGCATCAAGCACAGCTGGAGTCACTCACTTAATAAGAATTTAACTTGAGGTGAGAAATCCTCCTCATGTGACAGAGGTGTGCAGCCAGGCTGATGCGGCTGCAAAGTGGATTTTGGTGCAGTCCAGTCCCACAGCACAGCAACAACAGGGGAAGCACAGAAACACAAGCTAGAGCCAAGGGAAATCCTAAACAACTGGAATATGGAAAACTGTGGGAATACCAGCAGAGCTAGAGAGCTGAATTCTACAACTATTATTTCATCAGTAAATACAGGGGCGCTGATTTTGTTCTCAACTACTTTGATATAAAAAGTTACAGTGGAGTCAGAGTAATTACATTGCAAGAAAAAAGTGTTAATAACAGAATCAAATTTCTACTACCTGTGAATCAATGGGAACAGCATCTGCTGTGCTGCTCTGACTTATTTTGCTTCAGGATTTGTGGCAGCCCTCCACTTACAATGGGAGATACAGCAAAAAATCACTTCCACTGGTAGTAAATGATACCCTCAAGGAGGTGCTGCAGAAAATCTTATGACTCAGGTCTGCTCAAACAGAAAACAGGTATTGTACATTAAAAAGAAGAAAAATAAAAATGCCACGAAGTAGCCTTGTTTACACATCTCAACAATAACAGGAGCCTTGTTTTGACATTGACAATTACCAATCCAAATTATATGAAGGTGATGCTCCTTGTGTTCTTTATTTGAGGTTTTAAATAACATCATCCATTATTAAAAAAAGCAAAGATGTTTATTGAATTGCTCAAGTTTCTTTACAATCTGGACCCACTGACAGAAGTTTGGACTTAGAGCTTACGTCAGCACCAGCCTAGAAGCTTGAGGTCCTTGCTTGTTCCCTCCATGAGCCACCACAAGCTAGAGATGCTTCCTTTTACAGTGTAGTCCTTTAAGTAAATGTCACCAAAAATCTCTAACTGCCTGTCTATTTTTTCTCCCCTAAATCATCTGTCATAATTTCTCTATTCTAGCAAAGTACAATTCCTTTTAAGGAACCAGAAACTGTGGGACTCTGTCTCCAGGTTCACATCACATTTATCACATTTAATGTGTAGATAAAGAGTTAGATTAAAATAGTATTAGAAGTTACAAAAAACAGCTCCTATTGTCAATTCTGACAATATCGTATTTTTGAGTGTTTGACTATGCCTTCAATGTTCTTTTAATAGAAATCCTTGAAGATTATTCTCAGGTTTTGGAAAGGAAAGAAAAGAAAAAATTGGAGAGAAAAATTACAGTGCCAGGATGGAAGCTAAACATGAAGCTACAGAGATTTGCAAAAAGCTTCATGCCCAGCCGAATTTTAATGGGGCTTTTAAAAGCACATCCTCAACACAAAGGCAAAGCCATGACAGATTTCAAGCTTTTAATGACTCAAGCTCTTCAGTGAAGACCAAATACACACACATAAGTGAGACTATTTTCTTTCTGTCTCTCTGATAAATAGCTTATCTTTTGCTTTATCAACAAAACCTGCCTGAAGCAAATGTAGAGTATATTTGGGTTCAGATAGCTAAACTAGGCCAACAGAAAGCAGGGTCTTAAAAATGGAAGTTTTGAACAGTGTTCACCACATGTAGCTTTGCTACCTCCATTTTACTGTCAGGGATACACAGACTCCAAACCCCCAAAAGGAAAGGAGAACACGTGTCTTTGTTAAGCAATCTACAACAAAAGAAAAAAATAAATTGCAAGGTAAACTGTCGCCATACCTTTGGTGAATTACACAGCAAAATGCTGTGAATAAGAACAAAATACCCAGCTACCCTCACTCCCCACTAACACCCATCATTCCCTCCATGAGGGCTGGAAGCAGACTGCATGTAAAAATTCCAACCTACACAGGCAGCTGTGTACTTGAGGAGCTTCTGGAAATATCCAGCAGGATAACTCCAGGGACAGCACCTGGACACAGAGCATGCACCACTGAGGAAAAACTGCTCCTGGGAAGAGAGGGGCATCACAGTGCAAATGCTTGCACTGCTTTATTCTCAGACTCCAAAGCAGCACTGCTGAACATCACCTCTCCTCTCACCTTAACCTCCTCAATCAGTGTGTTCTGTGCAGTATTGGAGGATTGCTTCATTTTCACAACCTACACTCCACCAAATACTGTTATCAGAGACCCCATGTGAACTCATGCAGCGAAGGGCACAGCCTGGCATTACACGATTATATTTTCTCTAGTGCTGTTCCTTTCAAAAGAAAAAATACACACAAATCCCCAAAACACACATCATTGTGAAGACCCACTTGTAACACTGCTCCAGAGGACCTCAGCCACCTCAGGGAAGGTGCTAGGGGCTGAGGTGTGGGGTTAACACAATGGCTGGGAATTTGCCAGGACAGGAACTTCTGAAAGCAACTTTTCCACCTGTGAAAATGTAAAATTTAATTTGTTCATAAATCAATTTGCCTCCAGTGTACTTCGTGCACAGAGAAAATCCATTACCTCAAGTCCTCAACAACATCTTCTGAATTAGGGGAAATGCACCCCCACAGCCACATCTAAAGCAATCAAAACTAAAAACCATTAGAACCATGTCTTTCCACCCTCCCCCTTCCAATTTAGTTAGTGTCAAAAGAGTAATGAGTAATCAGGAAAATTCCTGTTAGGCTTATCTCTCAGTCCATTGGGATCTCTAAATCCTTTATCAGCATTCACAATGAAAAATAAGATAACACCCACACTTGTTCATCCCAGACTAGACAGTCTGATACACATTTGCAGAGTGACTGGAATTTACATCGGGCAGCAGTCCAATTTTCCAGGATCTTCCTGCACCCTCACTGTGCCCAAATCTGTGTAGAAGCATCCAAAGAAGCATCAGCATCTCGTAGTTTCCAGAGCCCTTCAGTGACCCTTTTAATAAACTGCATTTCAACCACTTGTGTATGATCCCCACTCTCTTCAAGGTAAGTGTTGTTGGTCTGTAGCTTGAGAAACTGCCAGGGCCATGGGGACTTTATAATTATATTTGTGTTCTGGAAAAACCCCTGTGCCACTTAAACTCCAGTAATTTTGTGGCTTGTGCAGATTTCTCTGGAAGGGATATTGGAAAGCACTGCAGCAAGGATACTCCACTGCTGACACAGCTGCCTCTGTACCAAAGGCTCAGCTGAGTCATCCCCACTCTGCAAAGCCTTGGTCTGAGGCTCCCAGGTGGCCATGGATTAAAATTTGTTATGCAGCCTGGAATTCCCACACTCAGTGACCTCAATGGCTGAAATTTTGTGACCTCCTGACTTTCAGTGACGACTTTACCATTATTGCTGCCACCAGCACAGCTGAGCATCCAAAGCCCTCCATTACAGCATGAGAGACTTGGAGAAAATCAAAATTCACTGGACTAAGATCCTCCAACATCAAGAGCTGCTTCCCATCTTTTTTTCCTCTACAACAGGAAGGCAGAGTGGTCACAATGCTAAAGGACCAGCAACTTTCCCCATCACACCCCATCCATTTGGTGGAGCATCTCCTGTGTGGATATCACCACCAGGAGCAATGCTTGGCTCTCTTCATCCTTTTCATACTCAACCAATCCAGCAGAGAGACCACACAGCACATGCCATGTGAACCAAAACACAACTTTTGTTTATTGTTTTATGCATCTCTAGATCAGAACTACATCATTAGCTGCCAGCAGTCAATGTATAATCAAATAAGAGAGTGAAAGTAACCAAAACCACAAACCAACCTCAAATTATTAACACAAATGGAGAGATTGACTTGCATGAGAAATATTCACAACAAAAGGTGAAAGCAAAAGAATACCAAAAACAAGTATTTTAGATGATCATTACTTGGTCCCCTAGAAGAATTTCCATTAGACACAAGAAAGCACTGGAAAATCTGGAGAAACCACAAACTTCAGAAAATTCTGCAAAGACTAAACCTCCTGTCAGAGCCAGTGCAAAAATAAAAGAGCTCATTCATCTTACATATTTTGCCTAGAAAACATAAATCCCTGGGTTAACCTGAACCACAGCAGAGTGAAACAGTTCACAGAGGAAAAATTCTCTTCTGGACACAAACTGGCTTCTAAAAAAAGCAAGATGGAAAATTTTTCTGTAGCAGCCTGTGCATATTACTCCAAGGGCAAAAAGGAGTATGTTGTGCACAAATGTATCCAGCACTGGCTACTGCTGGAGGCAGAATGTCAGCCACAAAGGGCCAACAGACTGATCCCACATGACAATCCTATATTTCTGTGTATTTAAGCATATAATTAAAACCTGCTGCTGCTACACATACTAATTAGATGGACAGCATTTCATTTCAGGAGTCAGCACCCCCTTGACTGACAGCATGGCAGCACCAGGTGCCTGCAGCAGCCAGGCAAAGGCTTTGCTGCTCAGAGATGTCAGGGCTGGCTCACCAGAGGATGCCCTGGGAGGGCTAGATGGGGGTTAACAGGGATCTCCCCTCCACGGCCTAAGTTTCATTAAAATCATCAAAGGCTGGACTGTTCCAAGCATGAGAGACACTGCCTGTAACCACCTTGCAAAGAACCAGGGGGAAAGCCAGGTCCCAGGAACATCCACTGGGGCCTCTGCAGAGGATGCTGCACAGTATGTTTGTTAAGCTGTAATGCAGAATTTTAGGCAATTAAAGCTTCACGTGCTGTTTCCAGGGTCAGTACAGTGCCTAGTTCTGATCATGGCTGCAGCTGCTGCCATTTGCATCTTGGCAGAACATTCTAAAGCAGATGAATCATTGCATAGGGAAATCCACACTGAGGAAGAACACGACTTACACTTATCTAATTTATCCCCCCTCCACCGATGACCCACAACATCCCAGGTGCATGCCTGTAACCACAGAAAAAAAATGCAATCCTGGCTCCATGGGCACTTTATTAAACATGTCCCTTATCTCCAGAGCACAGCCTCAGCTCCAAGGGCAAGATTCCTGCAGACCTTCAGCTGGTCTTCAGACATCTCATGGCCACCCATGTTTATCAACAGCCTTCCCAGTTCCCATGAAAAGACAGAAGACAGTTCCACATCATAAACAGCAGCCACTAACCATCCAAGAACAGAGTTCTGTGGATTCAGAACAGCACAAGCATCAAAGGCTAAGGGAAACTTCATCCCTCTTGCATGCATAGATGCTCACAAAGCATCAATAAACAGCATGACCACACACATTCATTTACACATCGGCCTGGGCTTTAACCTAATTGCTTTCTGCATACATCAACTCAAAGGAAAAACAGTTCATCTCAGACCTCAGCTGATCCCAGTACCACTGGTGACCACAAACCCAGTGGGCTCAGGCCAGAGCTGGGCTGGCTGCTCCACAGGTGGGGCAGCAGCACAACCTTTGGCCATTGGATGTAGCACAGCTCCCTCGCTCTCCTAATCCCTGTCACTCAGCTGCCTTCAGGAAACCATGGGCTGTAATCACCACACTGCCTTTTAACTGAACAGACAGCATTAGATTTCATCAGCCATTTCACTGTCACACTGCATTGTCTGCACAGGATAATGAGCCCGAAGGCTCTGCTGCTTGCAGCACTGCACTTTGATAGGAAACATATTCCTGCATGGCACACAGGGACAGGAGCCTGCCCTGGAGCACAGGGAGACCCTGCAGACACTTGTAGGGACAAGGCACATCTGTGTCTCTGCTGGGATGTTTCTGCCTGGAGATTTGAACTGAGGCTTGAGTTTGAATCTTCCCAGATCTCAGAGCAGAAATTTGCAAGTCTCATGGAAACAAAGACACAGAACCATTCTTTAAGGGTTTCTCTGGCTAAATAAATAAAATTAATTGATAATGATAAAAGTATCACTTGAGAGAAAAAAAATTCTTGTGTTTTATAGAAACTGCTGAGTATCTGTAAGGAAAATGGTTTAGGTTGTAACTTACCTGACTACATCTTATGGGTTTTGCTTCTTTTTGGTTCATCTTGGATATTACAAAATTGGGTTGTTTATAATCAGCACTCATTCTCACATTCCTAAGACATACTAATAGCTAAGCTACAGCACTGCAGTGAAGTGTTAACTGAATTTTTCCAGCACTTCTCTTCACCTTTCCACTCTCCACTGACAAAAAAATCTTTTCCAGCTGAGTTCAGCAAACCTGCATATCTGAGTGAAGGCAGCAAGGCCTCACACTGAGTCACAGCCAGTTTAGGTACAAACAGTTCCAAAGCAAAAGTAAAAACAAACAAACAAAGCCAACAAAAAAATCTGGGATGCTTATATTTAAAGCTACAAACTGTTGATCTAAAAAGTTGGTGCTGACTAGGGAGAAAATAGAGTCAGAACACTTTCAGTTTGTGAAATGTTAGCAAAATTTATCAGTGGGGAATACCAAACTAAGCCATGCATAATGAAGATGCTAATAAATACCAGTACAAGCCACGCTCCAAGCTCAGTGACGCTGGGATAAATCCAGTCTAAATTTACAGTGGCATGACTAGGACAGCTCTGTCCTTACAAATCTATCCAACTGCCAGCAGGAAGAATTTTAGTTGCAGAGAACACAGGCCAAGGAGGACCCATCCACCTGCACCTTGTATCCCCCTCCTGCCTGTTCTGCCTGGATGCAGTTTTAACTGGGCTGCATCATTCACATACAGCAGTGTCGCCCCTTTCTGCGCTGCAACTTAATATTGCAATTATTTAATCCTACCTTATGTCATCCTGAGCTCCCTGCCTACACACAGTTTCCAGAAAGCATCTCACATGTAAACCATACAGCAACTATTAGTCCATACATTATGTAAGCAATAATCTGGAGAGCGGGAGGGGGGAGGGGGAAAAAAAAAAAGGGCACAAATCCATAGCCTTAGTAGGCTGGCTAAGAGCCCCACTTCCAACAAATGTCAATTTGCTGGTTACCTGAACAGCACAGGGATTACAGATTTCACCCATGCTGACAGATGGCATTTTGCAGTTTTGATCCATGACACATTTAAAGGAATACATTCATGAAGCAAGACACATGATAAAGAGTAAAGGACCTGAGACAGGAGAACACGGACTGCATTAAGCATGCAAGATTCAAGCGTGCAAGGTTTTGCTCTGCTGTCACACCAGGACTGATCCCATTAACTTCCATGGGGACAGGCCCGGTTTACTCAATTGTAAACAATCAAAATGAGGCCTGTGGCTCGAGTCCAACAGAGCAATTCATTTTCAGCACTGCAGGCTCCCTGGGCTCCACGAGGGCCAGGCACGCTCGGGGATTTGCCAGAGTGAGCCACGGTGTGCTCGGAGAGGCGGCAGCTCCCAGATCCACCCGGCTAATCCTGCTTTCACTTCATCCAGGTGCTCAGCAGAAGTACTTTAGGATAAACAAGGTACCTTTATTTATGTGGAAGCAATTAGCCAGCACTGGGTCCAAGCTGTCCCCTTCACTGGTTAGACAAATATAAACCCCCTTGAGGAGCAGCATAGCCTCTTACTGTTCCCTAGGCAGGCAAATACCACCCTGAGAGCTGTTCCTCTGCAGAGGTGAGTGTGCAAGGGCACACAAGATAAGAGATACAGCATCACTAAGGGTAAGATAAATACATTAAAGTGTGCTACTAAATATCACATTCTTACATCACAAGGAAAATTTCCAAGGTTCTTGTTTGAAATCTAATCTTTATTTGCTCTTGATTTCACTGTCTCTCCTTTCTCTGTATTTTCAAAGACTGTATGAAAGCTACAGGCTACAAACTCATCACTCTCATGCCCACATTTCACTTACTGGCTTTTACAATGGTTTAAAATGCTGTCAATTTTATTGGTTTTATATAAGCCCCAGTGATCTATCATGAAGCAAAGGATATGAAGTAAAAATGCAATAAACATTATTGCTTGACAGCTGCCTGGTGGCCCATGTGGGACCAGCTGATGGCATTACTCCAGGACCTAATAGAGAAGCTTATACCTTCAGATTAACATTAATTGGCATCCTTAGGGCAGCACAAGCAAAGAGGCCAAGGACTAAATGGGCCACGAAAATTCAGCAAACCACTTTTCTCTCAGCTGAGGGGAGGCAGACAGGCAGCCTGCAATGGAGAAACTTCTTTGTTATTCCCAAGGAGAGGCAAATACAGAGACAGTATCCTGACAGGTCTCTGCAGAGGGTGACAGATGATTTCATAGACAAGGAAGTTTTAAACAAAACAAATAATAAAAGAGAGAGCAGATTGCCTCTGATGTGACCAGAGACATCCTTTCAGGATGCTAATGGAGTACAGAATTGATTATAAAGCTTGCCTTTTTTTGCAGCACACACAGTAAAGAACAATTGCTTGAATCAAACATGAGCATGCATAAAGATGCCCTTCTCTGGAAGACAGCTTTAGACTCTGAATTTCTGGCAACAAAACGTGCAAAACACTAAAATATTTATCAAACAGCTTCGGTCCAAAGACCTATGCATGGGCTCTGGACTATTTTGACGTGGGCAAACCAGAGAGCTCTTGGTACATTAGAAAGCAGGAGCTCCTCAGATTGGACTCTTTCTGTTAAAACTGGAGATTTTCGTTCTCAGTGACAGCATTCATTTCAAACGCAGCTGTCAGGAAGCTAACACCACCAGTGACTTCTCCTCCCCTGTTTATTTAGAGTTAGGAGGAGGTTTCTATTTGCTTTCTTCTCAGAGAATTTTGGCAACTTCCTCCTCTGGACAGCAGGCAGCACAGTAATATGTGGTGTTGGGCATCACATGGGATTCTCAAACAGATCCCATGTGAAAATCTGCCATTCTCCCACATACACAAACAATAGACTTCTCATTAATATGTCAGCTTGTTTTTAAAAAAAAGTTTCAGACTTCCTTAAACTCTCAGGATCCGGGTCACAGGAAAACTGCCTGTCACACACTTTCCAGCTTCTGACATGTCAGCATTTAAATGCTCCCAGCAGGAGCCTGCTTGCACCTGCTGTTTCCCCCTCTCCCCTCTGCCTGCCTCGCTGTCCCAGAGACAGTGATGGGTCTGACATTGACACAGAAGCCAAAGGCACCTTTCCCCTGGAGCCATGGCCATCCCACAGCTGTCAGCAGTATACCCACTGAGAGAGTTCACACTTCCCAAACTGAGCTGGGACTATGAACTCTGACACGTGAGTGACCATGTTTTAGACTGGACATGTTCACACAGAGGTGGATGGAAGGAACCCTCCCTTCCACACCTTCCCATGGCAACCTCACTCCTGACACTGACAGCACACAAGGCAACAGCTGGCACCAACACAGGGTGTTGAACACAGAACAAGTCTATCACAAGGCTTGACACTGATTCACAGGACATTCAGATGGTCCATGATGTTTTCAGGCTGGTAAAGGAGGATGGCATATGTTAAAGAGAGTCTTGGGCTCAATGAAGGTAAGTTACCTCAACCAGCAAATTCTAAGTGTGATAAGCAGTCTGGGGGAAAAGGCTTCAGCTATCACTGAGTTGTACAAGCAACTCCATCTCAGTCACCACCTCTCACTGTGTCTTGATTTTGTTGGGACCCCAGTATGTGGGTGCAAAGCTCCCACACAGGCAACTAAAAGCACAAAACATGGACCAATGTTAAAGTGACCCTTGTTACCCAAGGAGCCAGGCTATGCAAGTCAACTCAGTAAATAAAAAGAAAACGCTGGCCAAGAATCATTCTCCAAAAACTACTTTGCATGCAACTGTGTATCAGTAGCCAATTAATTTAGGAGATGGAGTACACTTTGCAAAGACACCAGTCCCATGGTAATGATGCCTGTACCAAGAGATCAGCAGGGGATGTGGGGGAAGGAAAGGGGTTAGGGAGAGTTGCCAGGCTGCTGTTCAAGGAAGAAGCTTTGATCTAAGACAGAAGGAAAAAAAAAAATTAAGCATCCTTTAGACTATATCAGCATGGTTTATTTATCAAGCTAGAACCTATTACAACTGTACTGATTGCTTTGAAGTTCCATGGCCTATGTCAACTGTTTATTTATGATTCCATAATTGAGTTATGTCAGAAGTGCCAGCCTGGGAATTAGACTGCTTCCTAAGGGACAGCATACATGAGCCTGCTTTAACTCCACGGTGCTTCAGTGTGTGCTGTCAGGATGCACCAGTTTCTGTTCCAAACTGGGCTGCTCTTCCCTAAGGGCTGAAAGATGCTGAGTGCTCCATGACAATGACACTAATAACTTGATCGAGAGAGGAAAAGGCTGCCACTGAACAAATCAGCATCTGCCAGCTGCGCTGCATGGGGAATGCCCATTTCACCCGTGGGATCAGGAACAGATGGAGCTCATGCTGCTGGTCAGGGCTGGGAACTGAGCTCCACCACAGTCATGATACTAAGCAGTGGCAGTCAGAAGTGAAATATTAAGAATTTTTTTTTTAAATTGCCTTGATTTTTCCCTTCCCATATTCCAGCCATCCAGCCCACAGAACAAAAACTCCCTCACACTTCACACACAGCAAAACCCAGCTGAACTGAACCCACAAAACATTTTCTATGGGTGATCTGTGTCTGCCAGTGCCAAGGCAGCTCCCTACAACACATCCTAGGGCTTTTTACATTCCAGCTTCTGGTTGAATATTTTTGAAGCATGCCACTTTCATAGATCTTATTTCTCAGCTTCTGTTAGCTTTGTTCATGGCACTACATTACCAACCATAACAGTCATTAACAATCTAATGCTCTTTCCCACTTAGGGAGTAGTCTTTCAGAGCACTACACCCACTTCCCCTCACCTCACAACACAGGTCCTAGTCCTCCTCTTCCTTCCCCAAGTTTTCATGCTGCAATCTGCCATCATTGCTTCTCTTTTTTTACACTGGACCAAAAATCCAGGTACAGAAAACAAATATTTCACTGTGCAAAGCCATCATTCCCAACTTCTCCTTCCTTTCATTCTCTGGAGATGAGGTCTTTGTTTCTGTTTTTTGTTGTTTGTTTTTTTTTTTTTTTAATTACTCTATCATTTCTCCCTTTCCAGCAAGTTCTGCACTCCTCAAAGTATAGTACTCCCTGAGTTTTAAAAGCCTACATATGTTTATTAGAGGTCATTATCAACAAGGTTCATGGGATTCACAAACATCCACTGCCTGTGCCCCACAGTGCTTCTGTGATGTCAAGGCCTAGTACATTTAATTTCTGAATGAGGAACTGGGGCTCAGGGAACAAGGTACCTGATTCAGTGTCTCACACACAGGAAGAAGCCCAAGTCTGTAGTCTGAACATTTAAAAAGAACACGTAAAACAAAACAAATGAAAAGCACACAAAAAACTCAAACAAAAAAGAAGTGCAAAAAAAGTCCCCCACACAGTAATTTTTTCTCTAGCACTCCGAGTTCACCAATGAGACCTCACTTAAAATACCTTAACTCTGACTAAATCCACAACATTTACTAATTTTAACCAGTTTCCTCTTTAAAGGAGAAGATGGTTTCTGCTCCACCTGAGCCCTGTTTCCAAGGCACAGCCTGACCAGGGCATTTTGAGTCCCTGGGTCTCATCAGTGTGGGTACCAGTGAGGGAAGCTGAACATGTTACTTACAGCTCTTTTAATTGTGTCTCATTCAGACTTCAAAGTCCACATCACCTGCCAAATGCAATTTCTTCTGGGCTTTGAAGTACTTATATCCTAACTTCAAAAATTTTTTTGCCACAGTCCCTCCTTGTCAAATCATGGCTCACCAGAAACAAATGTCATTGACCCAGCCCTCCCTCCTCTGCTATTGCAGGTGGCATGGTTTGACACCATGGTTTTAACTATGCCCAATAAAATCTCATATTGTACATTTTAAATTATTTCAAATTCTTCTAACTCATGGTTTTTTCCCCCACACACCTTCCATAATCATCCAACATTTCAGTACATTGGCACTCTTCTAATTCATCCTTCATTAAAAAATAACTCCATCTTCAGTCTATCTTTCTGTACAGGAGAAAGCTGACAATTTAAAAGCCCTCAGTCCTCTCATCCAATTTGAGAGTATATTTGATGGGCACTAGCATGTTCAAACCCAGTGTAATGCTTTGAGCTTGAGACATTCTAATATTCCAGAGTGTAACCTTGAGTCCCACAGCCCTGGGCATCCTAAACCTCATGGGCTTTGTGCTCCAGTATTCATCATCTCCTTTCTTCACCTATCTTTGGCACTAGAAACATGTCTGAGAAAACTGCCTTTTTCTCTATCACCTGGATGACAATCCATTGTTTACTTCCACAGCAATGGAGGGAAGTCCCACCAAACCACTTCTCCCTTTTCCAGACATGTCTGAGCTCTGAGAGCAAATGGTTCTTCTGTTTGTGATAAAGAGTGCTCAGAAATGGCTCTGCTCTCTGGGGCAGTCTTGCAGAGTAGAAATGGTGATGAACCAGATTTCAATTATGTAATGAGAAATTGCTTTAATTAGCCAGTTAATTGACTCCTCGATTGCAATAACTAAAATCACTTGTTTTTACAAGGCACGCTATTTTTTTCCTAAGGGCTCCCAGGAATCATCTCTGCCTCTCACTTCCCTCCACATCAACTAAAACTAAAAAGAATCCAAGAGTGCTGGCATGCTGGAGGATCACACATTTGATTACTGCTTCGGAGCAGTCCCAAAAGAAATTCCTAAGAGAGGGGCAGAGGTGCAGAGTAGCACCAGGCTAACAAACCAGTCTTCCTTTGGCAGAAAGAAGCCCAACCTTGAAGCAGGTGAAATACAAATTAATTGAGCTGCCCTAATGCTGACTTCTTTTTACTTTTGTCCAAAGTGTCCAAACTCAGAAAGATGTGGATTTTTCAACACTAGCAAGACCCAAGATCTATGCACATCATCAAGAGAGCTGCTCAAATGCCTACACAGTGCCTTGGCAAATGTCCTTAAGACACAGTTCAGTTACACAATGATGCGGTTCCAGATGTCTCAAAGATGAGCATGAGAGACAATCCAGGTCACTTCTGCAGCACATTGAACCCAGTGCCTAGTCCAGGATTAGGATATTGCACACAGACCCAAGACAGATGGCAGAATTTAGCCAGAGAGCTGCCTCTGTTTACTGCAAGTCTGGATTTGGCAACCCATTTAATAGGGATGTAAGATTCTACTCTGAAACAAGGAAAAAGAGAACATGACTCGTGAGTCAAGCAGTGCACTAGCACAAGGGAATTCCCTGATCTGGAACAGGAGGTACTGCTAATGCAAACAGTCACCAGACTTCACACAGCAATGACAACTGAGAAAAAGGGTCAGACTGGAATGAACCATCAATCTCTGTGTCCCAGGACTCCACACTCTGGCTATCCCCCAGAGAGCTGCAAGGGTTTATGAAGAATATTTCTTGTAGCACAGAATCATCACTACCCTGGTAGTTCCTAGATCTTACACTTTTTTTCTCCTCTTACCCTGTCCCATAAAGCTGCTGTGACAAGGTTTCCTGGTGTCTCACAACATACACCTCGACCTGGGTGTCTTACCCAACACAGGACAGGCCTCTGTCCCTGGGTCAGTGTGCCTTGAGACTGACCCTTCACAGACAGAAGCACAGATAACCAACCCTTCCCAGGGTTCTCTCCCAGCTCCCATCAGTGAGACTCTCTCAGGGCTCTCACTGTGACACTGACCTTCCAGCTGGGAGGTGACCTTAGGTCTCATGCAATTCAATCACTTTCCCTCCTCTCCTGACTTGCAGCAGGTCATCACCAGGAGGCAAATAAATAACCACAAATGAACTGTGCAAAAGGCAGGCTGGTGAGTGCTGCGATATTTTAAACATTTGTTTGATAGCAAGGGTGGAAAGCTGGACGAATGCAAAATAACAGGGCACACTGTCCCAACAAAGGGCTGAGTCTGACATCGCCTTTTAAATGCCAGAGAAAACATCTTACCTTGGTGAAAGAGGAAAGAAAAAGAACCAGTGGTGTTGTGTCTTCATGGAGACCACACGAGACTTGAATAGAAATTGCAATTATTTATGTAGAAACTCCTCTTGGAGGAAACCTTAGACATAATCAACAGGGAAAACCTGTATGTTTGATTAGGGCTGATATTTTAATCTAAAGACAAACACTGTGGAATAACAATAAAATCAACACAAAAAGTAGGTTACTTTTTTGATACAACTATGTCAGGAATTCCTTTGGCCCAGCATTCTGCACCTAAAGCACCTGAAAGCATCACCAAAAGAATGCTTTTTGGGATCCGAGCAGCAGCTGCTCCTCTGGAGCCTGCAGAAAGCAATGCACTGTCTGGGCAAGTGGCAAACAGGGGCAAGAATCCCAGGTGGGATCACAAGTCAGATGAAATTCACCTACAGTAGCAGAGTTTGCACCAGAGAATGGGGACACCAGCAGAGAAGTTTGAGACCCACTTTTGTACAAAACTTCCACTGAGAAAACTAACATCATAGCTCAATTCAAAAAGGAAAATCCATCAGCTCTTGAAACAAAATTCACTACAAAAAGCCTGAAGAACTGGCTTCCCAACAAAGCATTGGCTTTTAAATGAACCAGTCAGCTTTGGGAAGCACAAGATGGATGGCACACCAAATACCTGCAGGTACTTGCAGGTCCTGCACAGACAGAGCAAACAGACCCTGGATACAGAAATGTCCAGAACTGCCCCATTCCCTCCCTCAGACCTCTATCTGAAGGTCCCTAATACATCTGGCTGGCCCCACAGAACAACAGACAATTACCAATGCACAAAACATATATAATAGCAGTAAACTAACTAACACAGGCTAATTAGGAATTACTATTAAAATATGTGGCAGGTCTTAGATATTTGTCCTTTTAGCCCAATGACATTCATTTATTTAAAAAGAACACAATTTCCATGACAGAACAACAGCCATTACAGTTTTCTTTCAATCCAGAATACCCTGTCAGGATTGATTCTGCACTAAGTCACTCCTTAAACCTTTATAACACCAGATACTCCAGGATGGACTGCGGCAGCTTTTAGTACAGACAGTGCCAGAGATGATTTAAAGACTGGAATAAATGTCATGTCTAAGGTGGTTACGTGGAAATTTAAAATAGGCAAACTGAAATTACCCATGAGAAATACAGCCTGAATCTCTGACCTGAATTTGGTCAGAAAGTTTGCTTTGTCCAACTCACTCAAATCAGGAGTGCAAGACAGAAAGGTAGGAAGGCTGGGATGATACAAACTGTGAAGAATGCAGGGTAATACACAGAAAGCTCTGTGCCAAAATGCAGAAGGTGAAATACTGCATATGCTGAGATCTAGAAGCAAGAGAAGGGTGTTTCTAAGAACCCCTTCAATATCCTGGGGGAACCAAACCATTCAAAAAACCAGAGATTCAGTGACGAGCAAGGGATTAAAAAAATGTTGCAATTTTACAGACGTAATAAAGAATGGAAAAATAACGTGCAGATCTCAAATATAATCACATTTCTTCAGCAGTAAGTGCATGTAGGTATCAAACCAAGCCATAAACCACAATAAAACACCAGAGGCCCTTTTCTGAGAGAAAGCCTACTAGATAGGAGCCTGAGAAATTCATAAATGGCTCTGTATGGCCAGCACATGAAACAGGTCAGTCCTCACCACGTTCCTTTATAAAGCAGAGGTCCATCAGTTATGGGACAAGCCACAGTGGCCAAAGGGCTCTCTCCTCCCTTGGTGTAACCCTTCATGCCATTTGCAAGAGCACGAGGCTGTCCCCATGCCTGCACCTTTGTTTGCCCCCATGCCTGGGGTGGCTCCTCCTGGCAGGCCCTGGGGCTCAGACATCCCTCCGGGGCACACAGAGGCTGCAGAGAGGAACTGAGCACAGAGGAAGAGGAAGGAGCGCGTGTCCGGCTTCCATCGAGCGCTTCCAAAGGAGCGGAGCCACCGGAGCACAGACAGCACTTCAGAGCCCAGCAAAGGCCTGGTGGGAAGGGAGGGCTGGCAGACAGCACTGTGTGTGCTGCACTTCAGAGCCCAGCAAAGGCCTGGTGGGAAGGGAGGGCTGGCAGACAGCACTGTGTGTGCTGCACGGGCCACATTCATGGAAACAAGGAAAGAGAGGCAAGCGACCCCTCCGAGCCAGCGGGGCCGTCTGTTCATTTCCCTGTTTGTTCGCTCTTTCAGACTTAAACGCTTGAGCAGATTTACACAAGTAAGTGCACTCAAGAAGTGGGCAAACTGAATATGAACACAAGGCCAACTGGCTGCAGTGTCCAAGAAACAGAAAATGGTATTAATCCCCTGAATTGGAGACCAAAGCACCGCCTGTGCCCCGTGGAGCTTCCCAGTGGGGTCCCCTCCCATCCTTCTGTTGGGGCTGCACAGTGGGGAGGCTGTGGGGCACAGTGGTGGGGGGCTGGCTGAGGTACCCACCGGGTCTGGCCCCCCTGCCCAAAACTGCCCTTCCATATGCAAGGGGTGGGCAGCTGTTGGCACAAGCCTAAAGCAATTAGTACAGAAGGAAAATAAGGCTCTGGGAAGTACTTGAAGCACTTGAAAGTTTACCAAAATAGCTCTCTCCAAATACAAAAACTCTGAGTTACCACAAAAAGTGCCTCTTCTAGATCCAGCAGTCAAAAGCTAGCCCTATGACAATGCTGCTGCTTAGGGTACCCCTATGCTACAGCAAACTCAAAATCATCTGAAGTGCAAACAACACAATTTTTGACTTCTAACCCATCAAAGTCAGGAACTCGTTTGCAATGAGAACGTTGCCTTCATGGGTATTTGTGCATGTGCACATAAAAGAAGACAGAGAGTCCAGAAATGAAAATGAGATTTCAAAAATGCTGAAATCCTACAGCTTGCATGTCCTCCCCTGTCTGTCAAACCCAGTTTCTCAGGAATATATTTACAATTCCTAGACAACTGCTCATCAAACCTTGCACATGTTTTTGTGATTTTTGACAGTTAGAAGAGCATATATTTGTTCAAGTTTATTTTTATAGCATTCAACACCACATACCAAAGACTCTGTATTATGGAAACCAACAGCATTTTCTTCTACCCAGCTGTAACTTTTACCATGGCACAGGAGAATGGAGGAAGAGATACCTGCTCACATCTTCACATCCTCAGCCTTCTTCGTGCGGTTTTCACAACAGCCAGACAATAGTAGTGAAAGACAAACTGGTCTCAAAAAACATTAATCATCTACAGCTTTTTGTTGGAGCAATGATGCTACATGATAGATTCTCATTACTGACAGAAGCAGCTGCTTGATGTTCAGTAATTAATTCATGTCAAGCTCAGTTGAACTGCATAAAGTAGTACCTGCTAGTCAGCTCTAAGCACAGGCTTCCTCATAACCCACCAGCATCTTCTGGATCTGTCAGTGGAGATCGTTGCCCATTTTGTTGTTCCAGTGACCTTTCCTTTTTGCACATGATGCTGTCCAGTGCCAATTTCAAGGGATATCAGGGTCCACTCTGACCTTGTCCCTATAATTTTCAGCAATCTGTGTCAGCAGTGAGCCTTTCCCTCAGTTAACAAATGTCTGTGTTCTGTATGTTCCACCTTTGCATATTCCAATCTCCAAATTCTTGTAACTCTCCCTGCAGTCATTGCTCTGGGCATAATCTTGAATTATTTGTGTTGCCATAAATAGTACACACTGCATTATCTAGACAATATATGTTTTTAAAAGTATGCTGCAGTGTTGAGCAGACAGAGTTGCACAGTCTTAGTTCTGCCCTCTTAGGTGTCCACATTCACCAGTGAACACAGGAATTTTATGAGGGAGATCAAGACACACCAAATAATTGACAAACACAATCCCAGAATAGAAAAACATATAATTTCAAGCAGTATTCACAAGCACACAGACCTTCCTGCATATGTTTTTGTTCCTTTGGCAGTAATATAGGCCAGCATTTTAGAAGCATCCTGCTAGTTTTATGAAACAACCCGACAAAAGGAAAATATAATTTTTATCTCAGCAAAACCTGAAAAGAATTTTAGAGTCGGACTTTCTTGGTCCGCATATTTTCTTCCTGTTGGATTTCAAACACCTGCCACAAACAGAGGAAGAGGGAAAGGTCATTTGCACCTTTCTCACAAACCATGGAAATCCTTTAAATTGGGTTGAAAAGCATCAGACGTTCAGAAGAGCAACTACTGCTGGGTTTGCCCACAGCAGCCTTGTCACGTTCTGCAGCCTTTTTGTCCAGCTGCCATGAGAGATCCTCCTCCTCTGCTCTCAGTTCAGTACCAGACAGCTCCTGTAGGCCACTGCTTGAGACAGATGACACCAGGCAATCCAAAATCATCAGGTGTTTGATGCTGTCACTGCTACTTGCCTTCACACCTCTCTGGACTGTCCTGGAATAAACTTCCAGAAAATACTGTGGCAGGGCTGCAATCCAACAGGGAGCAATAACTCAGTTCCAGAAATGCAGCAGCAAGCAGGTTCCCTTGGGCCTTTAATAGCAAAGGCTATTTCCAAGACTTATTTCAAATTCTGGTCAAGAGTTGTACCAAACACACCATACCGCAAATGCAATTTTTCCAATACTCATGTCACTTTCCAATAATAAGAAAGTGGAACATCACAATACATAACTGAAGCTGCAGATACCCTGTCCCTCCTTTCCAACATGTGACATGCTCTACCCTTTCCCCAGCTCCCGTCTTGCTGTCTCTGCCTCCTCAGATTTCATTTTGGTTGCAATCTCCTGTCACAAGCAACTTCTACTCCCTCCATCTGTCCCCAGTGCAATGTGATGGACACCATGAACTGAAACTAAGTGGTTTAACTTTCCACTGAGCTGTACTTTGTCTTCTCATGCTGCTCCTCTAAAACCATCCTCATCCCATTCCACTCAGGTCAGCTAGAACAGTCAAACCCAGGCTGCATCCTAGGGATGCCCAGGAAGGTGCTGATATCCCCAGAGGCAGGAGCTGGTGAACAAGGACATGACATTCCCTCAGTATTTCTCAGGGCTCTGATCACCATGGCAGATAGGAGTTTACCCTCCCTGAAGGGTCAAGAGTAAGACAGCCAAGGGAAGAATATGTAATGGAGACAAACAGTCCTGCAGAAGGGTCACAAACAGAGGCTACAACATGACTACCAAACTCTGCCCACCCTAAAGCAACATCCCAGTTGAGTTGTGCCAACTCATCCCAGCACTGGCTGGAGATAACAAGACTGTCTCACAGTCTGAGGGTTCCTAACTTGCACCCCCATGTTTCTGTGCAGCTGCAAATGGCTGCTTGCATGGCAGCAAGGCTTTCATGCCCTTCAGCCAACTACATTTAAACCAGCAGGTTTGAAACTCTGTGGCTTGTTTTTCCTCAACAAACAAAACCTCTTGGCTTGAGTAAACTCTTGGCAATACACATCAAAAAAGGTTCAGCTGTATTAAACATGTTTCAGAGGAGTTCAGGAAATAAAATGTAGGTACAAAGAGCTGGCCGAAGAAGGTATGATAGAAAATGAAAGGAAATATTATAATAAATAAAAGAAAATAAGGCACCTTTAAATAACTGTTTCAGAGCTGAAATCATTAGTTATTGGCATATTTTGAAACTTTCTTATAAAAGGTAGTGAGATCCCAAAGCAAAAGACACTGCTTCTGAGACCTACACAGCCTCCAAATTCACACACTAAAATTAACAGAAATATGTCTGAGACTGGAGGGTGGTGGGAAGCCTAAAACTGAAAAACCATTCTGCTGAAAACGCAGAAATATTTGAGAAGCTGTATAAAATCTAGTGGCATTCTGGAGTCTTACTAAAAGCTATTCATTTTTCCTAGCAGTTTCCCGTAGTAGAAGCTTTTTAAAGCAGGAGTGAGTTTTGCAGTTGTCCACAGCAATACATCATGCAATAGATTCCTGGAACTTGAGAAGAAAATTCCTCTGCCTAATGGACTGCCAGGAAACCACCAAGATGGTTAAAGTTGTCCTGGTTAAGAGACAGGAGCACTCCACCATAGATCCACTGTGCTCTGGGGTCTAAGAAGGGACTCTCCTCCCAAGGTTTCACTCACTGGAGATTCCATACAAGTTACAAGTAAGTCTGGGGGGCATTTTTACCCTCTCATGATTCAGCCTGAGCTTTCCTAGAAACATCTATGATCTATTGCACAGAAAAGAAAAATGAAAATCTCTTTTGGGATTCCTGCAGTGCCCCAACCACGAAGCATTCCTCTGTTAAGGTAAGCTACAAACTCAGGCTGTGTCAAGGAGCAACATCTCCAGATGTCTGTGAGGTAAGATTCAACTGTTTTTACAAACAAAAACTAAAAGAAAAATAAAAAAAAAAAAA
>VWYO01025258.1:166140-201301 GCA_013400275.1 Rhadina sibilatrix
CACAAAAAACCAACCAAGCCACAAAAAAACTCCCCACAAAACCCAACTTAAAACAACTTTAAAAATAGTGAGCCTACAGGCAGTAGTAAGGACTCCTTACTACTGCAGTAGAGGAACACCAGTTACAGTGTTTTGCCTCAGAAAGCTTCTGAAAACAATCTTTCAACCTACCCTGCTTTTATTGTTATTGGGGGGGGATGGGATGGAGCACAACAAACTAAAACCATCCAAGATGAACAGACTGGTGTATTTTAAACATAATAACCCATCAGAAGAGGCTCCTGACTGTTCACACCTCACTGTCTTTTGACAAAGACATACACCCACGAGCCTTCTTCGTGTTCAGGAATTACCAGAATTGTAGGGTTGTTTTTTTAGTGATCTGATTTTCTATGTATCTATTGTAAAAGACACGGCTTCACCTTCAAATAAAACGTCAATCCCAGTTTGATCCCAGAGAGGCACAGACTATCAGGGGGCTATACAATTTAGAGCCATCTGTTCCCACTCCCTCTTCGCCTTTTGCTCATAACCAGGGAGAAGCCACCCCCCTCACCTTGGTTCCACATGGCTTTTCCTTCCCTTTCCAGTTTACCTGACTTCGTGGCTTCTCAGGCTCCACTACCAGCCTCCCCTGCCTGTGGGCTTTTTCTCCTCTCTCCACCCCTCCTGCTGATTAGTGTTATTAAACACACCTGTCTGCCCCTTCATCCAACTGTTATTCCATTTGTATTCACCCCATACCCAGGCACACATGCTGCTAGATAATGCTAACTATATTAAACCACTGCTGGCAGGTGCACTGATGAGCAGGGAAAGAAAATAACATTGTCTAGCTGGGATAAGATGTGCTAACCAAGGACTGTGAAAGCAGAGCATCAGCATGGCACTCCTGGGGCACCCCTGGGAATCTGGGTCACCCTGTCACCACATGCTGAAAGCAGAGCCTCGAATGAGACAGGAGGAGCAAAATGGGCTTCAGCTCCTCACCACCGCCAGAGCTGGAGCTTGAAGTAAAGCAAGGAAGAGGCATAAATTATAAAGGCAACTGCAGAGCGATGCATCCGCAGAAGTTTTTGTTTTCTGTGTGTTTTCAAGTGAGAATCCGTTCTCTCTGCAGGATGCACTGGCAGCTTGTGCCCTAAGGTAAAGAAATCCCAGCCTGACACAGAACCCAGCAAGTCACTTGTTCAGAGATTTTGCAGACCCTCCCATCTTCTCTTTACTGCAAAGTGTATAAGAAAATCTTATCTAAAAGAGTTGATTTCTCTCCAACATGTTTTTGCCTTTATGTCCTGTTATTTTAAACACATCCCCTTCACGGTCTTATCTAAAACTGGGAAAACTGTGCAATGTTCTCTGTGCTGTCAACAACTGTTCAAAATTCCACACTAGTAATGTGGAGAGCCTGAGTGTAACAGCTCCCTCTTAATATTTTAAGCACAGAACAAGATTAAGTAGTATAATACAAACAACAGTGTGCATCAAATTCCCAGTTCTGCTGGAGAAACTGATGGAGCTGACATGGTTTTAAAAACTAGAAAAATCTGCCAAATGTACTTAATGAGGAAATGTTCATTTGTTTGTCTTTCTCTGCATTGTTCTTTCTAAAAAGATAATTCAGTGATCAATGTGCTGGTGCCATTTTCTTTATAATCATTCTTAGGAACATCAAGGTAGTGATGACAATAAAGAAATATCTAGAAAACCCACAAACTAAATGAAGATTACATAAGAAAATCATATGTTTGGAATCTCTCTGAAAATACACTGATTAGATAATTACTCTATGTGCATGTGTGTATGTATACATACATGCAGAGTCTTCTCCCTCTTAAAGGGAAGAAAGACCAAACTCTGGTATCAGTATTTGAAGTGACACAACCTTTTAATTTTAGTGAAGGAGTAGAACCCAAAGCTAAGCTTAAATGGGAATTTAATCCACACCATAAATACAACAAAGAATCAATAAAGAATCTGAAGCAACGGTGAGATAGTTGAAGTATTTTTTTCCTTGCAAGGCAAGATGGTTAATAAGTGCCAATGGTTTCATTGTAAAATTTGGAAGGGCTTGGTTTTCCCATGAGCTAGATTCATCCAGTGCATACATAAAAAGCCTGCCTCCCCATAAAAATGAATCATTCTGCATTGCATTGAAAAAAACCCAACCCCATCTGTGATGCAGCTATGGAGTAAAACATAGTACAGAGTTGTAAACTGCCTCAGAGGAAGCTCAGGGAGGCTCCTTATAAGAAGTGAGCTAACAGCAGGCTTTAGTTCATCCAACAAAGCAGCAGGATGCTGCTAAAAACAGGGAATGCTGGAAATGTATAAACCTCTGGCTATACTACATCCAAGAGCTGGGTGTAAAGACTGGAAATTAAACTCTGCATTGTTGAGTTTCCTTAAATTTGTATCTTGCTATATTCAGAGTTTGAGATTTATTTTGTTAAATACAATCTTTTTAAAAACTCCTTTAAAATACCTCCCTGAAAGTAGTGCAGTACATTTACAACATAAACTTTATACAAATTTTCCAAAGATTTTTTTAGTATTTCTTTGATGCTTGGTGATTTGAATACGTATTGCTGGTTTGAAGGACTAAGGGTGTTTATTCCCATTACATTTTTAATGGTACAATCCACTGCAGAATCCATGAAGGATTTCAAAGGTATGAGACACATAGAGTGGTTCATGGCTGCCCGCTCCTCCCTAGAAGCTTCTTCCATGGTGACAAGCCACCTGCAGCCAGTCACACAGTACCAGATACCTGCACACCCAGGAGGAATCACCTGCCAGTAAATGATGGATCACCCAACCTCCCAGGTGTGGAGAAGCAAAGCTCAAAATGAACATGTACAACGTGTCTCAACATCCCTGCCTAAGTGACATTAACTGCATGTAGCACCCCAGGTAACCACCCCACCTCTTGTTTGCCTACATTTCAAGTTACCATTCATTTAGTATTTAATCCCTTTTTAGATTTATATAACAGAAGAGACTTTCAAAACTTCCAATCTACCATCAGCATGCTATAACTTTGATATATTACTTACAATAAAAATGCTCTCATACCTGGAATTCATTCCATAGTATTTGGCATATTTTGTTCAGCTCTTTACTATTACCAGCAGTAAAGGCATTTGCACATTTTTGAATGTGCAAGAGATTTTGTATGGATGCATCTGATTTGTCCACAAACTCCCATGTGATGTTGTATGTGTGAATACAGCTGAGGGACACTTGCCAGTCAAAACAGATGCTCAATTCCTATCCCAGGGAATGGAGCACAGACACAGGATTTGCTTTAATGTATTCACAGTGCATTCAGCCCCAGCTACTTCCAAGACTTTTCAGTATAAATTGCAGCAGAAACTGGCTTAGAAATCAAGTTCCCATTTGGAAGCAAAAATCTGTCCAGTTAAACACAAAGCAAGTTCTGTACTAGAAGGAATATCCAGGTAGGCATCACGGTTTCCCATAGTGATGGTTTTCTCTGCCCAACTTCACAGACTAAACTAGAAGGAGGCACAGAACACAAGTGTTACATTTCAAAACTAGTCCTGCCCAAGTATAATAATAATTTGGGGGCTGATGTGTACTATGGCAATGGCTGTGGAGTCCCTCAGGAGTGGGAATCAGCTGGGGAAGGAAGGAAAAGGGAAGACAAGGACACCCTGGACATGCAAGGACCACACCAGATCACACTGTGGTGGTTCCTGGCCAGCACAGTGAGATTACTGCATGGCACAGAGCAGGGCAGCCCTCACCTGAAGGGATCCTGGAGCCAGCCAGGCTGTGGAGAGACACTGGTGGAACAGTGGAACACAAAGGTCAAGCCCTCCCTTCCCAGAGTCCGACCAAAAGTGCTCCAAGTCAAACCACACCCCATGCTGAGGGCAGTCAGTGGAACCTCCTGCGAGGTTAGCATTCCAAAACAAATCCCATGGTAATTTCTAATAAATATCTTGTGCTCATCCATGAGCTGTACCACCCCAAGCACAACTATTTCAAAACTGGCATTTCTAGAAGAAAGGATTGTTACCCTTTCCAGACAATACTTCTGTCTCCCTTGGAATTTATGGTGCATTCCTTAGATTTAATAATTATGTTTATCATTTTATGCTTTGTCTTCAAATTGCTGTCTATGATAGAAACTCTTGTGCTAAGCTAATACTACAATTCTTGAGGGAGAAAGTGGACAGGTTGTTCTTTTGGACCAAGATAGGATAAACTCTTTTCCAGTCATACTCAGAGCTTTGGGATATAAACCTTTTCTTTGTCTCCAAGCTCAACTTTACAAAGAGCTTTATCTTGCAAAGCACAGCAGCCGGTACTGAGCTGATGCTTTATGCAAACCTGGTGTCATTAACATTTGAGAGTCCTCCTCACAATGCCAGCTAAGGCATAAGAAAAAAAAAAAAAAAAGAGAAAATCCTTTGATTGTAGACAAAAAAACTTGCAATGAAAAACAAACACTTGATTCACAAGTGCTATAGTTGCAGAGGGAGAGAGTCAAGAGCTAATGTACCATAGTAATTGGATTGAAAGATTCTGAGTTGGTGGAATTTAGTGGCTGTATTAAAAAGCCATCTCCTCTTCAAGGCAAGGAGCCAACATAATGAAGAAAAGACAGGAAACAAGTTAGGGAGTGCCATGTAAGGTTAAAAGAAGACCCTGTTATCTTTGCAATGGAAGGACAGCCTACTTCTACAAAACTGAGTTTCTCGCTCTTTCGCAATCTAGGGCTGGTTTTTATTATCAAAGTCAGCAACTGGAAAATACATTTACCAAAGTATTATTCCCATCATTATGATAATAAAAGGGTCAATTAAAACTCAGCTAAGTGTAAATCTGTTGTTTAGTGGACTTCAAAAGGGAATTTCAGTTACTTCAAGAAAAACTAAGTAGTACTGGGCACATCACTGGTTACCTTTCAAATTCCGAATCTCTACTTCATTAATTTTGTTCCTATCCCTCCCTGAATGATCAAGAAATTCTGAACCATTTCCCAGTCATGCAGTGATAAAAGTTTCCAGACAGAACTGATTTTGCAGAAAAATTAAATAGAACTTAAAAATGCAATTTCATATTCACAACAGGAAATAACCTAACTTGTCTCTGATTACCAAAAGAGAAGAAACAAAGCAGATTTGAAGAACTGGTGTTTATATTATATCTATTAAATGGGAATCAACAGTTCTAAGAATCTATTGCATGGCAAAAATAGCAGTGAGGGTCTGATTCTTGCCCAAGCAATTTGCATTAGAAGATGCAGACAAGTCCTGAACTCACACTACATCTGTGCTGCACTTGGAGCTCAGCTTTGTACACTCAGCCATGAACCCCAACAAGCACTGGACACTCAAGTGCCTGAGTCAAATCAAAGGGAAATTTGTGCATTACTTACAAGGACTCGTCCCTTCAGCTGCTCCAACACAACATGACTTCCATAGCCAGGGTCTATAAACACACTTCTCAGCATATTCTTTTCATTCCTATTCTACTAAAAAAAGGACAAGAGAATAAGCTTTGCAGGGTTAGAGAAAGATGGATAACATTTTAGCTCCTTAAAAGACAAGATAATGATACAGCAAGTATTTAGACCAGTTTTTAACACTTTTAACGCTTAGACTAAAAGGTTAATAATCATGTATTCCACATCTTACCAAACAGTTCATCTAAATGTCTTACCAGGAAGAGGCTGCAATACCATTTACTCTCAAGACTTCCCACGTAGAAATGAAAATTTCTTTCAAGTTTTATTGCACCACTTCTCTTTCTTCTCTCTCCCAACACTAGAACTGCTCATTGGCCAAAACCCAAGAGCTCAATACTGCCAGTTTCAGGAGGACTTAAAATACACACACAAAACACACATCTCAACCCAGGCCTGCATTCTGCAAAGCAGGTCCACTTTTAATTAAAAGCAGAATCTCAGATTATCCCACCCAACCACTAAGCAGTGTAACGGGTTTTCTCGCTGCCACTTTAATAGCCTGCTTTTTTAAGAAGCTTTTAATTCTGCATTCAGCTTCAAGACACCAAATGCTTCCAGCACTGTCTGATCTCAGCATGATAGGGAAAAGCACCACTAGGTCTCTGCTCCAGTATTTCTAACAAACATGGCTGAAAGAAATTATTTGCCTGGATTACGAGGCTAACAAGTATCCCCCAAATTAATGATGAACTGCGTGAGTTTTATTTTTCACTCTTGCTGGTAAGAAACCACCAAAGCTTTCTTCTAAAAACTCCGCTTCAACCACAGCAGGGATGACTAATTATAAGCACCCTGTCTGGAGCAGAAAGAAAAAGAAAGAAATAGTTTGTGTAAGCTTATGGAAATGTGGCTCTGTGCTTCACTTTCTGCCTTTTCTCCTTGTCAAGCAAACAAAGCGGAAGGGTGGGAGGGGGAATGGCAGCACAATGAAACAGCCTCGGAAATTCAAAGCTGAAAAGATGTTCCGAATGATGAAAGGCAACGGGAGAAGGTTGCTCAGTTCTTACTCTGCTACACCAGATAAGAGAGCTTGGGACAGGCAAAATCTGTTCCCTAAGCATGGTTCACTAAGCCATATCAAGGCTTCAGAAATGTTATTGCATTTTTAATAATTCAGGAATCCGCCCATGTCCCTCTTGATTAACATCTATGTAGCAATTGTCCAAGCTTCACTGAGGTTGTCATTTTGCTGTCTGAAAATAGCTGTAATTGCTTATACCAGCTGAAATGGTTATTTCAGTTTTTCAGCGTCTTTTAAATTTGCCATCTTAATGAAGGGGCAAATTTTTTGACAGCAGATGGCAAAAATGTGCCTGAAAAAAAATCAGGAGAGGAGAAAGAACAAGGAGAAAGCAGAAAAATTCATCTGCATGCAAGAAAATGTGCATTGTGTAGCCTTTGAGACTACAGACTCACTCCTTTAGACCTGTAATCACATTCTTGAAAGAGCATATCCACGAGCAAGAATTTGCAGAGCTGTTTTAGCTACTTCAGCAGTACCCAGCACATGCATGTGCAGCTTCCACTAAAACCATGGGAGAGGGAACAAATGCCCTAGAACCAGGACTTGTTCCAGATTCTTTAATGAATGCAAACAAATGGTAAAGATTATTATATCCCCAAATTAGCAGAAGGGAACACATTCACTTTACTAACAAAATCTGCTGCCTAAGGCACCTTTGTTAGAGCTATTTCAGAGCTTTATTGTGTCTCAATATTCTAGAACTCTCTTTGCTACATCACAGTTCACTGCTGAACTATTTTTGAACCAGATTATTTTGGTAACTGACCTGAATGGTGGTCCAGATCCAGAACAAGTAACTTGAGCCCATTTCTGACACTCTCTAGAGGAAGAACCTAAAATATAATGATCTAGAGATCCTACAGAATCTCTAACAGCTCTTATATTCAGAGCAAGTGATCATTTTCTCATGCTCACTGCATTAAAACAGTTAGTTCACACTTGACTTAGACTATAGAGCAACTTAGTTACTCTAAATAATATATTTTCCTAGGACTGACAGGTCATCAGTGTTTTTTTCCATGGCAGCCCAAACTAAGCTAAGACTTGGAACCACAAAGACACCAGGCACACAGAGATGGTTGGTAAGAGCCTCCAGACCAGGAAGGAAGGTAGAAAGCATCTATCTTTAGTAGCCTGGAATATATATATATATATGATTTTGTTCTGGCTATAGCAGTCATCTGCCCTGCACCACAAGGGATGTGACAAGGTCCCTGCATTCTTACCTAGTGGCCTAGGAAGTCTTGGTGTCTCTCAGGAATAGAGGACTCCTGATCACTTGGAAATTGCACAAAGAGCACAACAGGAGCAAGACTCATGGTGAGCAAGTTCCCCACAATACTGGTCCTTTGCATTCTCCTGAATCCTTGTGATTATCCACGGGGAGACCATGACAACAGCAAAAAAGCCATTCACTGCTGACACTGGAGACACAATGGCCAACTAGTACCTTGGATGAAATAAATCACCCACTAGCTGTTTTATTAATGACCCAGCCAGAAAGCACACACTTCATTGCAGAAGATGAAAGAGATAAGTAAACCAAGCTGCTGGTCAACAGGAAAGCATTAATATTCATTTAGCTTCTTATACACTGCCAGGCAGACCAGCAGAAGAGCTGGGCATTGCTGCTGTGTCAGCACTTAGCAGGGTTTGGGCCGTGGTTATCTATGGAATTTCCATTTAAATTCAAGAGAAGAGAGTGAAGGCAGAAAGACTGACACTGCAAAGCACACACAGGCCAGACTGACAGCTGCCTGCTCCTGAGCACAGGGGTCAGCACAGAGGCATCCTGGAACTCTGCTGTCTGCTCGGGGTGTCAGCAGTGATGGGAAGCTGATACTTCCAAAAGGAAGCCCTGCCAACAGTGAGTGTGTAAATGAGCTTTTCTCTAGGAAGCAAGCTCTTGGAGAAAGCATTCACATCCTCCTGTGTATCTGTACACACACAAGAAGATTTTTTTCCTTCCCTGGGGACTCACTCCTGCAGTTGTTCACTAACTCCATTCTCATTTCACTTCTCTGCAGTATGAATGCAAAATGGGAGACAGGGAGGAAAAATGGAGTAAAAAACATCACCAAGACTTTATGGCTTTATTATTTTTTTCCACTTTCATTTCCTAGTAATGTTTTCACAGTCATTCTACAAACAGACTTCAGACCACACACATTATTTTTCTCTCCCAATGTATAAATCAACAAAGTCAGCATCGGAAATCCACCAAAGGTAAAATTAAACCAGTATCAAAATGACTTAGGACAGTAACAAACCTATCATGTTGCCCACCTATAATTCCAGGACTCAAAATATCAATGGCTCAGACAGCATCATGTCTGTCAATGATGAAAAAAATCAATATTGCAGTAATATATAACATTAAATACCTGTTTATTAAGGTATATATTAAGGAACACACACCCAATTCTGTTCTTCACTTCCAAGTACCTGGACAGAAGCTTCCCAGAAAGTCAGAAAGCTTTGCACAGGACAAGGTTACACATACAGATTTGCCATTCATGATTAGAGCACAACACTACAGGGATGTAGGTTTATTCTGTTTCTATTAGGAGGGCTTTCCTGTTTATAAAAAAAAAAAATTAAAAATTCCCATGTTCATGCAATATTCTGCATGTTCAGACGAGCTTCCCCCTCTTTTTGTAGAAAGAAATAGGATACTGAGACCTCAGATTTTTCTGAGAAACAGCATACAAGACTCAAAATTTGCAGGTAAAGAGGAGAAACCTTTTTCCTGTACATCTACCCACCCTTCTTTAAGTGAATTCATCACTCATCAAACATATTGGAACAAAGGCTTTGAAAATTTAAGTTCACAGCCTGAGTATGCCACAGACATAAGCAATTCCTTTATATTTCTATTGCCTCCAGCAAGCCTGAACTGTTTAACATACAGAGGTGGTGGAGAGAAAGCATGGGAAAGTATTTTGTTGTAGTAAATGGCACAGGGAAAAAATGGAATTAGGAATTCTGCATGTCTTACAATAGATAGATCCTGGCATACTAGGAAGCTAAAAAGTCACTAATAAATCAGTGAAAGATTTACATATCAAATAGACTTCCAGTAGAAAACATATCTTCAAGATTTGGGGTGGGAGGAAGGTTTCTGCAGAAAGAGAGAAAAGAAATTAGGCAACTATTTCGACTTTAAGTACCTTCAGAGGTTTTTATTAAATGGGAATTGTAGTTTTAATGGGATATAATGTCTTCAGTTCAGAGCCCAAGATAAGCACTGAAGGAGATTATGTAGCAACTTTCACTGATGATTTTCTATCCAGTTTCTGGCACCATCCTCTTCAGCCCACCACATTGGGTTCTTCACAATGCTGCCAATGTGGAATACGTAAAATTTTCTTTAAAAAGGCTTTTCTTTAGTGTTTGGTCTTTGTATACTTTCAAGTCTAATCAACAAGAAGGGAGATTTAACTGTGAAACTGAGAGCAGCTAACAAGCTGTAACTGATGTCTAGGTGTTAGAAAAACAAATTACTTGGTGGTAGAACTGCCTTGATAAGGTTCATGGCTGGACATGTTTCAGTTATCTCAGACACAGGGGGAGGTTAACAAAGGCTGGGGAGAAGGACGTACCACTGAGAGTGGACACAAAGAATGCAGAATTTATGGGCCACAAGGGCATCTTGCACAACTCCTGAGATAAGGGAAAACTAATAAAGCCAACTCAGCAGTTCTGCTAAAATCAGCTCCAACTGGGTAAAAAATAATTCTGGCAGGGGCAGACCATGACCACTGACCCAAGAAACCCACTGACTCAAAAGGAGAGAGGGACTGAGCATGCGGCCTAATTAGCATGAGAAGCGAGAGAATTATTAACCAATAGAAAAGAGAATATTAATTAATAAGAGAACTGTGTCACTTGTAGCCAATGAACAGTAATTCCTTTGTTTGCTGAAAGGTATAAATAGTAAAAGTTTTGATAGTTGGTGTGCTTGATTTGTGGAATACCACCGAGCACCCGGGTTTGTGCAGCTCTGAAATAAATAATCAATGTCTCTCCAGTGTGTAATTATTGGCCTGTTGCACCACGTAACAAATCTGATTTTGGAGAACAACAGAACAGAATAATGAGGATGGGCCACCACGTCAGACCTGTGAACTCTTCCACCAGTAAGAAAAATTAATAATGATAGAAAACAGGATTAACGAGAACTCATTAAATTGAAAATACCAGTATGTTTTGTTTTCAGTTTAAAAATTATTTCTAGGCATTTCAAAGTGAAAAAAAACATCCCTGTGAAAGAGGCCTCTTTGGTTTGTCTTCCCTGCAGTTCTCCCCACTCTATTTAAAACCACTCATCCAAACACAAGGTATTCTCAGAGGCACTATTGATAAAAGACTGCACAGAAGCCAAGCGCCGTGAGCAGCTATTTTTAATTATCCAAACTGTGCATGGGAAACATGCACAGCTTTACAAGTGAACTTAAGGTCGGAGAGAGAAGCAGGGGTTAAAAAAAAAATAAAAATCACAGCAAAAAGCTACATGCTAAGAAAAACCTCCCAACGGAACCTCCCTGTCTGGTCTAGGACTGTGTGTCAGGCCAGGTGAAACATTTTGGGCTATTGTAAATGAAGATAAAACATATTGGCATCTGTGTGACAGACATGGCCACAAATAAATCAAGCAATAAACAGCACAGCATGCTATTTCTGGCCTTGTGCCTCCTTTTTGTCACATTAGGGTAAAAAGTCGCATTCAAAGACCACAAGTGCCTCTGAAACAAGAAGCCTCCCAACACCCCCCACCATGTAGGCAGAAATGCAGACAAATTCAAGTGTCTGAAGGGATTGTGGGATAACAGGGAAGCCTACTAACAAAAGCAGACAGCCGTTGTGGCTTAAGGAATCAAAATGAACACCCCAACATCCTCCTGCCAGCTGAGTGCCAGGGGTTTGTGATGACAGTGCTTGGCCTGTGACAACACTGCTGGCTACTGATTCTTTCCCGCCCCAACCCTTCCCCGTTGTTCTTCTCTGAGTCCTAAACAAACCCCAACAGGGTTTGGAGGGACAATCTCAGTCGTTGCCAATCACAGCTCGAGTCACACCACATTTGCCACATGAAGGTTTTCCAGCAGTGAGAAAGAAAACATGATCCTACCAATACATCCAAGAGACCTGAAGAAGAAATAGCAAAGGTCACGGCGACAAGGAGATGGACTGATACTCACATTTGTTGTGCTCTTACTGTACCCTACTCCTGCAAGAGACTGTCTTTGTGCTTCCTCCCAGCTGTCAGCATCTAGCAGAGAATTAAAAATCACAGACAGGTCTCTGCTGTGTTTGCAGAGTGCCAAACACCAGGATGCCCTTGTCTGACACAGAACCATCAAGTGCCACTGGACAAGCCAGATTTTCCACGTGTTGCCCCAGTTTGTGCTCTCCCACTGGCCCTTTATTTCCATGGGCAGTTTTGGCTGGGAACAGCTCTGTCTCTCCAGTGTAACTGTCCCTAAGAACAATTCTGCAAGATTTCCAACAGTGACTGTCTGATACAGGAAGATGTGAACGAACAGCACAGCAAACAACACTGCAACACAAAATCCACAGACATGCAACAACCTGGCAGCAAAACTCACCACTTCCATAACTATCCAAGGGCTGAGCACCAGCTCAGGGATGGAAGCAGCACAGCTGTAAACTGGAGGATTGGATGATGATTCCCCAACAGAAAAGCAAGTGCTACATGCCAGAAAAACAGGGTTTGGGGCAGTCTCAGAGGTAAGCCAGTGCAATGGACAGGGGTCAGTGTGGACTGCTAATTCTAGGCATTGAGAGAGATGTCACTTTTTGTATCTCACTCTTTTTCTCAGTAAAAACAAAGATACTACACTTATTGTCATTTTAAATATTGTAATTAAAATGACAATGCACTGGAATAGTTTGCTTAAAAACTGGAGGCTAAAGATGCAAGGAATGAAACAAATAAAGCAGAAGATGTATTATCTGGAAGTACCATGATATATGTTCTTGTCCTCTGCCTACCCAGGTTTGTTCCTAGAGACCATGGTTGTCAGTGTCTATGCTGTCATCTTTCTAAGCAATTCTTGAAAGCGTGGAGCTCAGAGAGTCCTTTAGAGAAAATGAAGTTCTGCTCTACAAACACTAAATAAACCCTATTTAAAATATATTTTTAAACCAATCTGAAGAATTTATAGGTGAAGTTATTTTGGAGGTATCTTGGCTCAGGCAAACATAGGAGGTTTCCTTGCACACTTCTAGCAGTTGTGACACCTTAAGGTAGCCCAGCTGCAAGTAAACAAGATTAAATGCATCATACCTGATGCTCACCCTTTATGCAGCAATTTTTATCCATTAATCCAGTGATAGCTCACAAAGGTTGGTGAAAATATTCACATTTCCATTTTAAGCAACGATGCCCAGAAAGGTTAAGCCATTTGTCCAATGTCACATAAAAATGCAGCTGAAGCCAAGGACAGACAATTTCTGAGAAGCAGTGAAGCACAGACACCTCACCTCACTTCATTGACAGCTCTGCCATCACATCACAGCCATTCCCATTTGATTGGAGTCACACTTTTCCCAAAAGTCAGTAGACAAAGACATAGCAAATGATTTACACCTCCACATCTCCCTGTCCATACTGCAGCTTATTACCTTCCCTGGAATGCAGACCTGTCCCAGGCCAGTGAGTTACACAGCCATCAATCCTGTCTGCTTGTGTACACACGCTGGCTCCTGTTGGTTTTTCTCATTGATTACATGGACACATCACAATTTTGTGAACACAGCCCAGTCCAGCAGAGCTTCAACTGCCTGACAATTCAGGCCAAGCCATGGGCTACTACGGGTTGTAAATCCTAAATCCCACTGTGGCACTGTACCTGGAGCAGCCATAGGCAGGGTACAGTCACTGGTGTCCTAAATCCTACCTGAATTTGAGAGAGGTTGCACTTGGGGTGATTTGGTAAACAAGTCAAAGCTTTGGGCTAAGAGAACACATAAAAGACTGGACAGAGTCACATATTGGATCGGCTCACCAGAAGCTCAAGAACAGATTTGTTTCCTCTAAGGCCACAGACTGACTGCAAACTCCTCAGAAGCCAGTTGTCTTCAGCTATTTTTAGGGTAGGATGTCCAGATTTTCCTCAGGAAATGCATGCCAATCTTCAGTAAGAAGTCAATAAAAGAACTAATCTTTGCAGAATAACCAGACTGTGACAACCCTGCATGGGGACGTCTGACACCAGCACCATCTCCTTTAATGAACACTTCTCAGCACTGACAGACACCAGAAAATCCCCCAGCACAGAGTGAGCAGCCCCTCAGACAGAGCCTGGCAGCAGGCAGGCACAGCCCCAAGCTTCCAAACACTGCTCCCCAGCTGGCCTTTGCTCCAAACTAAATTAGGGCCCACAGCCTTTATCTGCCAGGGCCTCCCTCTCAGATTCAGACACAGCTGGAGTTTCTGTTCCATGAGCAGACTGGATTTCTACATTCTTACTGCTTTGTGTCCTCTGGAATTTGTCCACTGGAACGCTCCCATCCTTGCATTTTTCTCCCTTTTTTCTTGCTGAATAGCTACTCCTAACTCATCTGATATCACAGAATCCAAGGGTCCTTTCACTGCAGGAGACACAGACTCATCCTTCAGATTCCTGGAGAAGAGAAAGCTCCTGCAGGAGACCTCACTGCACCCTTGCAGAGACTTTTTATCAGGGCCTGTAGTGATAGGACAAGGAGTAATGATTTTAAACTGAAAGAGTACAGCCAACTGCAGCATTAAAGGTTCAACTTTTCATTATTCTGGAGCTGTGAGAGTTAATAGGTCTTGTATTTTGGAAGTATCTCTCCTGTATGGCATTCTCATGGAGCCAGGATCCATCAGTGGTTGACACCAGAACTCAGCACTGTCATAGATTTGTAACTTAGCCCTGCTCCTGGCAGAGACAGAGGAGGAACTCCAGTTAAGTCAAGTTTGTTTGTAGACTTGTAACCTAAAGTCTAAAATGATGATTACATGATCACATTGCTTTTCTGTTAGACCACTTGTTAATATCTACTAATCAAACCAGCTGCTTAATTTCAATCAAGTTGGAAAATGAAGCATAGGTCTCAAAGATTATCATCTTTATAGGGACTTTATTAATAGATTCAGATGACAGCTTGTGTGAGAGAGCTCTGAATTAGCATCCTCACTGGAGGAAAGCAAATTCTGTACACAGATCCTGTTTGGTGGTGGCCAGAGATGCACTGGCAGCCCAATCAGAATATCTATAGCTTCAAGCACAAACTAGAATCACTGTTAGGCTGGGTCTGGATTTGCTTGTGAGAATGCTTTTAAACACACTCATTAGTTGCAATTAGTGGCATTAATGTCATGGATGGATTGTGCTCTTCAGGTACTCATCTCAGAAGAGTACTAAATGGGAGGTAATCAGATGAAGCACCAGACCAAAGGTTTGTGTAATACTAAAATCAAATGGAAGAGAAGGAATTCTCTTGATTTGAAGGGAACAGGAACAGGGAGCAGCGTCCTTCTCCAGGCCACACATTATCTTTTCTGGTCTCTGCACCTGGGACTACCAGCACCAATCACCCTGGGCCACTTGACCTGAATTCCAGGCAGCTGCTGAGTCACCACTAGAGCAGAGGGTAAGAGAAGAGTCCTCCTTATGTCATTCCTACAAAATATGAAAATCATTTTTAAAAAACTGATCAAATATTCAACAAAAACACCAAGAAGAACCCACCATGAAGAAAAAATGAATTTAAAATGTCCCATGAGATTAGGAAAGTCATGAGCCCAAGAGCAATGACTCGATAGGAATGCAGTACCATGCCAAAAACCTTGGTGAGAGGGGAGAGAGGAGCATGAGCAATTGTCACATGTTAATGGAAAAACTAATGTCCTCTCAGTTCCTGCATAAACCCACACTAGATGATCCCAGAGGAGAGCAGAGCTGACTTTGAAATGTGAAAGTCACAGAAGTTCAAATTCTTACTGAGGATTAAATTGGACTTTTTATACTGACCAATAAGACAGCACCACAACAAACACTCTAGAGAGCCCAGAGGTTAAATCAAGATCTATTCTACTCTGAAGATTAATGATCTTCTCTGTGGAAACATCCCAATATAAGAAGTGTGTTAGCCTCAGACACCTTTGGCTGCATCAGATTCAAAGTTCAGCTATTGGTGCTGATGATCAGCAGCTGAGTTTCCAAATTTTTGCTCCTTTACAGCTTTGTGAGACTTTTCTGCCCCAGAGATCAAAAGAAAATAAACTGTCCCAGCAGGTACTAAAATATTACAGTGGCCCTTGCAAGATCTCCCTGCTGTTGCCTACAGGAGGAACAGGGCACTGCTCCCACTCCTCCTTGCAGAGCTGCTCTTGCATGTGGGAAGGTCTAGAGTGCTTTGGGTTTTGCATCCAGTATCCTTGGAGCACAGCTCTGACAAGATAACAGAACCTTTTGAAGGTATTCTTTTGAAAGATCAAGTGAAAACTGAAACAGACTTTGAGCTTTGCCAGCAACAGAAATTGTATATTCATAGCAATCCTCTGCCATATTTATTTGCTTCTCTCCTCTCTCACAGCCCCTGAGAGCAAAAGTGCAGAAACCACTGGAAGTAAATGAGAGGAAGGAATTGAACGTTCCTGTGCAGCAAGCACAAGGAGGATTCACCCTGTATGGAAGATGAGAGGAAAGTCACTCAGATGACTCAGTTGTCAGGATGACTTCCAAATTATTGTGATATTTAAAGAGGAGAAACGTGCAGCTCTCAAATGTGATTCTGTCAAAAGTGATATGACAAATAAAATCCTCAGAGCAGAAGAGTGCAATGACACAGCAACCTCTGGAGAAAAAAAAAAAATTTTGACCAGGACTTTGTAGAGACTTCAGGTGACCCTTAAAAAATCGTGACTGTTGTTGCAAGATCAGCATTAATTGTGAAAACTAACTAGCTCTTCTGTGATTTTATTCTATACGAGCCAAGAGAGGAACAAAATATTGATTGAGTGAGCTTCAGGTTTTATTTATATAAGAATCTGATTGCCAGGTTCATTCTTATGCAAAGCAGAGAGAGAAAGCTTTTTCAGCAGGCATTTAAAAAAATCAGATCTAAAAATAACTTTATGCTTTGGCTTTCCTTGTAAAATGCCTGGGAGTGCTTGCCCATGCTTCTTCCTTCAGTAGTCACTAAGAAAGCAAGAACCAGAACGAGGAAATCCCTGACACTTCCAGTAACTTCAAACTGAAGATGAGTTTGCTCTGAACTGGAACATAACTGACCCAACGGAGCATCAGTAAGACAGAAATATGAAACTCGAGCCCATTTCTGATGCTCAGTTGAAAGCACACCCCAATACAACTCCCACTGTATTGCTTTGAGCATGGAGTATTTTTCCACACACATGCACTCCTGGGAAGCTTTGAGAGCTTTTTTTAGTGCTGTGTCTCCAGGTCCTTCCTTGAAGTTGCTGTTGTTTCTCACACCACATCTTTTTGAAGTTGTAAAAACAAATCCATGTGCTGTATAGGAGTAAAGCCAGGAGGAATGACCCAGCAAAGTCATTTTTGAAAGAGCCTCCAGCCCTCCTGGAATGAAAGCAGATGGGTGGCCTTTGAAAGGAGAAGATCAGCTCCCTAAGCCCTTGTCTGTAACAAACAGGCACACCTGATGACATGATGAGGGAAAGCACCTCTGCATATGATATTGTCAGTCCATTAAAAACTCAAATGTAACTTTTCGATAAAAAAGGCGACCACCACTTAACAGCTTTTTACATGTAAAGCTTTCAAAATCAAAACATTGGTTTTTTCCATTAACACCTACACTGGGAGAAGCACACAATCTTGTGTGATGTGATAAAACTGAGCAAAACCCCATCTCCAGACCAGAAAGCATCACGAAGAACAGTTTGTACTGTATAAAGCCAGTCCTAGGTCACTCTTAGCATCCCTCCATACTTACAGTTCATAGCCTTGGTCCTATCTGGCTATTTATAAAAACCTTTTTATCTCTTTAACAAGCAGCACAACACAAGGCTATACACAACAGAATACAATTCTGGGATAATGGTATTGTTCTGTTTTCCATGGGGACTTTTTTTTTCCCAAATTGTTCAAATTGTTATGTCTCAGGAGAACAGAGTGAAAAATCTCACCATCAGTACTTCCTTGCAAGCACTTCTGCTCTTTTTGAAAAAGCCACAACACATTTTGGAGCAGAGTAAAAACTCAGTACTAAGCAGCTGAAATAAATTCTTGGGAGAAAAACCACTCATTTCTAAAGCTCTTAGTGAAGTATTTACTGCTTAAATCTCATATGAGATCTTGAAGTTCTTAGTGCATACGGAAGACTGGGAATTTGCCATTCTCCTAATTTGCCATAAAAAGAAAGGCAGTGCACCCAGGAGTAAATCTTTGTGACCAGAAACAGACAGGCATGCTGCAGTGCAGGCTTCCACAACATCTGCTCTACAAACCTAATTATCTCTCACAGCACAGATGCAAAAGGCATCTGAAATGTTGGCACCTGAGACACACAGATAATTTCAAGTCCCTTTAAAATTAACTTTTTTTTTAAAAAAAAAGGAAAAGCCATGCAGAAGTATTTGTTACTGATGAACAAACTTGAAGTCAACAAAAACTGGTCCCAGCTCATTCTAATATCAGATAAATCACATCTGTCCCATATGAGTGTTTATTCTTACAGCTCCTTAGACTCAGTCCTCAGTGGAATGATCTGAAACTGTGCTAATACCATCTATTACAGTGCAGCCAGTTCTTCAGGATTTGGCAGCTCTTTTTGAGTCCAGACAGCAACAACTTCATTTAGTCAGAGCAGAAATATAGAAGTCCTATAATCTAGATAAGAACATCATTTCCAGAGGGAAATGTTAAATTAAGCTCACCTTCTAGTAGCTACAAGGGCAGTGGTGGGCACTGGTCCAACTACTGGTAGCCCTTTTATTTGCAGATTCCTTCTTCAGAACAAATTTCATGTGAAATTTGAGGGAAGTTTTAAATGGGTTTACATATACAAAGTCAGCAGAGAAACGTATATAAGCGAGGCTTGAGATATGTGGCTGTACAAAAGCAGACAGCTTAAATAATTTAAGAAACAGTATCCACAAATCTTTTCTCAAGTGAAGACATCTTTCTCTTTGTCTCTGAGGAACTTTAATTCATCTCACTGCTCTCGAATTTTCACTAGCAGTCAAGTGGCAAGCTGCCAAGTAACTCACAGTTGGCTAGAAGCATGGTCACCTACAAGCTAATTGATGCCACAGAACTTCCCTCCAGGATGCCATCTGGGTTGCATTCAATATTCTTACTGGATTCAGAAGTCCGTCCCTCTAAACTTGAAAGCTGCTTCTCTTGACCAAATGCCAACTTGCTGATTTTGTTTGCAAGCACACACATTTAACAAAACAGCAATACCAAGCTCCTGTTCCACTCTTTTGACCATTTATTGACTGCACTATTCTACAAAAATAAAGGCAAGCCACTTCCCCATCTCACAAGTGGGCAAATTGGGAAAATGAGAGCTGAGGGAGGCTGTCAATGAAAGCTTAGAAAGGGATTTTACACCAAGTCCCTGCCCCTGCCTGATCAAGCACATTTTAATATAGCTAGGGACCCTGCTCTCAATGCATACTCTCAATGGCTATAATGAGACTTCTTGTTTTCATTTTTAAAAATAAGGCATTTACAGAATAACCTTAGTATTACTTTTGGGGCCTGCCTGCCCCACTAACAATCAGACAGGTAGGGTAGGCATTTTTACTTTCCTATTTCTACTTACTGCAGCAGAGAAGCACCTTCCTGGCACAGCTGCAGCCTTCCATTTCTCTGCACTGACAGCAGGAGTTTCTGCATGCAGCCAGTTCCATGGAAAATAGCAACAGCAAGTCAATGCAAAGGTGTGGAGCCCAATCACTCAGGCTGACACCACAAGCTCTCTGCACAAAGAACTCTTTTCCACTGGAGACCTGAGGACAGAACTGTCCAAAGCACCCAATGACCCTTCAGCAGGCCTGGCACTTGCCTGCCTGCTCCCCCTGAACACTGTGCCTGGAATGGCCTTCATGAGCAAAGATCCCTACAAGAGCAGTGCAGATTTACTCTACAGGCACCTGCCTAGAAATTCTTTGTAATAGAATAGATTTGGCAGGACTGAGTCAAAATTACCTGCTCCTCATCTAGAGGAGAGACAGCATGCTGGAAAACTCCAAGGTAGTTTATTTGACTCACTTAGTCAGACATAATGCTGTTGGAACAAAAGGCCAACCTGGCAAAAGCTCATCAAAACAAATATCCATCAAGTTCATACACTTAGAAACAAGTGCACAGCAGTGATGGAGATGGAGATGTGCCTAGTCACATTTGGCAATTCTTCCTACCCATTTTTTGCAGTCAAACAAAAAAAAAATCTAATATACTGGAAGTGTTTTAGTACTTATATATTACAGGAAAATCCTGTTAATGTTACCTGAGAAAGGGTACTGAAAAAGCAGGAAGAAAGTTGCATTACTGACGTAACAGAATTAAAGAGGTTTACACTGACTCACTAAATACCCACAAAGCAACAATAAACTCACTTTGAACTCACCAAGAGTTCTGCTGTGCAATCTAATAGCCTGCAGCTTAGCAGGAAAAACCACCTCTCCAAATGGCTCCAGGTTGGAGTTTTCTTGCTTTGCCTTTTTTTTTTTTTTGTCAGTTGAATATATTGCACAATATCTAAACCAGAACATGAACTTCAAGTTTTTTCATAAGTAAGCGGATTAAAGCAATAATATTGAGACTTTCCAAGCCATATTCAGGAATGGATACAATACTGTCAGGCAGGGAAAGGAGCTTTAATTGGGAATACCCAACCCAGGCAGTAGTTCCATTCTGTGGGACTGAGGAATACTGCTCATCTTCCTTGGGTCGATTCCTGCTGTGACAGATAACACTGCAAACTATGAGCCAAGCCTGGAGAAACTTTAGTTGCTGTGCTGTTCAGGGCAGGGCAGAACACCAGAGGCACTGGCAAAGTCAAAACCACATGGAGGATTTTCCTGCCATAAGCAATTCTCAATAAAATTTAAATATCATGTTAACCTTGTGATCTCCTGTGCTTCTAGACTTCCTGTGTCAAACCTCTCACCTACACACTGCACCTGTACCACACTGAGAGCTCTGGGTCTTTCTGCTCCAGAAAGAAGAGACACCTGAAGTTTAGCTCAGGAAGAACTTGCTTTGGCTGTAAAATAACACACAATCCACTGGAGTGAGCTTGGCCCCTTCCACCAAAGAGCAGAGCTGTAAATGCAGACTAAGAGAGCCTAAGAGAACAATTTTACAGTATCCAAATTGAAAGCAAGAGTGTTATAAAACTAGAGGTATCACAGACACAGAGTAAAATATGCCTGCAATTGATCTTTCCTTCAGCCAGGCACTGGGAAACACAAGCAAAAGTAGTACTGGAGACAGACTGAATGGTCAATAAAACATGGATGAGATGATCTCTATTTTCATGGCTTGCCAATGGCAAGTCCTCACACAACATTGCAGCTGGGGGAGGCATGAGATCAGGAATGGAATGAAACTGTACTTTCACCCCTAAAACAGAATTAGAGAGCAGTTAATCCTCACTTGGAACAAAACAGTGGTCCAAGGCCAGAACTTGTATTGTAGCTCCACAATGATGCTCTATGCACTTCTGGAGGCTAAAAGAAAGACAGGGTAATACCCTGGTGAACACTGCTGCAGAAAACATTTTGTGAACACCACAGTCCTGATTTTTGAGTTTGGAAAGGTTTCTTACTGTCAGTTGTGACTGCAACTATGAAGGAACAAAGATCTCTTGAAATATCACTTAAAACTCACGTTTTATCCAGCATATTCCTCTGCCAACACTGTTCCCCTCCCCATTATTTCACAGGCTCACCTCAGGGGGTAAAATGTACCCAAGGTGAAGCTCTGCCTGGCTGGTGAGGGTGGCCATGTGGAGAAGCCCTGGCTGGCACAGCTACTTAGGCACAGCCCCATGCTCAGCGAGGCCAGCCAGGGCTCTTCTCTCAGCAGGATCTCATGGATCACACAAATCCATCTCCTTTCAGCCTTTCTGGACCCACAGCAGCAGCTTTTCCAGCTAGGAGACGTCAATCTCAACAGAACTAAGCCAGCAGGGAGAGGGTCAGGTCTGTGCTCTGAAGCTACAGGGCCAAGTTTTAGTCAGCAATCTAAAATAACCAATCAGCATTTCCTCCGAGACGACTGCAGCAGCAAGATCAGGCTGAGCCCTCACACAGACAAGATGTTTTCTCTCTTCAACTTTCAACATCAGAGAACGGTGCTGTCCGCAGATTAAAGCAATAAGGAGCCCCCCACCTAACACCGCAATTAATTAGAGTGGAACACACAGCAAATATCTTCTCCAAATCCCGAGACACTCATCATTTAACATTTTGAATTTTAACAGTTCACAGTGAAATGAGATCCTTCATCTTCCACTTCATATCCAATAAGAAATATAACTCTCTCACACGCAGAGTCCTAATAGGTATGAATCATCTCCTTCCCATCTAGTGACGAGAATTTATCCAGCGTAAGAGAGTGAAACCTCCATCATTCTTACATGTCAAACTGTAAAAATCTCTGCTATTATAAAAGCAGAGGAAAAAACCCAACACAATGGCAGATAATCCCAACTGATTATTGCAGAAAAGTGACATTTACACATGCCCTTTTTCTACGCAAAAGGTCAAGCTGATGCACTAGAACGCTTCATCTACAGGAAATTCACCCCCAACCATCTCTAGAAAAGGTGACACAACTCTCAGGTGTACCACAGTCACAAAAACCAGCCATAAATTAAATTAAGGGAATTCCAGTTTGTTCTAGATCTCACCAGGTTTGTTTTTTCCTCTCAGGAAACCTAATCCCACATGACTTCAGTAGAAGTAAGTAGCAGGGAGAGAACCCTTTTCAAAAACAACACAGCAAGATTCTGCCCTAAACCCCTCGCCAAATATGTTTCTAATACCACATTCAAACTCACACTCCTCCACAAGAAGAAAACACTTTTGTAGGAAGGGGGAAAATTAGGTCCTGTACTTGACTGCCTTCCTCCCCCTTGGTGGTTTTCACTGTCAGAGAAGCATCTTTTTTGCATTCTAAAATTAACGCTGCTATATGATGATGAAGCCTGCACAACACGGCTCAGAAAAGAAACCAGTAAGCAACAAAGATCACTGCTCAATCCTTATTATTATGGACAACTCAGTGACAGCTATCCAGCCTGCTTGGAAAAGGAAAGAAAACAGTCTTCTAAAAGGGTATTTTGGTTTCAGGTTTTCTTGAAACACTCCTCCAATGCGCTGAGCAGGCAGGGATGAAGCTGCCAAGGCAAGAGCCCCATAAACCAAGGACTCCGTAATCCCCAGCACAACCCTGACTCTTGCTGCAGGAATGCAGCATTTCCCATGGTGCTGAATATCTCAGTCCTGACCTTGAAAGCTGGAGGATCGAAACTGTTCAGTGACAGTGATGGCTTTTGTTCTGTGAGCACACATCTGCCGGGGTCCTGCTTGCCAGTGCACCTCACAGTGCCCAACAACCTGGTGCACAACAGCCCTGAACTGGAATCAACAGTAGGCAGGTGTGGAGCTCCACACCAGCTTGGGAATGTCCAATACTTGTCACTCAGGCAGCCACAACCTGCATTTCAGTCTCAAAATATAAAAATGCTGTAAATTAAGTAATTAGATCTGGGCAAAGTGAACTTAGCAGTTTCTGGCCAGCTGAAGCACAGCATTTGTGCACTGGAATTATTAATCCTTTCTATGAGCATTAGCACAAATAAAGGCCTTGCAATATTCACATGATTGCATGCATAATAGAAAGTGAAGAAATGCCTGCTGCTCTCAGCAAAGCTTTGCAGAGTTCCCTGCAATCCCTGAGCAAGGGAAGGTGTTAACAAAGGCTTTGTGCATTGCTCTTGGGGATGGGCACTCTGTGAGACAGAGCTGTGAGAATTAATGGCCAAACTCATGGGGAAAGACTGGAAGGAAGAGCAAGGCAATGAGATGCTGTGTGCAAGCCTGGGAAAGGTTCCATATTGCTCAGCCATATACTTGTCCACAGCCATGGAGAAAAATTAAGTACATTATTTATCATTTCCCTCTAGAAAAAAGAGTGCCCCAGGATTTTTCCCCTGCTCTACACTCACTCTCTTTGAAGTGCCATGCCACAGTCAAGAGACCCTGCAGTCAAGAACTGGACAGATATGATTCCTTTCAGCACCTGTCAATGCAGCTCCTTAATCCTAATTTAACTTCAGGGATCAACATGCACCGGCACCTTGGGCGAATACACGTGACACATTATTTTATAAAAAATACGACAGATTTTTGTGTTAAAAGAGCTCTTTTGAAAAGGGGGAACAGAAATCATCCAGCAAAGAGCTTGAAGTAAAGCAATTTCAACACACCAATGTGATCCTGGCAGAGACTGGTCCAGAGGTTCCCTTTGAAACTCCTTATTTATGACCTGCCAAAGAGACCTGCCCGTAATAGGTTACCCCTCCTAAATCACGTACCCAGCCCACCTTGTGCAAACTTCAGAGTTGCGCAATCTAAACTGTATCTTTGTTGTTTTACACGAGGAAGGAAGAAGGAAAAGAGTGGCAGCAGTAAAATAAGCAATGGCAAATTAAATTCCCTCAGTTATCTTGGTTCCTTCCAGAAAACGATACGTTACCAATAATTTATGGAGAGACGGGTGCACAGGTGATAAGTTACTTCAGTAGTTCGTGCTCAGGTAACAGCAAGGTGTGGGCAAGAGGTGAAGGAGGCTTGGAGAGACACACACACAGAATGGAAAGAGCCTCCTTAGCAAACAGGAAGTGTCATGTGCAGTCTCACAACAGGCACTTTTGGCCAGCTGAAGAAGTGGTTGCAGTGATGTCTGTCTGTATACAGGCTATGCTTCAGGATATACTGGAATGTACAAAAACAAAGCTCATTTTGGAACACAAAAATATTATGCTCCTCCTCAAACACCTGCATTTTCTGTGTCTCTGATACTCAATATAAGAAGTGAGACATTTGAAGCATTTCTTGCATTTGACCCAACACTAAAATTTTGAAATAGTGGATTGTCTCAACACTGGGGTTTTTCTGAATATTTTACAAACTGTACACGACGAAGGCAAAGGCCAAGTCCTTGAGCAGTCATTTAATCCAAGGAACATGATAATCTGCGTAAAATAACGTGATAATGGACCTGAAAAAAAGAAACTGAGGTCTTCCTTCATGAGTCACTAACATCCACAATGAGTTGCAGAATCACTCTACAGCCTTGGGCAGAGGGTAACTTCCCCAAGCACGGATTTTCATGTCCCTGAGATAATTTTTAGCCCACTTGTATGGGGAAGATTCATAGAAAGCTGAACTGCGAAGCAGCCACGGGAAGACAAATGTGTAAGGAGCGTAACACAACCACACAAACAAGAACAGAAGCACTGAGTTACAGAGGCAGGAGGTGTATTTCTTGACCTATATCAGTCAGCACTGACATTTGCTATCAAAGAAACTGGGCCATTTCTCTGTTTATGAGTAGCTCTATAAATGCAAGAGTGATTCAGGATGAAAAGCCTACAGGAACAGTTGTACGTTTACATCTGAAATTCTTATTCTCAGTGCAAGAATATTCACTACTCCTGCTGTAGCTGATTTTTATGCTCTAAACTACTCCCTGGATCTCACACAGTAGCATCTTATCTGGATGGAACATATCCAGTAAACCCAGCAAGGTTTACTGATACACAATCACTACTCAACAGCAAGCTAAGCAGCTGGTACCTATCATAGGAGACTCATGCAACACATATGGAAAGATGCCCACAACCTTACTCACCTAGATCAACAAAAACAGAAGAAGCCTGAAAAGCCACCAAAGAAATTAATCACGTTAACTCTATACATGGAAAGCAAAGACAGAATACAGAGAAAGACAGAAAACCTCAAATGGGTAACACACAGCACGACAAAGACTTGGGAACAAACAAAAACTTTAATTCACCCCTTGAAATGAAGCAAAGTATCACTTCAGTGAACGTCACACTACACATTACACCTCGAAAAAGGCAACATGAAAAAAGTATGAAACAAGGCCAGTTAAAATAAAATACAAAGTTAAAACCTGGAACTGGAGCAGTTATCTAAATGAGGGACATAGTACAGTTGAGTTTACTGTCAGTTGTACAAACCAGTTTCTTTAACAATTATTTTAATTGATAAATCTATGCTACATCTACCTGTAAAGGAAGTCTATAACAATGTAACATTTCAAATTTAATGAAAACCAAGAGAAAATTTTCACCTATTAGAATGAATTTTAAATACACACTTTTACCTCTTTCACTATTTTGCAAGTGAAAGAATCACACCCACAGAAGCTACAGAAACAAAGCTGGAAGTCAAGAAAAAGATAAAGAAACTTACAGCAGGTAAAACTCTCACTCAGGATGGACAAGATTCTGCAGCAGTAATGAATTAGATTTTAAATACTATATCTATCTTTAAAAATAAAAAGTAGTCACAACAGCACAGAGAGCAGTTGCCAAAAAGAGCCCTTCTGGTTCTGCAAATACAGGACTGTGCTCCTGCTGCCATGGAAACTGAGCCCTCACTGCTCTGGTCCTGGTACAGTGCCACACATGCTCTCAAGCATTTAATAAATATTAATAATGCATTTAGTAATATTGAAATATCAGAAACAGAACATCTAAGGAAAAAAATTGGCAATAAAACTCACTTTACGTGGCTGCAGCCCAAAGGCTTGTAAGCCTTGCTCCAAGCCAGATATATATCCTGTTCTCTCCTAGTTTCTAACACTTGCTCTTGACATGAAGTGTGAGGTTAGACTGACTGCCAGGCCTTAGCTTAGGCTGAAAATAACCAGGAAACCTGGAGGAAAAACTGACAGCCTTCCACTTGTCCAAAAGGTACCTCTGCAAGGAGCAGTTGTGTGTGTTGAGCACTGGACCTGTAGATAGGAGGCCTCACTCCTGTTCTTGGCTTGGCTGCTGACTCTTGTACAGCTGAGTCACTCTGGACCAGGAGAGCTCTCACACCATTTATTCACCTCTTCACGAGGGGAAAGGCACAGGGCTGCCAGATCTGCAACAGCTCTGAGAAGAAAAGTCATGGGCCTTGCCAGGAACAGAAGCACAGTCTACCAGGGCATCATTACTATGGCAAGAAACAGGATATCTCCCCCTGAGAGACCACCAGTGACAGAGCTCACAACCCTGCTTTAAAAATCTCCTGGCTTCTTGAAGGTTAAAATCTGGCTTTTGAAAACACTTCAGTGTGCAATGGTTTAGTATTATTCTTTCAGTTGGCTTACAATATTATAACTTCCAAAGTCTAATAAGGTTTTTATCACATGCATTTCAGACAGAATTTTCCACAGAGCAGAAAATCTGCATTAATTTTATCACAGGGCCTTTTACCCTTTTCCACTCCCTTGTGGGTATCTAAATATTAATAATTTTAATGGAAAATCGAGAGTTAGGAAAACTACACTAAGCTTTCCCAACATTTCCCACACAGGCACCATAAAACAGTGAGGATTTCCCTTTGGCTGGAAGTAGCTGTCTGCACTGGGAGCAGAGCACACCAGAGCAGGTAGGCTCCTTTTCTGCCAAGGACATGCACAAGACAACAAGCAGCAACCAAAATCTTCATCACTCAAACTCAGCTTACTGATTTGTTTTTCCTGGGCAAAGGAAAAAAAGAGCAATTGACATCTTAGAGTGTTGTTACAGCATTTTATAAGGCAGACATAGAAAAGCAGAACTGAGCAACAGGATGCTTTGGGAACATCTTTGAAATTACCAGGGAAAAGCTGCAGGAAAATGGGAAAGTCATAGAGAAGAAAAGGTCACCAGTAAAAGGGCCAGGAGAATTTCACACCAAATCATTTCTACCACAAATGCATTCCTAATACAACATCAGTCTATGAGGGTCACCAAGGACATTACAGATTTGTCAGTGAACTCAAAAAGTTGATGGCATTGAAAAAGCCAGCAGAAACAAAAGTTGAGTGTATTAGAAACAGCTGAGGGCATCAATAATGGTTGAGACATTTTCAGGTGTAACAAAGTATTTAGTGGTCCTTTAGGTGGACAATGTAGTTAAGAAAACTTACTATTTCTAGTACTGGTAATCTCTTAGTGTAGGTGTATCAGATAAATGTGTTCACCAACACATTACACTTGGTTTCTCTGGTCTCATAATTGCAATTTGAATAAACTTCTGAACATTTTCTGATTAATACTAAATTGTTCTGAGAATATTACACTCTTAACACCAATCAGTCAGAAATCACATCTCTAACCTGTACTAAGCCTGGGTCTAGCACACTGCAGACACAACAGAACTGGTCTGCATTGACTTTTCAGAGAATCACAGAATGGTTTGGGTTGGAAGGGACTTTGAAGACCATTAGTTTCAAACCCTGTCATGGGCAGGGACACCTTTCATTAGACCAGGTTGCTCAGAGCCCCATCCAACCTGGCCTTGAACACTGCCAGAGATGGGGCAGCCACAGCTTCTTTAGCTTTATACATTAAAATGCTCTGGATGAAGTTGGCTCAAAATATGGCTCAGAATATGTTTGTATCCTCTGAAATGACAACTCTCTGATAAACCAAGTCATGCTGGTTTTAACTGCACTTTCAAAAATTCCTTCTCGAACTCAATAATTATATTCACACTTCCCATTCTCCTTGACCTCAGGAAAGCTTTTCAGCTCACAGCTCATTCCTGTAACCATCTAGAGCAACTCCTGTGCCTTCTTGCTATAGCATGGCAGCACTGCACCAAACCAAGGTCACTTCCCTCTGTATCCATAGTGCCCCCAGTGGCTCTCCCACACCTTCTGTCTTTTCAGTGGTCCCATCTCAGTTCTCTCCTTCTTTCCCAGATCATGAACAGGAGTGATAGAAAATCACCACCTTCTGGAAAGCAGTCTGCATCTAGACTGCTTAATAAATAAAACTCTTTTGAGAAAATGTGCCAGGGAAGAGGGAAATGGAGAAGGGCATGTGCTTAAAACTTGATTTTCTACATAAATGTTGCAGCAGGTTGCAGAAACAGGGAAGATAATCCAGACACCAAAAACATGCAAGTTAGTTTTTTTCAGAGCAGACAACAAGAATATAATGAAAGAATAAGATAAATGAATAAAAAACATTCACTGATGAACACAAGAAATCAGTAAACTGGTTTTGAGGCTAAGCTGGACATGAATCCAGTACAGACCAGGACAGGCAGGCATCAGTCACACAGAAAAGCAAACAAGTCCTGCCTCTCGAACCAGTCTTCCTAGTGCTTTGACTTTTTGGATAAGCATGCAAGCTGGCCACACAACACAGTTAAACTATCACTGACACAATCAAGAGCATATGACCATGCATATGTCAAGGAACCCCAGAACTCCACATGGTGACGTGCACAGGCATCTCCAGAGTAGCAGGCAGCAATCACTCAGCATGCAGGACACTGGCTCAATATGAAACAGAAAGAAAAATTAGAGCAGTGCACAACAGAGGACAAAAAGTTATGGAATATATGTGGCATTGTGAGTGCCTACTGTGCCACTTGGTCACGCTCCAAAACCTGCAAGCCTGGCACACCATTACACTCCTGCACCTCAAAGCCACCCAGGCTTTAACTCTGCACAGGATCCAGAACTTAGTTTTCAAGTACGCTTTTTACGTTTTCAAATACGTTTTTATTCCTAAATTCCAGCTCTAGTGAAACCTAAACTAAAAGCATAGAGACCATGAGGTTGCCTCCACGGCTTCCACACAGGTAGGAGGAGGCAAAACTCTGCAGACTCTCTGTACAAAGCCAGTGGAAGAACAGGAGTCCTTTTTCCTCCCAGCTGCAAAGGAAATGTGTCTCAGCTACACCTTCTGCAGCCACAAGGCAGGCAAAGGCTGAAGTAGGGGAGGTTTCCTGATGCAAACATGTTTACCCTGCATTATGGACACATGGGAATAGTTTTTCAAACAGTAACTCCCTTCAGCCTCATACCTGAGGCAGCCTCAATGTGCCTCAACCTTGTCTATAAAACATCCCTATGAGCAGTCCTCATCAGCAAGCAACACCACAGAAAGGATACCAGTGCAAAGGTGGAAAATGGAGCTTTAAACAAGAAATAGTAATTTTGCATTTGGCTGTGTCCCCCTGCAGGCAGGTATTCTAAAACTGAAATGTTCCTGCAGCTTGTGTTTAAATTTTAGGAAACTGGTTAAGCTACTGATTGCTTTTTGCAACTATACTCTGCCACATTTAGCGTTTATTCAACAGTGAAACATTTAAGCAGAGGTCTTCCAATCTCTTTTACCCACACTCAGGTTGGGGTTAAGATAATGTGAACCATACTTACATCATAAAATTAAAATCAAACACAACTATCAAAGTAAGAGCTCCTATTTTGCGTCAAATATATTGTGTCTGGCTGCCATTTGCAAGGTCTTCCTTGTTTTCTGCTGGCTACAATGTCATGCAGAAATAAACTTGTAAAGCTGAAGAAAAAGCCTCCAAGAGCCTCTCCCCCTTTGGAACAGCATTCTAGGATTTTCCATTCTGGGTGATGTGTCACACAGCAGCAGCACCCTGGACACACGGCACACGGATCCCTAGTCTGACCTGGCTTTGCAGCCTTTCCTGAGGGAGACAGAAAAAAAGTCAGTATCCCACATTTTGAGTACCTCAGCAAAGAATGTTTTTGCTAAAACACCATGCCTCAGAAAATGGACATTTTCCCTCCTACAAAAGTAGCTTTGATGTTTTATAAAGTTGCTGCTGTACCACTACAAAAATGTCTCAATGACTGTGCATCTGCAAGCATTTTCTGAAATAGGTTACAAGAATCTTTCCAGCATTTCCAAAGAGGAACACATATCACAGGGAAGGACTAAAATGCATCTATAGAAGTCACGTTCAGAACTGCCTGGAGGCCTGTCCTCATTGTATGGACCACATTTACTGCAGAGCTTACACTGCAAGCTGTAACCAGGATTTTATCTTTCCAGGCCTACACAGACTGGACTCAGCCCAAGCAAATCCTTTTGCATAGAGCACAACAAATAGTTTCAGGTCAGGTTTAAACTCTGCAATAGGCACCCAAGATTTCTAATTCCAGAGTTCACTATTTGATTTCCCCAGCAATCCAAACAAAATAACTCCCAATGTTTTCCTCTCTGGAGTTTATTTTCCTTTCCATAGATACATTTGATGGAACATCTCGACTCCCTTTTTATTTTCCTTTCGTCAAAGTGGTACAGCATTCTGAAAACATGGCAGCAAAAAGGCATCTTCATATTTAGGCAATCTGTTTACTGCTTTATATATTTCTACAATGCACACAAATTAGTGTCTCCTCCTTCTTTCTTGTTAACACTTCCCAAGTCATGTGCCTACACACAAACCAGCACCATCTCCTCCCTTCTTGGCAGCCTCCTTGGCTACTTGTTCTTTTGCTAGTTCAGACACCCTGTCCTAGATAAACTTAACACACCTTAAAAACTAGTACTGACTTCAGGCCCAGTGTTTGCTATATTAACTCACACATCACTCCTACTGTAGATGAATTGAACTACCAGCCACAACAGAAAAGGATTACTCGGTGGAAAGCAAATGCCAAAAATGCAATACAGTTTGGTTACTGAAACATCTTCCTTAGAATCTAAAACATTATGCCAGCAAATCTTGGGGGCAGGGAGAATGGGGGGAAACGGGGACAGACACGGGACACAACACAAAGGGGACACAAATACAAACAAACAAAATTCAGTCAGGGGACACAAATACAAACAAACAAAATTCAGTCAGGGGACACAAATACAAACAAACAGACAAACATTCAGTCTTGCGCAAAGACAATTTCTAGTAGGAAGCCCATAAAGTCCTGCCAAAAAAAAAAAAAAAATCAACTCGAACTATTTAAGATACTCCTGGTTACAAAATTTTCCAATGTATTAGACCATCTACCACAAGGAATTGGTTTGGAAAACCAATTCTTCACACAGATAAAGATCATCCTGTCTTTTCAAAAAGGGAGAATATACACAAGCAGCAATGAGCAATTACAAATACATTATCAGCTCTGGGAAAAAGAATCATCAAGTAATTACAGAGGTTATCAGGGTCCTTATCAGTACTCACTGCCAGGCTACCTGCATATTCATTTCCCTCTCCATCATCACTTTGCCATGCTGAGTTTTCTGGAACAGTTTCTTCTATTGCATATGTTCATAAAATAATTTTAAATAAATATCTTTTTATTACAGCAGTGATAACAGAGGCAGTATCTAGAAATGAAAACATGGAACGTATTTTTTCACCCAGTGAGTAGATCTCCAAACATTCCATATGCCGAAAAGCAGTACTTTGAAAATAAAACAGTGCTCAGAACAATTTGAGAAAAATGTGCATGACAAATGCAATTTTTGTCTTTCAGCCTGCTAGAAGAAGCAACTGCAAAGTCTCTCTCTATATAAAATAAATTACCAGTCCATGAGCAATTTCTGTGGTCTGATCCCCAATCAATCATGAATGCCAAAATCAGATTAAAGTGAAGAACATATTTTTACCACCCCCAAATCCAACAACTACAAAACTCCTCTGAAATAAACCTAAATCAGATGCAATAAGCATTCTAACACAGCACAATCCATGCTGAGCTGATGTTCAACAGCATGTTATTCTACTCTCTCTCTTCTGACACAAAGCTCAGAGGAGCATCAGGAAAGAAGAAAGGAGATCATAAGGAAAAGGAGAAAATAAAAAAGTGGCCCAGACACTGGACCACTCACTCACGCAGGGCAAGAGCTCAGGAGACAAACCTACTCTTCCATGTTGAATGCAGGGTCCAGAATCCATTCAAGATGTTCCTCCAACCACGATCCCAACCTCTGAAAAGCAGCTCCAAAAACACTGCCTACAGGTCACCTGCAGCTCACCAATCCTTTGTACCACAGCACCAAGAGGTTTTAAATAGAAGGCTTCAAGAGCACTATCATATACCTGCTCAGAGATTCCCAGTGCTTCCACAGATTACTGTCTCTCTTGGGAAACACAGACATTTCTGAGGAAACATTCCCAGTTATGGCTACACAAGAGTCCACGGTAGTTCTCAGTCACCCCCGGCTTCCCTGAGTCTTTTGCAATTTGAAACATTCCACATCTAAGTTCCAGCCTCTAAACAGTGCCATTATAATTCCTGTAAAAGCCATTTCTATATCTCAATTAATGCTGCTAACTCCCCAGAGCACAAAAAAAAAAAAAAATCATACTTAAAGCCAATCAAATCCTCTGAATAAAAACAGCAACCAGAAAGAAATGTTACAGGGTGCTCACAGGGAACGTTTTGTTATATTTTGAGGGTTTGGGAATCCCTGCTCTCCTTTATAACCTACTTAGACTTCACTCCGAATATCACCTGACACAGAGGTGAAGATGTTAACAGGAAAATCACATATGGAAAAACACATAACCAGTGACCTTTCTTTTCGTTATATATTCACTGGGTCTATAAGCTTTGAAGAGTTCATTCACTGAATGTACATTCATTCAGCGCCTATCATTCTACAGAGATAATTCAAGAGATGTGGTACTTGCTACAATATTTGCAACTTTAAACTCCAAATTAAAGATACTTCTCTTCAAGATTTAGGCTCTGTAATTTCTTTTACAGATGCTTCTTACACTCCATGGCTGAGAAAAATTCTCCCAGGCTATCAGAAGCTGTAAACAAAATAACAGCCAAGTTATATCAGCACAACCCTACAAAGTACCCAGCGTTTATGTGCTTCCACTGATACGCGCCAGGGCCACACCACAGAAGGACTGAGTGCCATTTTCTCAGGACTGGAAGTATAGATCTTGCCCTCTCTTCCCTTACACTATGAAGGAATTAGTGTTACATGATCGACACTGCCAAGTCAAGGAGTGCTACTTGTTCATCTACCTTCTCACCATGACTGCAAACATATTTAAACACAAGACTCGCACCCACCCCACATCCTGTATGATTACGAGTAAGCAATATTTCACCTGAGCACCTGTCACTGGCCCTAAGCACGGGCTTTTTCGCGGTTTAACATCTGTCCCAACTACCCCGAGGACACAAACTGCGCTGTTCCTTTTAGGAGCTCTGAGAAGAGACGTTGCTGGCGGCCAGGGGACTGGCAGAGGGAGGGCAGGGAGCTGCCAGGTGCCGGCTGCCGCCAGACTCTCGCTGCCGCGCGGTGCTCCGGGTGTCCCGGCCGGGCCGGGCCGGGCCGGGCGAGCCGGCAGCGAGGAGCCGCTGCCCCGCGGCGCCGCGTCACGGATCTGCTGCTCCCGGCAGCCAATCGGCGCCGCAGCCCGGGACGGCGCGACTTCATTCATTCATTCATAAAAAAGAGGCGCAGCGCAGCTGGGAAGCGCGCCCTTCCCGGCCCCCCGCCCCGCCGTGCGGGGCACGGATACTCACGGCAATCCGCCTCGTCGCTATTATCCGAGCAGTCGTCATCCTCGTCACATTTCCAGATGGCGGGGATGCACCGCTCGTTCCGGCACTGGAACTGGTTCTCCTCGCACTCCTTGACGGCGCCTGCGAGACATGGGGCCGCGCCTGGGTCAGCGGGGCGCGCTCCCACGGCCGGGCGGCGGGGGCATCCCGGGGCCGCCTCGCTGCCCGGCCCGGCCGCGGACAACCCGGGCAAGGCGCCGGGAGCCGCCAGCCGCGGGTGGGGGCTGTGGCTGGGCTTGCCGGGGTACAGCGGCTCGGTGCGAGGCTGGGGCTGGGCTCGCCGGGGCACAGCGGCTCGGTGCGGGGCTGGGGGAGACGCGCCTCCGCGGGAGCGCGGCGGCGATCCCGAAGCTGCTTTGTGCAGGGATAAAAGAGGCCATTCCCGTGCTTCCCCGCATTGTTTTAAAGGCGGAGGGAAAAGGAGCCTGGGAATAGAAGATGGTTAAACCCGAAATACAACAGACAAAGAAAAATTACAAAGCGCAGCGATGCTGGGACCTCCTGCGCATCCCTTACCGGGGCAAAACGCACCGACACCTGGGGACGCGGGACAGAAGAGGCACCGCCGCCGTCCCGGGAAAAGGGACCTGACCCAACTAAAGTTGAGGGCGGGGGGAGAACGGAGCAAATCTGCTTTGCAGACTCGGTGCCGCGCTGCTCTGATGAGACACAAATCCCCTCTGAAAGGGATTAAAGGTGGCAGCTCCTGTCACCAGCTCTCGGGCTGCATTCGCCCGCTGAGGAGCGTGCCTGGTCCCCGTAGGTCGCAACCCCCGAGGGTTCCCGGCCCTCCGCAGGTCCCAAACCCCGCGCAGGGCACCGGGGCGAGCGGGCACCCGCGGCCGCACACTCCGGGGTGCCCGTGCCGGCAGGACGCTCGCCCTGTCCCCGGCAGCGCTGAGGCCGGGGAACCCCGGCGCTGAGGGAGAGCAGCCGTGCCGCGCCGGACCCACCTTTGCCGAGGTGCAGCTTGAGCAGCAGCAGCTGCAGGAGCAGCAGCCGGGCGAGCGCTGGCCGGCACATGGTGCTCGCTCGCTCCCTCCCTCCCTC
>VWYO01025259.1:0-45404 GCA_013400275.1 Rhadina sibilatrix
TTTATTTTATTTAAGAAACGATTTTGCATTTCCCTTGCATGGTTGTGCTTTAAAAACTTGAAAACCATTGGCATTTTAAGGAATAGAATATTCTTTATTTAGTATGTGCTTTAAATGTCTAATAGCATAAACATTTTCTTCAGTCACAAAATCTAAGTAAGATTTTGATTTACAGTCACATTTGAAAGCATTTTTCAAGTTTCTCTATTTTTCCTGTTAGAGTATCGCTTTAATTGAATCCAAGCTAGACTGTGGTGAAAAAGATATTTTTAAACTTGAGTCTCATAACCTGATAGTGACAGATTATCTAATTTTTGTACTCTGTGTTTTTTAATGAATCATAACATAACTGGCTCCAAGATTTCTCATGAAACCAAGTACAACGCATTTTTGTTGAAGGTTACTGGTGGAATTTCTGCAACCGTGTGGCACAGATTTCATTAGTCTGATTTCTGATAGATGTTTTCTGTTTAAAAAGTCAGTTTCTGGTGGAAAGTGTATCTGTATTTGGGCCTCAGAAAAACCACCTGACCTCTGGCGGTGTCAGAACAATGGCTCACAGTGCTGATGTGGAGACTGAACTGTCTTCCTTCCTCTTTCCTTGCTTGAAAATAAGTGCTTCTGCCACCCAGGTGTATTATTTTATTGCTGTAAGTAAGAAGTTGAAATACCTAGGTAGAAGCACAGTCACAAAAGGTGGCTCTGGCAGCACTTAAATAAGACTATTTAATACTTACTACCAGCTGGTGAATCTTTTACAAAATATCTGAAATAAGATGCCCCTGAGACTTTTCTGCACACAAATTAGCTGCCCATAGACTTAAATGGTTTCTGCTTCATTATATAAATCTGTAACTGACATTAAGGTGATATTTTGCTTTCAGCCAGCAAAATATCTTTTTTCAGAGACCTGGGTGTTTTAAAAGTCAGAAATTGTGATCACAGCCAAAGAATGGATCTGTGTGTGTAAGCAGTCTGTATGGAACAGAGTCATCTGTGTGGTACTGGGAAGCAGTAATTTCCTTTATTTTTTTAATTGTTAAAAACCGTGAGACCTCCGAAGCAGAACAGCGTCGTGTGTGCACGATAGTCCGTATGCTCACGTTTGCTTTTTTGCAGCATTGCTTTCTGAGGAGGTACCTTTTGAATCTCACCAGGGTGAGCAGGAAGGGTCCTCACAAGGTAATTCCCTCGTAACGTTGTTGGCTTTGTGTCCTGTTTTCTGTGGCAGGGTTCAACGTGGGCCGGAGCGCGGGGGGCAGATCGACGGTGCGGGAGATTAACCGGGACGCCTGTCACTTCCCAGGCTTCCCCGTGCTGCAGTCCCTTCTCCCAAAGCACACCAACGTGCCTGCACTCTATTTCCTGCTCATGGCCCTTTTCCTGCAGCAGCCAGTCACTGAGCTGCCTGAAAACCTGCAGGTCAGTGCGCCTGTCATCAGCAGCCAGTGTAATCAGGGTGCCAAGGTAGGGATTGTCCAGTAAGATGTGAATGCCAATTCTGTCTGTGCGCGAAAGCAAATAATGGATTAACCAGGCCGTCTTCCTTCTTCCCTGCAGCTGACTGTGATGCATCACGGGCATGATGTGGTGTTGGGTGTTGAGCTCTTTGGGGTGGGAGTATGTAGGAGCCAGCCTGCTATGGCTTAGCTGTCACTGGTGTCACTCTGGTCCGTTTTGGGGTCAAATGAGAAGCAGATCTCTAGTTCAAGCTGGCATGCTGTGGACATTGAAGGGAACTTAATCTTTTGCTTGCTTTCTTTGTTTGTGAGGTGGGTTTTTTGTGGTTTTTTTGTGTGGGCAGTTGCTGTGTTAAGCAGCGTTCACAGGTTACAGGCAGAACAAGGTTGCTTTATTTCAGAAAGTTTCTGTGGTTTTATAGGGAGACAACTCAGTTGTTGCTGAAAAATATTGGTTATTGTTATTCTGAACTGGTTATTTTGGGCTTTTTTGAAGTAAGTGAGTAGGTATTATATGACCTACAACAGTCCTAGGAAACCCCAGGGTTGTGCTTTATGAAGAAAAGCCACATACACTCCAGAGAGACAAGGTGCCTATTTAGAATGGATGCAGTGCTAACATTTATTTATCATTGAGAACTGAAAAGTAAAACTTTCAAATCAGAGTGTGCCTCTGCCTTCTGTCTCAAGAGGAATACTTGACAGCACATTCAGCACTCTGCCACCATGAGGTAGAGGCATGAAACTCACTCCTCTGTCTTACAGCGTTGAAGTATGACACTGTTAAACTGAAACTAAATTCACCTACTTAGTAGTACTCTTAATGCTAGAGGTGGACACTTGGTCCCTTTTTATTATTAATTGATTTCATTATTTAGACTTGATGGAAAATACAAGTTGATTTGTTTGTGTTGTTCATATCTTTTTTTTCCTGTGGGATACCATGTGGGTTTTACTGCTAGATGTGAGTCACCTAAGTTGATTGTGCAGCACATGTGCTAGCAATTCTTTTGTTTCAAACACTTAGTGAGAAGATGAGAGTTGCAGTTTCATTAGCTCATGGTTGAAAGAAATTTTCTTCAGTGACATATGACCTTCATATGAAGTTTGGTGATAAAGTTTGGAGGATGTAAAACAACTAATTTTTTATCTACTGCAAATGAGTGTATTGTATCTGTAATAAAAAGCAGTATACAGTTGCGTAGGAGAAAGGGATATTTAATGTATTTTCTTCTCTTTCATCTTTTACAGTTTGATTTAGACTCCATTTGGACATTCATATTTGGAGTTCCTGCCTCCTGTGGCACTGTTACCTCCTCAATACACAGTGTTTGCACAGAAGCTGCCTTCTTGTTACTGGGAATGCTGAGGAGCATGCTGAATTCTGTAAGCATAAAACATTCTGCTTGTATTTCAGTATATTGTGTTGTTCAAGTTTTCCACATGGTCAAAAGCCAAATTAGGAAGGTGGAGGTTTTGTTATTGGTATCATGACGAAATTAGCTGTGAGTTAGGCTCATAATATTTGGGTGAAAATTGTAATTTTCTTGGGTTTTTCTATGTTACTTTTTTCCAGTATCTGTAGAAATATTAATAGACACAAAACTAACTCTGCTTGTTCACAAAAAAGCTGGACTTTCTGTTTAGCTGCAGTTAAAACAAAACAAGAAAGCAGAAGGATACAGTGTCCTTGGCAGAGATAATTGAATTTCTTTCCCGATTAACATCATGGGAGAATGTTTGAGACTCTGTATCCCATCTGCTCAGAGCTCTGTGAGTTGCAGATTTCCTTCGTGAACCTTCCCCATGCAAAGAAGTCCCTGACTATGAATAGCCCCATGCTATGGGAAATGAATTTACTGCCAGAGAAATGTGTCATCTTTGTGTCTAATGTCAAGAGTAGTGAAAGCTGGTTTCTCAGTGGGAAGATTTTGTATTTCCTTGAAGCCAGAATGTGTTATCTGCTCCTGAAGATTGCCTCCTAAAGTGCTTGAAAAGCAGCACCTGTTTGGTTGTCACCTGTTGGGTTATCATGTGTATGTGATACATTCTGTTGCTTGCTTCTCCCAGGGTAACATGTCCAGAGGCATCTTCTGGACAAGTGAACCTGCTGCAGTACCTGTTCCTGTTGTCACATGTTCTATCTACTGGTGACCCATCATGGGGTCTGGTCCTCACTTGAGACATGCTCAGAGATATGTGCTGTGTCTTGTGTGCTGTCACCAGGCGTGTTCAGCTGTGCCATCACATTTTGGGTTGGCTCCAGTCTGGCCATGTTTGCCAGTATTTCTGAGCCATTACATGATAGGGCACACATTTTAGCTTATGGTCGATGACGTGCTGTAAAATGCATTTGGTCTCCTGTTTGAGATGTGCTTGAAAGCATGTTCTTCCTTTCTGAAGTGTTCTTGGATTGGTGCTGCCTGTGCTAATCTGGTGTTTGTTTCTGAACCCAGCCCTGGCAGTCAGAGGAAGAAGGCTCTTGGCTTCGGGAATACCCAGTCACCCTGATGCAGTTCTTTCGGTATTTGTATCACAACGTGCCCGACCTCATTTCCTTGTGGATGAGCCCAGAGTTCCTGTGTGCACTGGCAGCAACAGTGTTTCCTTTCAACATCCGACCTTACTCTGAGATGGTAGGAAATCCAACTACTTGCCTGTTCTATTTTTCACATGAGTGTTACTTTTGAGGATTTATCAATTGCCAGTCAATACCAATCAATACCAAGATGAAGCTCTACTCACCTTGCACAAGAGGTCATCAACAGGGCTGAGCTGGATGTTTTGTTCTTGGGTTGTGGAACTGAGAGAAGAATGTGCTTAACTGCGAGGCAGTTGTTGTGTAGGGACATCAGAAGCAGCGTTTTAGGGGCAGCAGTTTGCTTGGTTTCTAGTGGACCAATTGCATGAAAAATTATTTCTTTTCAATTGTATGAAAAATGTTAGCTCAGATTTACAAAAGCAAAAGAGACTGAGTCAGCCCTTGGATCTGGAGGATGTCATGAAATCTAAAACTTCTTTTTCCTCACACTTCCACTGGGGTTAAGCTTTTGTGGCTTAACCACAAAACAGTGTTCTTGTATTTCCTGAAACTACTGAGTTCAAGCCAGGAGAGGGTGTGAATTCAACTTTGCTTGCATGGCTGCCTGAAGTTTTCTTTGAGCTTAGTGTCGTTTGCAAATGATACTATTTCTGGAATATGAATGGAAGGAGGAAAAAATAGATATTGTTAGCCAGCATCTAAAAGTAATTCTATTAAGAACATGGAAAGATGATTAGTCTAGAGGTTGCCAAATGCTAGAACTATGGAGAGTATGATAAAAAACTTCAGGAGATAATTACTGGTGGTGTGCCAATATCTTTGTTGTCAATAAAAGTGGGAGACCAATTTTTAACAGTGCCTGCTGGTGAGTGTCTCATAAAGACGTGGGTTTTTTTCTTTTTTGTTAAACTTGCATTTAAAGTAGATTCTAGGAGCTTGCTCTCTCTCAAAAAAAAAAAAAAACAAACAAAACAAAAACCACTTAACAAACTGGTAATGCTGATTTGGCATTCACCTGTACAGAGTTTTTAGAGGAGCCTTTTGTCTCTGAGCAGACTTTAACTACTAGATCCCCTGAAATTCTGTGTATCTGCCTGGCAACTTGAGCTCTCTGCTGTTTGAGGGTACTCCTCACTCCAAATTGGTTTACTCCTCTGCCCAGTTGTTAGTACTAATCTAAAATACTAAAATAACTGAATCACAGCCAGATTTCTGCAACAAAACATTATGATCTATATTCAGCCATGAGAGAAGACTCTTAAGTTTTTAAAATGTCTTTCAGCTTTTCTGAGATTGCTGTTAAAAACAGGAAGAATACATATTTGGGCTTCTCTTAATTTCTTGAAAACACTCTCCTGCTAAAGCAAACCAAATGTTCAAAACATTTGGTTACTTGACTTGTAAGCTGGCTATGCAAGAGGCCTGTTGAGGGAAATCATATTGTCTCCTCTTTCCTTTAAAGAAGGGAGTTGCATAAAAAGAGTCAATCTTCTGCATTTGACAGCTTTCATTACTGTTTGTGCTTTTGTTACAGTCCTCTTTAAGAGCTAGCCTTTCAAAGGTTTCTGTTCATCAGAAATGGGAAAGCTGTGGAGACCCTTTTTTTTTTTCTTCTTCTTTTAGAGATTTTTGGGAAACCGGCTTACCCATAACTGCACTCTGATGAAGGTATTGTATTAAAAGAAAAAAAAAAAAGGCTCAGTTCCTTTTTTGTTTTATGTTATGTAAGCTTCATGGCCTTTTTTAGTTGGCTTCTGTCTTCATTTTATTTTAACTGCTTTAGTTAATAACTTTTTCAAAACTTTTTCTTTTTTTTTTTTTTTTTTTTTTTTTTTGCAATGAGAACATTTATTTTTGCCAAGTATCTAGGAATCACCCAAGTAATTCTGTTGGTCAGGGAGCATGAAATGTAACTCATGCCAGATCATTGTTTGCCTTGGGAATCCAAAAGTGGATGTTTCCATATTGGGGAACTGATCCTGAACATCATAATTTTATAAAAAGGCTTCTTAAGAAGCAAAATGTGAAGTGAAATGCCCTTAGAAAAACAAGCAAAGAGTGGAGAAGTGAAGAAACTGCCATTAATTAACTGATCTGTACAGTTTTACCATGCTGCTTTTTACAGGTCACTGATCTCGATGATGAAGTTGGGTCCCCAGCTGAGGAGTTTAAAGCCTTTGCAGCTGATTCTGGCATGAACAGGAGCCAATCAGAATACTGCAATGTGGGCACCAAGACCTACCTGACCAACCACCCTGCCAAGAAGTTTGTGTTTGACTTCATGCGTGTGATGATCATTGATAACCTGTGTCTCACACCAGCCAGCAAACAGACTCCACTGGTAGACCTTCTGCTGGAGGTAGAGTTTCTTTGGGGTTTATGTTTTGGTTTGGTTTTGTTGTTTGAGCTTAGTTGTGACAGCTTACCTCCCTAAAATGTTTGGTTTTTTTTTCTGTTACCTTACAAAGTTAGGCTAGTGGTGAACTGAGATTCGGTGGAATTGTCATGAAATAAGAGTGAAAAAAAAGAAAAGAAAGAAACACTAGTGTTTCATAAAGAGTAGTTTGTTCACCTTTCTTTAATGGCTTGGAAAACTAGCATGAGAAGTTGTAGCTTTCCTCAAGTTTTATTTTTGTGCAGTATGATTCAGTGGTTAAACCCCTCTCCAACCATGACATCTGTATTGACTTTGAAACTCCTGCAGAAATATTAGGGTTTCTGTTCTGTTCATATTAGATAAAAAGAAATTGTGCCATAGATGGTGCCAGTTAGATAAAAAGACATATGGGGCCATGTACTATAAAACCTCACAAAATAACTGTTATCTTGCTGTAAATCAGCTGCTGAAGCTCGTGACACTTGAAGAAAGCATTGCTCTGCTAATGGTGAGGCAGCGAGGTGAGGAGTTTAGTTACTGTTTAACTGCCTACACCTTCAGACAGTACATTTTGAAATGTTCACTTCGTATCACTTCTCATTCTCCTTGACCTACCTGCTAGTTACCTCGTCTTATGTGTTGCTGAGTCTCTCTGATTTTTTTTTGAAAGCTGCAGGAATTTTGGACCACACTTGTATGTTTCTTAACAAATTTCTTGGGGCTGTTGGGCACCTCTTTGCTTCCACAAAGCAAAAACAAGTGAGATGTCAGAAGATATCAGTTATCCACAGACACTGGGAGGCATATTTGAGACCATGTTCAAGTGGCTGCAGTTCTTTACAGCTCTTCTAACTTATCACTTTTCAGTGTTATTGGCCCCTTAGCATAAATAGGATTGGGTGGGTACACACTGCTAAACTTACTGGTTTTTCTCTTTCTACTTTTTCTCTTTCCTAGAAAGCATCGTTTGATCTGTCCCATTTACTCATTGTTTACTGAAGGAGGTGACTTGTGTCAGCTGAGGAGATCAGGGGTTGACCATAGGTTTGTAGTGGAGAGTTTCATGCACTGTTTCAGAACGTGTTCTTTTCCAGTTCCTATTATGGCAGAAGATAAATTTCCTGGATTTAAACAGGAATGATGCCTGCTCTGCAAGACTGCATGCAGCCAATGCATACTCGACGTGCATGCTTAAGTTTTTTGATAAAGCCAGAACTTTATACTTGAGACAGAATGTTAAGAGAAAAAAAAAGTAGTTAATGGGAGCTGGGAGAAAAAGAAATCACCTAGAACACCCTCCCTCTCCCCGTTTTTTGCTTGGAGATATTAATTTTCTTAATATCATTTTAATATCTTTTTTTAGGCTTCTCCTGAAAGATCAACACGAACGCAGCAGAAAGAGTTTCAGACATATGTTTTGGATGGAGTGATGGACCACCTACTTGCAGCTGATGTTTTATTGGGTAATACAGCAAAGTTTAATAATCAATCTATTGATTTGGACACCAGGTTTTGATGCTGTGATGTTTCCTTATTTGGTGTTCTGTTTTGTTGCAACTTGATCATCTTAATCTTTTTCTCTGCCCTTTCCTTGGATGTGTAAATGGTTTTGATGTGCTTGCACGTTCCCTCCCTGCCTTGATTGTGCCAAAGCTGTAAAATAGGTTATTTACAAAAACTACATGGCTTAGATGACCCAGTAACATTTTGTGGTGCCTTGCTGGACTTCCCAGGAACTCTTGGGCTGTTCTGCCTCCATCCCAGGTGTCATGAGGGGCTGGATGCATTTCTGTTTAAACTTGCTCGTAAGGCTCTCCATTTCTTGCCACAGCAGTAATTTGTCTTGCTGTGGGTGCAGTGCCTTAATAAAATAAATCCCGAATCATATTTTAAAAATCCAGAATCATTTTTTAAAAGATAAAATAAAAGTCCAGAACCATGGTTGTTTACATCAAAAGAAAAGTCCTATTGAAGGGAAGCCATGAAATTTTCGCTTTCGTTGACTGCATCTCTTTCTCTTTTATGGAAGTCTAGAAAGCATAACCTAATGTGAATGTATTTATGCAGATGGGATTTTTTTGATAAATGTAGAAAACTTTGGGCTTTTCTGTTACCTAGGTGAAGATGCATCTCTGCCTATAACGAGTGGAGGAAGCTACCAAGTGCTGGTGAACAATGTGTTTTATTTTACACAGCGTGTGGTAGACAAGCTTTGGCAGGGCATGTTCAACAAAGAATCCAAGCTTCTTGTGGACTTCATAATCCAGCTCATTGCACAGGTAACAGGGCTGTTGTATTACCCTGCCTGAAAAACCATTTTTGCAGGTTATGTTGAAATGCATGGAGTGATATCACTAAACAGTCTGCTAGTGATGTGTGTTTGGGTCAGCACAGAAATATGCTTTTCTTTCTCAGGCTTATTCTCTCTTTACTGAGCTTTCTTAGCACATCTTTCAGTGAAGAGCAGTTGAGTAAGAGCTGCTCTCAGATCACATTATTTTTTAGAAATCCCCCAAAATAAACAATGAAATCAACCTCTCATTAATTTTGACAAGCTCCCTAACTTTACCTTGACATTTTTGGGAAGCTCCCTCACACACTTTTATTGCAGATTGCTAGAGGACGTACTGTTAGAGATCAGCAGAATCTTTATAGATGTTAAAATTCTAAGTGCTTAACCATTAATGTCATTTCAGTTCTTGAAATTCATGGAATTGACACTTAGAGTAAAATGCCAGCTTTGGAAAATGAGCTTGAGTCAATTCAAGGGGAGATTGTGTGCCAGTAAAATGAGTTGCTGCTACTTCTGATCATGTGGGGTTTTTTTTGCTTCCCATCAGTCAAAAAGAAGATCTCAGGGACTCTCGCTGGATGCCATTTATCACTGCCTGAACAGAACCATCCTGTATCAGTTCTCAAGAGCGCACAAAACTGTTCCTCAGCAGGTGGCTCTCCTTGATTCCCTAAGGGTCCTGACTGTGAACAGGAACTTAATTTTGGGACCTGGAAACCACGATCAGGAGTTCATCAGCTGCTTAGCTCACTGCTTGATTAATCTGCACGTGGGAAGGTAAATACCTTAGGCAGAAGTGCATTCCAGAATCAGGGCTAGGAAGTACTAAAATGACCTCTTTTTTTGCTCACTTTGCAAATAAGTCAGCCAATTTTAGAGGACTGTTTATAAGTTTCCAGCCAGTGAATTGCAAGCCAAGCTTATGAGATTCATTTTGAGACAAAATTAGGTTTGAAGATCCTGGAAATAGAGATTACCTCTTTTTGCAGAGGTATTTTAAATAATGATAAATATGTTTATCCAACTATTTTGTTGTTAACCTTTTATAAATCGAAATATTTTAAAGATGGAAGGAAACACTGGTGCTAGCTAATTAATAGTTAGAGGGTCCTGTCACTGGATTTACTGTCTATTGAAGCATTTCATACAAGTTCAATATCTTGATTTATCTTCTGTATAGCACTAAGTGAGGCCAGTAATGCATTAAATCAGGTGTCCGTGACAAATGCTGTAGACACCCACTTTCCTGCATTGCTGCAAATGCCAGCCTGGCATTTTCATTTGTTCTTTCCAAGAAGATGCACAACTTGTGTTTTATCCAAAGACACTTGGCAACAGACATCAAACCCCAGTGTTCTTCATTTCTGTTTTGTGTTTCTTCAAATATCACCATCTTCCTCTAGTGACACCAGTATCCATGGCACATCATCTCTTCATAAACCTTCAGTCCGTGACAATCAAAGATTGTCTGAACTCAAATGGACAGAAGGGAAAAGGCTTTGCTGCAGTAGCATGTATCTTTGTGAATCTGATACACAATCAAGTGCTTTATTTTGGCTTAGGTTTTTGTGTCTTTTTATTCTGATGGTTGCTAATCCGTTGTGTGTTTGTAGCAATGTTGATGGGTTTGGATTGGAAGCAGAAGCCAGGATGACAACTTGGCACATTATGATCCCCTCTGATATAGAACCAGATGGAGTCTACAATCAAGATGTCAGTGAAGGTAATCTGAGAATGACAAAGCCACAGATGTCTCATAATGCCACTTCTGTATTGTCATCACTCATCTTTTACCCCAGTGACTTGGGGCAGGGGGTTGTAGTATGTGTGTCTTACCCAGTTACTCTCTGGAGGGGGTGTGGGGGCTGTGTATAAAAATACATAAAAGACAGATGAAAAGACTCTTGGAAATACCAAGATAGACACGTTGAGGATAAATTACTGTTTTGTTAAAATAGTAAGAGCTCGTAATTGTTTTCTGGACATGCTCCAGAGTTAGAAATACAGTTTTATATGCACTGTTTTAAATGCAGTAGAAGTGGCTCATTTAAAAGTAAGAAATATATGGTATAGACTATACAGTTACTGTTTTGTGGCATACTTAGTCTTTCACTCAAAGGAAATTTATGAACTCGCTGTGGAAGAAAGTATGCAGTGATTCTTAAATGCGTGTATATAATATTTATGCGGGTACCTAGGCACACATTTTATGTAAAAATGCTGAAGCATAATGTATATGTAGAATTATATATATTTATCAACACAGACTTCTATAAAGTTTTTTCAATCTCATTTTATTAATAGGTGGGTGTGGGAGATAAGTCACAACTAATCAGAGCCAGTGTTTCAAATTCACCGAGAAAAAAATGGCAGAATTAATTGTTAGATGCTTTCTGATAGTATACATAATGGCAAAAAAAGGCTCTCTGGCCAAAGGCACTTCACACATCATGCGAGGAGGGAGAAACTACAGTGTAATCACAGAAATTATTCATTTCACTACTGGAAAAATAGCGAGTCTACGAGCATTGTAGAGAGCTTGCTGGTTGTGATCTTGTACTTATGCAGGTCGTCAGCTTCTTTTAAAAGCCATAAACAGAGTGTGGACAGAGCTGATCCACAGTAAAAAACAGGTTTTGGAAGAAGTTTTCAAAGTGACACTGCCTGTCAATGATCGTGGCCAAGTGGATATAACTGTTGCCAGACCTTTCATTGAGGAAGCAAGTTTAAAGTGCTGGCAAAATCATTTGGGTAAGTCCTGACAGAGGATTTGTCTGTCCTGAGGGGTGGATTTCCTCAGAATGAACTGGATGTTTTAATACAGGCTGAACTTTTTTGTAGCTGTAAATGCTCTATAAACTGGCACTGTGTAACGTAGAATCCTTCAGAAACTGGACCATAAACAGGATATTCTCACACTCCAGTGCACAGGGCCCTCTGTGAATCAGCAAATAGCATTTTGTGGATTATAGTGGTAGAGGCATTGAGCTCATCCCCATGAACCCTTGCATTGGGCTGACCTCTGTTACCATTCCCAGGATTAGATGTGCCAGGCAGGGAGGGGGATCCTCTTGAGCATGTCTGGGTGCAGCCTACAAACTCTTGGTCTGGTGGTGAGATGGGAAATGGGTGGCTGAGGAGCCCTTCTCTAGCAGCTGTGATGCTATGACTAATTCTTGGCTGGGAAATCTGTTCAGCATGGGAAGCAGTTCTTCAGGAAAAGGACCTGGGAATCCTAGTGGACAAGTTAGCTCTGCATCCATGTAGTAAGGATCAACTGATGCTGGACTGAATTAACAAGAGTTTAGACAGCAGAAATAACCATTCCATAGATGTGACTCATTTGATGATTTCACAGTTCTGAAATAATTGAGGTTAACCTGAATGTACAGAAAACATACTTGGAACCCTGGAATACTTATTTTTGCAGTCTGTGTATTTCTGTGTGTTCCTGGCTGGTGTTTGCTCAGGTTTCCAGTATCTCCCTGATGGCCAGTATATTTGCAGAAATAGTTTGAGTAGCGCTATGCTTTTTTTAAGCAACAGAAAAGGTCATTCTGTCTAAAAAAATGAGTGTAATGGGGGAGGGGGGAAAAAAACCCTCTAAAAGTGCTCCCAACACTTTGTTTTTCAGCTCATGAGAAAAAATGCATCAGTAGAGGAGAGGCTTTGGTTCCAACCACACAGTCCAAACTTTCACGAGTCAGCAGTGGATTTGGCCTCTCTAAACTGACTGGTTCCAGGAGAAACCGCAAGGAGAGTGGGCTGAGTAAACACAACCTCTCTACACAGGTAATTTCTCTCAAGTAATAACCTGCAGTCTAAAACCCAGCAAAGTATGTTCAGGATTTGTGGTAAATATCCATCCCAAGGTGGGGAGTCTTGCAGAGTATGAAGTATTATCTTGTGCTTGGTTTTCTTTCCCTTTTTTGACTGTTCAGATTGGTCATCTTAATTTAGTAGCTCCTAATTTAGTAGGTCCATCTGCATATCTGTAGCTTTAAGCCAGGAGTTAACCCTTTGATGTTGGTGAGACTGCTCAGCTGCTTCTGGTTCATGACTGTGGTAGTCTGGGTCTTAAGTTCATTTTGCAAGACTGCACTGAAATGGAAGCTGTGATACAGGTGTTGGTCCTTTTTTCCATCCTGCCCTCAAGATGGAAAGAGGGGTTTGAAAGTTTTATGGAAAAATATGTTGCTAGTTCTGAGCTGAAAATTAGTCAGTGGCTTTGAGAAATTAATGAAATCTCAGTGCTCTCAGTCCTTTTCCTGGTGAGCAGGCATACAGTGAAAGGGAAAGGGAAGAACTTAACAAATGGAGCTGACAGGAACTCTTCCTGGTTGTATCAGGAGAGGAAGCAATAAGTGGAAACAGAGATAGCATGGGACAAAGTGAGGGGCGATGGGTGTCTTGAGGATTTCCAGCAAACTAGGCACCATCCCCAAAATATTACTTAGAAAGAAGACAGGAAAAGTCTTTCTCAGTGCCTGTCTTTGGCTGTTTGGGAGTGTTCTGAATGTTTATTTTAAAGAACTAATCTTTGCGAGCAAGAATTTATCAAAGTGGTGCCTTCATAGGCTTTTCATTCAAACAGACTCTCATTTATAAAGTGTTTGTTCTATCTGTCACCTTGTTTTTGTCTTAGGAAATTTCCCAGTGGATGTTCACTCACATTGCAGTGGTTCGGGACCTGGTTGATATGCAGTATAAAGAATACCAGGAGGTATGGATGGCTTGCAGTGTTAATTACCTGACACTGATACTTTGGCCTGTTAGGTTGTGCCAATGCCATTTCTCAGTATGAGAAATATTGGGTTCTCATAGGTGAAATGTTTACATACAGTTGTTATTTTTAAGGGGGTTTTAGATGCAATCAAATAAACAAATGAGGAAACTCCTTTTGATCTGGCTGTAGATGAAAACTCTTGTAGCAATATCACATGTTAAATCTGAATTATTTTTAAGAAGCCTATGTTTCTTAGAAGCGTGGGGGAAAAAAAAAAGGCAGGAAACAAAAAGAGAGGGGTTGGAAATACACTGTCTTCCTAAAGCATTGCAGAAAAACTAAAAGAAGCATTGCGTCTAAATGCTACTTTCATAGTAACACAAAGAAAATGTTACGGTATCATGCAGTGATAGAAAGTGGTTGGGCTGTGCCTTCCAGAATGAAATTGTTCCACCCTGTGGTGTCTGCCAAACGTTCCCAAAGACGTTTGGTTCAAACTAATTGCTGAGCTACGTGCTGTAGATCTTAAGAAATAACTTCTGAGAGAAACAGGTTATTCAAAGCAGTTTGTTAAAAAAAAAAAAAAAAAAAAACACAACCCAAACCNAAAAAAAAAAATTATAAAAAAAAAAAAACCAAAAAACACACACATCAAACTTTGCTTAATTTAACTTCTCTCTCCTGTGCAAATAAGGACAGGAAGTCCTCCAAAACAATTCCTGGTTTCATTCTTAAAATCATTTTTCCAATTCCCTGCGTTGATGCACGCCTGTGCGCTCAGCGTCAGCAGAACGCGCTGAAATACGTCAGCGAGGAGTGGTCCCAGATCGAGTACGAGTTACTGCGGGAGCGAGGCCTCTGGGGGCCCCCCATCGGCTCCCACCTGGACAAGTGGATGCTGGAGATGACCGAGGGGCCCTGCAGGATGAGGAAGAAGATGGTGAGGAATGACATGTTCTACACTCAGTACCCCTACATGCCCGAGGCTGAGCAGGAAACAAACTTGCTGGTAAGCATTCGGGTGTTTGGGATGGGTGATTGTAGGCCCTGTTGCAAAATGTTTGGGTAGCTTTTTTTGGATCGTTTTTTTTCTTAAGAAATGTGTTTTACTCTGTTGGTATGACCTGGTATTCTGTCTGTTCCTAAATGGTTGGTAAAGTCCAGTTGTTCGTCGTGATATATTTAAGGAAGGAACTGAATCACTTGGCTCAAAACCAAGCAAGCTTGGAGAGATTGCAATATAAGGAGAGGTGTGCTGAGTGATCCTGCAAGCAAACAGCACAGGCATCTTCACAAGCCTCCAGAGGCTGAAAGTACCATAACTGTGTGAGGTTCTGTCTGGGTTCCTGGCCCTAATCTAGATAATGTGGAAAACAGTGATCTGAAAACAAATGAAGAAAGGCTACAGGCCTTGGTTTGGGTGCTCTTGGGAAATGCACTGTCATCAATCCATGAAGACAAAGGTGGGCAGTGTAGCAGAAATGTGTGTGGCCTTTGCAAGCTTAGCAGTTAATTCCTCTTAATTTTGGAGCACCGTTTTCAATAAATGAAGCAGTCTTTATTATGTCTTTTTAGGCATGCATGTATGCATGCAGGATTTTTTCCCTCAAATTATGCCAGAGTGTTGAAGTACTTTTAAAAATGAGAGAAAACATAGCAGTCAGTCAATTTGAAACTATTGGATATTTCTGCCTGCTTGTGGTCTGACACACAGTAGCTGTAGTGACAGTCTAATTCACAAGAGGTAGAGAACATGCCATCATACATTCTTCTCAAAAGTGTTCTTTCTCTGATGCTTATGTAATTGATGCCCTGTTTCCAGTCTGACTTCTCAAGCAGACTTCCCGAGACATCTGATGATACCATTCCTCAAAAGGTAAAGAAACAAGTACACTGACCGAAAGAATGTGAAATAAATACGACTTCTCCTGCATGTTAGGCAGTCTTAACAAGGCTTCTCCGTTTGGCTTTCAACTTGCTCTTTCAGTAAATAATTCCAGACCTAAGGGGTTTTTTTTAGTAATCACATTAGAAGATGTTACTGTGCTGTCCTCAACCTTCACCTAATAAAACTTTCTGTAGACCTTCCCTTCTTTGCTGCACACTAACAGGCTGTGTTGGGCTGTGCTACCACTGTTCTCACTGTGTGGAGTGTTGTGGCTTTGGGACCTGAAACTATTGGTCAGTGGAACACATTTAGTAATGGGCAACACATCACTTGGAAACACTTAACTGGGAAAGTGTTTCCTTCTAAGAGAGGCTCTGGGGAGCTTTTTTCTTCCTTTTTGCCTGTAATGGGCTTTAAAAGGCTGACTTTTGTATTAATTTTGTCTCAGCTGACACTTCTCTGTTTTGCTGTTAATAAAATGCACACATTTGCTTAGAAAATATGAATCCTGTCTTGGAAAGAACAGACATGCTTGGAAGTGGCTTCTCTGCAAGCATTTCAGTGTTATGCCTCTCTCTGTTAATCAGAGTTGCAGTCTTGCCCATCACTAAGTACAGTGTGTAATGTGCATTCACTCATTTTGAATTACCTTCAACTATAAACTAATTCATTTAAATGCAAGTAATTCTATTATTTAGAATATCTAATATAAATTGTTACTGTTTTCCTTTCTGCACCTTAGCAGTGCTATAAAAGATTTCTCTTTGTAGGTTATACATAAGTTGTTTCCACAATTTTTTTCAGCACTGTTTAAGTGGCAATTTTGTGCTGGTAAGGAGTGAAGACTTGGTCAAACATAAGAGAGCAAATTAAATTATAGTGCCTTGAATTTTTGATTTTTGGGGGCAGCTAGTTTGACCTGAATAATAAATTTCTGTGTTGCTCATCTTAGCATCTTTATCATCCCGAGTATCAACTTGTGATAAAGTTAGTTTGATGTCTATTCTGAATATTGCTTCCTTAATTAAGTGAGGAGTGTAAGAATTACCCTGTGATGGTGGTTGGGACAGACAAAGAGGAGGGAAACACCACACACGCAAAAAAAACCCAAACCAAAACAACTAAGGCTGAACAAAGCAACACCCATCTCCCAAAAAAAAAAAAACAAAAAAACAAGAAACAAACAAAAACCAAACAAACACAAAACCAAAAGCCCCACAGGTACATGCATATTCTCATGCCAGTCTCCTGCCATAAGCCATCCGAAACTTTATTAAAAAAGGAGCAACTGAGTTAATGAAGAATTTTTGCGTTTTAAAGCCAATCTTCTTGAGGCAATTTTTTTATTCAAATTGCTGCCTTACAAAGAAGTCAGCTGGCTAACAGAAAGTGCACTGTTGGTAGGGAGTAAAAAGATGATCAAATAGCTTTTTAAGCAATCAATCTTAAGCACAAGAATCCCATAACACACTGGCTACACTTACTCCCCATGTTGTAGTTTTATCTGCAGGCTTTCCTGCAACCCCATTATAGCTTGGGTGGCTCTACAGCTCCGTGCAAATTAGCCAAGAGACCAGATCTCCTGAGGCCTCTCTGTTCCCGTCTGTGAGCACGCACAAAACACTCGATGGGCATGCACTGTGCTGCACACCCTGTCCCTGAAACACCTCCACCGAGGGACTGAGAGAGCAGCTGGCTGATCAAGCCATTTCTTCCATTATTCCCAAGAAACCCGCTCGCTACCGGAGAGCCATCAGTTACGACAGCAAGGAGTACTACATGCGCCTGGCTTCCGGAAACCCCGCCGTCTTCCAGGACGCCATAGAGGAGAACACAGTGGGGGAAACAGCTCAGCAGGAGCCAGAACACGGGGAGGACACTATTGCAAGAGTCAAAGGTCAGCTGGTTGGGTTTGTCACCTTCTCGTGCGTTTGCGTGAAGGCAGGCCTAAGTCCTGCAGGACTCTTGTTTTCTCTCTTAGCGTCGGGTCAGTAATTTGAAAGATTATAGGTTTTGCAAAGTTAATGTTGTATGATTTATCTTTATTCTTTTCCAGGCCTGGTGAAGCCTCCCCTGAAACGATCTCGCTCTGCTCCTGATGGAGGAGATGATGAGAACCAGGACCAGTCACAGGATCAAATCGTTGAGGGGAGTTCGATTGATGAAGAGGAGAAGACTGACAATACAACTTTGCTTCGACTTCTTGAAGAGGGAGAGAAGGTACTGTGTATTTCAAACACACTAAGAACTTAATGCATTGGAATTTCTTCATTATGTGTTCCCAAGCATGAATAAGTATTCTGTATACCTTCCTTGATCTGTATATTTCATCAGGTTCTGCCTTAAAATGTGTACTTTGTGTGCCTGACCCTAAAAATAAAATGCTGTACTGGAATTTGTTTTTTTTTTTTTTGGACCTTCTGCCTGCAAGGGAAAAATTCACCTGTCCTGAAATGAAGGCTATGATCTATCCTATGCTTGGTTTATTGTCCTGTCAGCCTAATGATCAGGACAGAAAAAAAAATTGAAAATATTAAGTGCTGAACTTGGCACACTGTTCCTAATTAATTGTTGCCTTCATTAGAATAGGAAACCTTGAAAAGTAGTATTTTATCCCTGAGATAACTATTGATTTACCATGCTGTGTATTTGGTATTTCAGACCTTGTCCATCTGAAGTATACCGTTAAATGGCATTGGTGATCATAGTTGTGTGGGCTGCAGGTTCTAAAATATGTTCAGGCAGCATAAACTGTAAATAGATACATTTATATCATACCAGTGAGGCTTTATCCAACTTCCTCCCCAATTACTAGTCACTGGCATTAGATCTGATTAAAGGACCACTGACAGGATTTTTGCTGTACGTACCAAGTGCTAAAGCAGTGTCTGGGACTTGTTCTAACAGAGCAGTGGTCTGAGCCTGTGCTCCTTAGCCTGCTTCCCCTAAGCATCTGCTTTCATTTTACTCATCAGCACATGTACCGCTGTGCTCGGGTTCAGGGCCTTGACACCAGCGAGGGGCTGCTGCTCTTTGGGAAAGAGCACTTCTACGTCATCGATGGGTTCACCATGACAGCCACCAGGGAGATCCGGGACATCGAGACGCTGCCTCCAAAGTGAGTACACTCACAGGGAGCTTCCTTGATCCTCACCAGCTGAACAAGAAGTAGTCAGTGAGGTTTTTGAGGCGTCAGCTCCAAGATAATGCAAGATGTAGGAGGACGTCAGGTGCTGAGCAATTTGTAGTGTGGTATATTGTGAAAATCAGCTGTTTCTGTCACTGGACTCTCATGTGGATTAATTGGATAATTCTTTTAATTTCTCTTGTTTTTAACCACTTCTCTCTTTCCTGTTTATGTTCCTTTACAGGATGCATGAGCCAATCATACCTAGGGGAGCAAGGCAAGGTCCAAGTCAACTCAAAAGAACTTGCAGCATTTTCGCATATGAAGATATCAAGGAGGTGCATAAAAGGAGATACCTTTTGCAGGTAACGTGGGCACCCTATTTGGATAGGGGGAGGCATACTTGGAGTGTTTTGATGATGTAATTTTTTAAAATGAAAATCAATACATAACTGATGAGCATTTGGAAAGCTATTGGCTGTGTCTAGGTTGGGCATCCTTGTTGGAACTTAGCCAGGTTTAGTTTATTAGGGATGTTAGTCAGTGTCAGTGGTCCAAAAATAAAACGTTTGGTTGGACTAAGCAAAGTCTGCTGCACCATAATTTGGTGCCACCTGTAACATGACTAAACTGGTCTGTGCCTGACCTTCAGAGATGACAAGAAATTAAGTTAGTGTTGACGTGGGTTTGTCCTCTTTGTTTTCAGCCAATTGCAGTCGAAGTTTTCTCAGGAGATGGACGGAACTATCTTCTAGCTTTCCAAAAAGGGGTTAGAAACAAAGTTTATCAAAGGTATTGTAAAACAAATTTTAAAATAATCTAAAAAAAATAGAACTTTTAACGTGAATGTTTGTAAATAGCTGTGTGGAGGCTTTTTTGGTACCTGCTAGCACCTTGCTGCTGCAGGAAAGAGCCACTAGAAGGCACTACATGCCTGCAGTGAGAGGAGGCTCCTGCAATTTTGTTGGAGATGTTGTGGAGCCGCTCAAAAGGAAGTCTGTAACTGCACTAAATGCATGCTGCTTCTCAGGAGGTGACATCCCAAGGATAGAAACACTAATCATAATCTTGTAACTGCTGCTGCAGGTTTTTGGCTGTGGTGCCATCTCTGACTGACAGCTCAGAGTCAGTGTCTGGGCAGAGACCAAACACCAGCGTAGAGCAGGGGTAAGTGGTTCTGTTCTTCACAACCTCTGTGGCTCATCAGTTTCCAATAAATGATGCTTGCATTGATGTCAGGATTATCTGCAGAGTATCAGAATTAATGTTATCAGTATACAGATACATTCTGAAAGGACTTGGGGTGCTGAAGCCCTCAGATTTATCCAAGTGGTTAAAAATATTTTACTCATCAGCCACCACTTGCACTGAATTGCAAGCATAACATGCATAATTTTTACAGTGTGTGTTTAGAATTCTAAAAAAAGATACTGCTAAAACAAAAAGGAAGAGAGACATGTTCTTGTAACTGTTGCAATTTATAACTTTTAATCTTGAAATTTTGAATTGTCTTGTGAAGATGTAACCCAGCTCTTACTGCCAAGTCAAAAAATTCACTTTTTTCTTCCTGCTAGGTCTGGCTTGCTTAGCACTTTAGTGGGAGAAAAATCTGTTACTCAAAGATGGGAAGTAAGTATGAAAACGTTGCAGTAGTTCTTTGTATTAAATTCCACATTTTGTAGTGACACATAAATAATCAGTACTCATAACTTGCATCCTCTTATTCCAGCAAGTGGAACATACTATTATGGAAAGTGTATCTCAGCATTTCATTTTTAGTATTTCATGATATCATCATCAAATAGGAAATGGTTCTGCTGTTGAAAATGCAGGGGGAGGGCTGAGCATTGCAATGTTGAAGTAAGTTTTTAAGTTTGGGGAGGGCTGCACATTGGCAGTCTGGCAGGTTGGCATTTGATTGTTGTAAAGTGAAAACTTTACTGTGCTGTTATCTGTCTTCCTTAAGAGAGGAGAAATCAGTAACTTCCAGTACCTGATGCACTTAAACACTCTGGCTGGCAGATCCTATAACGACCTCATGCAGTACCCTGTCTTTCCCTGGATCCTTGCAGACTATGACTCAGAGGTAAATAAAACATTTTGTCAGCCTTGGTAGTAATCTTTTATAAGTTGGAGGTTGCTATTTTCTTTCTCCCACTTCCCAGCAGGGAGAGTATTAGAGAATCTTGGCTGTGCTGATTTTACAGATGTTGATCTGTGCACAGGTGAGGGCTGGCATCCAGAGAGACATTTGCCCCTCTGCTTTGCAGCAGTTTCTGTATTTGTCTGCATTAGCTTTAAAGTGAGTATCCTGAAGTATGCTAAGTCCACAGAGAAAGCATCCTTGTCCAGAAGACTGTGGTAGGAGCTCCTATGAAATCTAGCCCCACGGTGAAAGAATTTGCTTTTGAAAAAGGTGAAACATCCTATTAATGCTTTTGTGGACAGCCATTGCCACCAACCAGACCATTACATAAACTAATGTTAGGGGGCCTGTTGAGTATTTAAAAACATTAGGGGGAACTGGGGACAGGATAAGAGGAGCAGGGCAAAAGTTATGCAGAGCCCAGATGTGATTTAAAATAGAACACACTGGCTCTCTTGGATCAGACTGAAGGACTGTTTTAAGGATATCCTACATTGCACTTGCTGTGTGTATAGAAAGCAGGGATAACAGCCTTGGGAGGTAGGTGGTGTTAACTGTGGTAATCAGCAGTGTTGAAAGGATGTGGTTTGGGTTTATAAAATTATCTGTTTTATTTTTAAAGGAACTGGATCTTACAAATCCCAAAACATTCAGAAACCTGGCCAAGCCCATGGGAGCTCAAACAGAGGACAGGTTAGCCCAGTACAAGAAGCGATACAAGGACTGGGAGGATCCCAATGGTAAGTAATAATCCATCCTGCAGAAGGAGCAGAGGAACCTGTGCCTGTCATCATGAGAGGGACTCACAGATTTTTTTTTTTATAATGTGGGTAGAGATGGGTATGGATGTGCAGAACTCTGCCATGTTTTTTTAGTCACTGTCCAACAAAGACTACATTAGAACAAATGGACTTCGACATTCTTTCTGTGTTGTTTTAAATCCAGATGACAGCTTTGTTTGTATGTAAAAACAAAAACAGAGCAGTTGCACATTTAGATGGGTTTAACATTATCTCAAGACTGGGATGGGCAGGGATGTGAAGCACACAACCAGCTGTGTCTGCTAATACAGTTTGATTGCTACTGCATGGAAATTAGTAATAAAAGAATGCAAAGGCTTCTGCATTAGCAGTATTTCTAGCTTTTTCCTTTCTAACCTTAAAGCGTGGGGATTTTTGGGTAAGGAAACAGCAGCTTCTTAGCTAAGAAAGCTTCAGAATGAGATGCAATTAAGTTACCTATTCATGATTTTAGAGCTTCCTTATATACTGAAAATAAAACTTTTGTGTTTGGCAGGACAAGTTTTCTAGTGTGCTTTCACTGAAGATAAAGTCCTGTGTAACTACTGCAGTGCTGTTCTGTGTCAAACAGCAGGAGGTGGCAAAGACATTCATTTCTAGAAACAAATCAGTATTTTCTGAGTGTGCTTATGCAGATGTTTTGCCAGGAAATTAAAAAAGTAAAAGCTGTACAAAATCTGTAGGCAACTGTTCTGATATGTATTTCTGCCCAAGATATTAAATCTATAGTAAAAAATAAGTCCAAAAAATAAAAAAAAAAAAAGTTTTTAAAAAATTTTTTGGCAGAAATCACTGTAGCTGCACTGCAACATTTCAATTAGTTAAAATAAAAAATGAGTAAGCATTCAGTACTACTTTGCAGAACCCTGTTGAATGAAGGCTACTGCACTGCAACCCAAACTCAGGTGACAAAACATAAAGCTTTCAGACATCTGAGAATGAAAATCACAAATCCCAATTTTGAATGTGTTCAAGGCCACAGAATACTTAAAATAGTGTTAATTTTTTTTTTCCATTAGTACTGGTTCTGTCACCTAACTACTTTATTTCTCCTATGCTTATGACCTATAATCTGCAGGGGAAACCCCAGCTTATCACTATGGGACCCATTATTCCTCAGCCATGATCGTGGCTTCCTATCTTGTCCGGATGGAGCCTTTTACTCAGATCTTCTTACGGTTACAGGTAAAAATTACATCACCTCACTTCAAGTTTCTTGCCTGCTGTGTATTTCAAACATCACTGGGAGATAAGATCAGTCAGTTCTGTTTTCATCAGTATCACAGAAGAAATACCTTTTAGCAGAGTTCTTATTGCCTGGCAGGTTTTCGATGTGTCTTTTAAAAAGATGCAAAGGAATTCGCCTTGGGTTGTTTTTTTTCCCCTTTGTAGTTTGAACGTTTTTCTGAATGTACACAAAACAAAGTACCAGCAGGCAAAAACCAAAACGAGAGTTTTATTGTGAAAAACATTTTGCTGTTTCTCTGAAAGAGACTAGACTTGAAATACAGCTCTGTACACCTGTATCCATATTTTCTGCCATCACGTACCTGAAAATAACGCGGATTGGTTGCGTTAGAGAAAGAGACGTGCCGTGTTCTAGTGTCTTCATTAGGCAGGGGATGTTCTGATTTGTCTTCCTGGCACAGGCTGCCCTGCTGAGGGTGCTGTTGTTGGAGTCCAGGGTATTCCTCTGGAAACCCTGGACAGTCAGAGACCTGTACAGGGGGGTTTAAAACCTGTACAGGGGAGTCTGAAAAATGTACAGGGGGGTTGCAGACCCTGGCATAGACCCCAGACAAGCAAGGGCCTCGACTGTAGTCCATGGGAAAAGTTACCAACACTGCAGGAAGAATTGCAAGCTCTCAAGGGTAATAGAAAGTAGTAATATTTTAACATTAAGAATTTTAGAATAGGGTTGACCAGAGACAAGATGGAGGATTCTGGGCGTTGCCCTGGAGTCTTCTCCTTCTTCTTCGTCTCCATTTTGCACAGTAGTGATGACATTAAGTAGATTTAGAGGGATTGGGTTAGAGTGAAAAGCACCTGTTTAGTGTAAAGTGTAGATATTGGTTCACAACTGTAAATAATGAGCATGTAATTATCTGTATATAAGATGACGAGCTGTGGGCAGGTGGGGCAGTCGTCACCTGTTGCCCATGCTGTCCAGACCCTGGCAGAGCTCAAAGAAAAAGTTTGTGATAAGATAAAATAAACAAGGAGAACAGCCTTGAAAAAGAACTTCTAAAGGCTCCTCGTCTTTTCTGCGGGTGGCTCGGGGCTTCCTGAGGGCCAAAGGCGAAGACCACCAGAATCTCGGGGGAGCAGAGAGACCCCAAGAGCTGTGACACTGACTTGCTGCTCTCTGTGCCCGGCAGGGCGGTCACTTCGACCTGGCTGACCGCATGTTCCACAGCGTGCGCGAGGCCTGGTACTCCGCCTCCAAGCACAACATGGCAGACGTCAAGGAGCTCATCCCAGAGTTCTTCTACCTCCCCGAGTTCCTGCTCAATTCCAACAATTTTGACCTAGGTAAGCGGGAAGAGCTCGGTAGCAGCGCTGCAGGTGGGAGAAGAGAACCGGAGAGGCTTCAGATTAACTTTCTTAAGTAGTGACGCTTTATTTCAAGCAGTTAATACAAAGTGTCTTCTGAGAATTGCAGGACTGGTTAGTTCCTGAAAGGATTTTTGCTTGGAGTGGTGTATTTTTGTCAGTTTTGGCTTTTTTAACCAAAATGCACAGATAATCATGTTTTACTTGGGGTTTCTCTGCTTTGCGTTTTTCTCCACGTGGCCTGTTCCATGATGCGACATCTTTGTTGTTTATTTTTTTTTAAGCTTCTCAAAATCTGTTTGGCAAATCTTCGCTTTTAGAGCTTCATTTGAAAATATTCCTAAAGGTTTTTTGAGTTCTGACAGCTTTTGTGATGGTGGTTATTCAGCAGGAGTCATGTAGGAGACCTGTTTTGTTGGAGATGCATGTAACTTACGTGTCACTCTTACCAGTGGCATTAAGCTCTTATATTCTGAGCTCAGTGCTGTGAATCTAACAGCAATAATAAAGATTAATCAAATCATAGGTTTCAATGGCCTCAAAGCCTTTATGCAAAATCTCTTGGAAGAGATTGGAAGCACAACCTTACGAAAAAGGAAAGCAAAACCCAGAGAACACCCTGCAAAACCTCTCCCAGCTATATTTTACACAGAAGAATGTGGGTATTACTGAAAAAATGTTGAGCTCTTGTCCACTTATCTTAGTATCTGATAATTTTGGACTGTAACCATTGGAAATTCTTCACAGAGCATTTGGACCAACAGTAGAAAAGGTTTCTTTAGGAACAATTGTTGAACACTGAGGTACTTTTGATTGTGATAATTTGTAGCAATCCTGCTCCCCTTCCTCCCAGGTGAAAAGAAAAGATTTGAAGTTTGGTGATGCAAGTAATGTTTCTGTTGGAGCATGACACTTATTTTTTGTGTGCCCCTGTAAAGCTGGGAATTTGTTGGTGTTCCTCTGAGTTAATAGGAAGTGTGGAATTGTCTCTTGACAACAAGTGACAGAACAAGAATATAACTGAGGAGCTTTACTAAATAGATTCGTGGTGATCACAGCATGCCACCATTTAATGTCCAGAGTGAGAAGGGGCTTGTCCAGGACAAGGTGAATGTTTTGTGCCCAGGCCATGGACATATCAGGAGAATTACCAGTATCCTTGGGCATGGAGCTTGTGGGGGATACCAGTTAGCTCTGCAGTGTTAGGAAATGAGAATTTGGCTACACGTCACAGGAGGACAGGCTATTCTCAGGAGTAAAATGATAAAACACTATTTTCTTCTTCAGAAGCCTTAATGAGGAATATTTGGATTCTTTCTCCTGAAAGCAATCTTACATGAACAATTGAGGCAGAATTTTTCATGCTTTATTGCCAGACATTTAAAACTGAGATAGTATTTTTAAGAAGAGACTGAAATGGCTTCCTTTATACATATAAGATATTAGAATTCGATTTTTTTCTTTTTTTCTTCTTGTTTTTTTCATCTTTGCTGTTGCAGTTCAGTTTCAGTGCTTCTGTCTAAATTTTTTCCTTCTTTTTGTTTTTGATTAGGTTGCAAACAAAATGGCACTAAACTTGGTGATGTAATACTCCCTCCATGGGCAAAAGGAGACCCTCGTGAGTTTATCCGAGTCCATCGGGAGGTAATTTGAATTTTAATGGTGACAGTAGAAAATGTCTATTGGGACTTTCCACTGCACATTAATTTAAGCTCAATTTGTGCAGTCACAGGCCAGTCTGTGAGTTCAGGGTTGGTGTCTGATTGTTGCCAAGGTCTGTAGAACCAGAGTTTCCCTTCTGTTTCCTTTTTGGCTACAGACTACTTTGAGGCAAGACTTGCTTCAATGAACAGCTTTATCAAAATGTAACAAAAATATGTCAGATGGTGTTCTGCATTTTTCCTGGTGGCAGGTGTAGTAAACCAGTGAGCAATTTGTCTCATTTTAATGCATGCCTTGTGAATTTCAGGCTCTGGAATGTGACTTCGTGAGTGCTCACCTGCATGAGTGGATTGACTTGATCTTTGGCTATAAACAGCAAGGTCCTGCTGCAGTAGAAGCTGTAAATGTCTTTCACCATCTCTTCTATGAGGGACAAGTGGACATATATAACATCAATGATCCCTTAAAAGAGACAGCTACCATAGGATTCATTAATAACTTTGGACAGATACCAAAGCAGGTATACCCTTTGTAGAATTCTTATTTTCCAGTTAACACTCAAATTGAAATGTGTTAACATAAAACAGTAAGGTATTTTAGGAGTGAAACTTCTTGGGAGTGTTTATTCATAAATATTCTTCCAGTGATACGAAGTCATTTATGTTTTCATCATAAATTACACAAAGATCAACTTTGGGCTTTGCTTGTGAGATTAGGAATATCTTTTTTCCCCTTTATATACTTAAAATAAAGGCATAATAAATTATGGCTCAATTCTAAAAATCAGCATTAAAAAAAGGGAAGTATGTTCCTACTGCAAAGTCATAGAGGGGAAGTGAAAGTGCAACTTCAAAGTAATGCCTAGTGCTAAGGTATTTGAAGTTACCCTGTGATAAAATAATTTCTTTAATAACTTCTGCTCATTTTTATCCCAGTCTTGTGGGTCATCCACTCTTGTAGGACAGCTGTAGCAAAGGAGCTATAAAGACCTGGTTTTGGTGCAGGTTTAAAGTTGTGTTCTCCTCAAGAGACTACATTAAATAATTCAGTGTAATGTTAAATCTGGAGGTTCAGGTTTGGAGAGTCTCAGTGTTGGTTGTTTTGACTGGGTTTTTTATTGGGCATTTCTTTGGAGTCTTTTTGCTATCCAGTGAAAATCTCGAATGTGAATAGGTGAATATTTCCAATCCTAGGTCTGGTGGAAGCCACAGATACCTTCAGCAATTTGCTGGGAACTCAAGCTATGTGTTGGAAACTCTAAACTCAACTCTCAGCACGTGTTTCAGGACAGCCACAGGATATTTCCTGTGGCAACCCACTTAGGGCTGTCTCTCATTGCTTGGAAGGAAGGCTAAGATCTGCTCATCTGTCTTTGGTGCCTTTTCTTCTTTCCCTTCCTTTCTCTCTCTCAATAATCTAATTATGTAGTGGCTGTAGGGTTTTCACCTCTTAGGTAATAGCCAAGCCCTGTATTGTGATGATAATCAGATGTGGCCCAGACAGGGACTGGGACAGAGGGCAAGGCAATAGAAGAGCACTGCAGCCAAGTTCAGAGCTCTGCCTGAATCTTCAGATGCCAGTTAGGTACAAACCTGTGGTGAAATCTACCAGGAATTGCACCTTGCTTTGCTAGAGGAAGTAGACTGCAATAAACTTGGGAAACTCAAAACTTCCTTAAGGCTTTGTTGCTGGTGAGTGCTCTTGGAGCACGTGTTATGTAACTGTAGAGTTTTGCTGTCCCCCCCTCTGTTATTTTCCATGGGGGATCCAGGGCAGGCACTCTCAGTGACAGGGCTGCTGTGCATTTCTGCACTCCTCTCCTGCACGATGTAACATGCATCTTCTTTATCCCATCTCTTCTGTTTGTAACGTGCCTGGCACTTTGAGTTTGTATTTTAAAAAGCTGTGGTGCAAAAGACTGCAGAGCTGGTGGTGTGTTTGGAAAAGGGCTCTCACAGACTCTGTGAGGGGACTGAGATGCCACAGCCTGAGGGGCCAGAGCACCTTTGCTCCTTGTTGCTTTTCATATCGTTTGTTGAAGGTTTTTGAAATGTTCACCATGAGTTATTACTGAATACTGAGAGCAGTAATGTTTGCTTACCTGCAGAATTTTTAAAAGGTATCTTGGATGTATTTATATGATCTTTTTAAGCTTGTGCCCTTGTAAGCCAGTAATTTTTGATGATCATTAGTTTCTTGATGCCTTTCAGCTCTTCAAAAAGCCCCACCCACCAAAGCGTGTTAGGAGCCGTCTGAATGGGGAGGCTGTGGGAGCCTCTGTGCCCCCTGGTTCCACAGGTGACAAGATCTTCTTCCATCATCTGGACAACCTGCGGCCATCTCTTGCCCCAGTGAAAGGTAAACTTGAAACCCACAGTAGTTATTGCTGGTTCTTTGCCCAAGCATTCAGAGTTTCAGCAAGGTAGTACTTTTCCATCTTTTCTCTCTTCTAATATTCTTACTGCCCTGTAGATTTATGAGAGAGACCGAATCAAAATATCCTAATGCTGTAAGATTCTTCTTAGCTGCCTTAAAGGAACTTGGGGAACACCAATAGCTGCACCAGTTTAATATGACATTTTTAAAATAGAGGGATAAAAGGGAGCCCAAGCACCTTTTTATAAGTTTGAATTTAACAAACAACATTCAGAATACGTTGTTTCTGGACCTGTGGTAGCCTCTGTTTTTGTGAGTTTCACAGCAAAAGGATTATTTATCACAGTGCTGAGAAATACTAAGGAATGTTGTCAGGAAAGTGTGGTGTTGGTAGCTGCACTGAGACAAAATAAAGTGCTTTTTGACTTCATATCTGACATTGGACTGAACAAAACTTCATTGTCTGCAAGGCAGGTAAATGCTATACAGGGGTTTCTTTCCTAGCTGAGTAAAGGAATCTGTGGCTCTGTGCTGTAAAGAGAGAAGAATGTTCTATTCTAAATCAGGAAATCAGAAAGGACTAATCTATATTTGGCTCTGCATTTGTTAGGAATGGAGCAAAAGTTGCCATCACTGCAACTGAATCAAAGAATGTATAAATAGCCACTACAGAGACCTTGCTTTGGCAGAGCAGCAGGTACTTAAAGGGATCAGATAGTATTTGTCTCTCCTAGCAATAAAACATAACCTCATCTTCTCTTTCAGAGCTCAAGGAGCCTGTGGGGCAGATTGTGTGTACTGATAAAGGCATTCTGGCAGTGGAACAGAACAAGGTTCTCATCCCACCCACGTGGAATAAAACATTTGCCTGGGGCTATGCAGACCTCAGCTGCAGACTGGGTACCTATGAGTCAGATAAGGTTTGTAATCTGGAATTTGTTCCAGCAATCAGTACTCAATAGTGAAAAAACCCCTAAAAATGGACATTCATTTCACATATGAATAAAATAACCTCCTGCTGCATCAGTTTTATTGCTCCCTCTTGAGGGTCTTCATCAGAATGCTGGCAGGATAACAGTAATTCATAATAGTTTTTTACCAGGTCTTATATACTGCTTTTCCGCAAGGTGGCAGCCAGATTTTTATTTTTTATCCCACAAAGTACTAGTTCTGCAAGTAATTCTTTGTTTTCTGCATTTTTAGGCCGTGATTGTTTATGAATGCTTATCAGAATGGGGTCAGATCCTGTGTGCCATTTGCCCCAACCCCAAGCTAGTTATCACTGGAGGAACAAGCACAGCAGTATGTGTGTGGGAAATGGGTGTCTCCAAAGAAAAAGCTAAAGCCCTCACACTGAAACAGGTAAAATACAATGGAACTGCCTTTCATGTAAATTAATGTTGTAAGATCAAAGTAATTACCTCATGAGTGTGGCTTACCTTTGAAACCATGAGTCCAGCAGATCTCTGGAGAATGGAGTAATTGAGATAGTGATCTGCATTGAAAGTGGGCAAATTGAATCTTTAAAATTGCCTTGCTCTTAAGAGCAGTGGATCACATGGAGCTCTCTGGAGAGAAAGGGAATTTGGTAGTGATGTTAACAAAATTATACAGGTGAGTTTTGTGAAATGATCTGCTTTGTAGTGTTATGTGTAATACCCCCATCTAAAAACTGTGTCAGGAAGGACAGTGGAAGGAGGCTGCTCTGAAGGTTGATTTTCCTCTTTTTTAAAAAAAAATTAATTACTTTAATTACAGCACTTTTGAATCTGAAAGAAGCACCCATGCTTTTTAAAGTCAGAAGCAGCTAAGTGCAGAGTAAGTTTTGTGCATGTACTAAAAAAAACCAAACCCATCAAATGCAACCAAAAATACTCAAGCACAACTAAGTCAAAATACTCTAGCAGCTGTGTGTCACTGTTAAAGATTGTGTTACTGTTCCATTAGCATCTTAATAGCAGGACTCTTTTTTTAGAGGAAGTCTTTTCCTCAAATCTATGAAAAGAAATTTAGAAAATTATTTAATAGCTTGTGCAGTAGTCAGTTGTCCAAAGCTGCTTTTCTTAAATGTTTTACTTAAAAACTGTACAAGATAAAACACTATCATGCATTTTGAGGTAACATATTTGTATTCAGCAAGTTCTATGTTAACTGAGTAAGGTGCAGTAATCTGACTGTACTTCAGACTCTTTTCCTAATAGTTAGATTAAGCCTAAAATGTAAAAGTAGGGCCTAATGTGAGTAGGTGCTCATATTTTTCTCCTCCTTCCAATTGACTTTGTCTTTTTGGTTACAACTCTTGCTTGTCTCTTTTGTCTTCTCTTAGTCATCAGCAGTTACTGTAGGAGTCATTAGCTTCTATTTTCAGACTGCAATTTCAGGTGCAGCCTGGAACATTTTCTGACCTTATAAACAGGCTACTGATGCAGAATGGCGTTTTCTTCAGTGGAAGGATCTGTAACATTAGAGCCTTGAAATTTTTTTCTGTCAGAGTTCTTTTTAAATGGAAAAAAATACTGCTTTTCCCATTGTCAGTTATGGAAATAGCTATCAACCTGAAGACTTCTAAGGTGGCTGCACCTTCTGATAGGATATTCTGGTTACATTATGTGAATCTTTCAGGGGTTTCTGTGGGACTTTTGTGCTGTCTGCTGATTTCCCCTCCTGCTCCTGGCTGTGTTCTGCAGGCGCTGCTGGGTCACACTGACACCGTGACGTGCTTGACGGCGTCGCTGGCGTATCACATCATCGTCAGCGGCTCCCGGGATCGCACCTGCATCATCTGGGACCTCAACAAGCTCTCCTTCCTGACACAGCTCCGAGGGCACAGGGCTCCCATCTCAGCCCTCTGTATCAACGAGTTAACGGTGAGAGCCAACATCCTTCCACCAGGCTGCAGTGGCAACAGTAGCAGGAGTTTGGGAATCATTAAACTGAAAGGGAAAAAAAAACCAAAACCACTAGGCTCTCCTGTTCATTTGGCAGTACTTGTATAACTCATCTGAAGACTGGTTAACAACTGGTTTAGGGAATAATTTATGTCATTTGTCCAGAGCCATGCATGGGTGCGTTCCATGCAGAGCAGCTTGAGCTCAGAAGAGGTTATAAACAGTGCTGGAAGCAGTATAGGGAGTGTGACCTGCCTGCCACAGGAGCTAAATAGAGCTTTACACACATGACCTTGGTTGGCTTCTCTTGTCTTAAGCTGAACTTAAAGGAAATAAGGGATACCTTGGGTGAAAATGCAGTGCTGGTTGTAGTGGAAACAGACATATCCTAAGAGCTTCAGTCCCTGGTGGTCCTGTGAGTTACAAGTCTCCCTTTCTCCAGCTCCCATGCATGGCCATCAGGGCTGGATGGACCCTGTTGCAGCTGGAGCAGATGCAGTGGTTGAAATCAAGGCAGGAGAGGGCTGTAATGCAAGCAGGGGGTAGCAAGTGGCACAGTTTATTAGGTGCTGCTGGTCTGGTTGTAGTGCTGCCAGTGCTTAGACTGGAGCTCCTGCTTTCCTCTGCACTTGTTTGAACTGTTCCCAATAAGGAAGCAAATGAAATTTAAGGTGGGGACATGTTTGTGAAAAAGAGTGGAGTCAACAGGAGGAGTCTTTGGAAACTGAAAGTACTAAAAATAGGCATTTGGATTGTTATGCTGTGAAAAGTGGAGGAATTGGTCAACTCATTCTGTGCTGTAAATAGAACAAATAGGTTGTTATAGTAAGTGTGATTTTCTAGGTAGAGTTTTTTTTTTTTTTTTTAAATGCATATAATCCTATTGGTTTCTTCAGCTGGCCAGACTCCCCTTGAACAGAACTTCCTGATAAGTGCCAGCCTTGCAACCTGGCTTATAAATAAACCTGACTTCTTTATTTTTTTTTGCTGACGAATACCTGCAACTTTGTATTGAAATCCGGAGGTGTTATTTGTCTTTGCAGGGAGACATTGTATCGTGTGCTGGCACATACATCCATGTGTGGAGCATTAATGGCAGCCCTACTGCAAGTGTAAACACCTTCACTGGCCGAAGCCAGCAAATAATGTGTTGTTTTGTGTCAGAGATGAACGAGTGGGACACCCAGAACGTCATCGTAACGGGGCATTCGGACGGAGTTGTCCGGGTAAGCACCGGCAGGCACTGCCTGGAAAATGAAGTTAATGCCTTGGTGTGGTAGTAGTGTTTAGAGAAAGTCATGCCTATCCAGGACAGCACAGTGTCCTGGCCAGGACCAAAAGCAGCCCTGCTGTGCTTGGGAGTTTCACCTGAACGGTTCCTTCTCCTTTCTGATGCCCCCATTGGGATGTGGTAACCACGAATAGTCAGCAGAGTGTACGTTTGCCTTCCTGCTCTGTTTTGGTCACTGGCTTTGATGCTTTTGGAGACTGTCATTTTGGTTCACTGTTTTAGTCTCACACACCTTGAGACAATTTATTTTGCTGCCTAGAACAAAAAGAGAAACTTAGTGTCATTTCGGATCACTACAAGTCTAACCCCATTTTCAGTACTTTTATGTGCAGCCTAAACCAGAGTCTGCTGGCCAGACAGCTGTGTGGAGTACATTCAGGCATGAACACACATGTCTTCTTACAGTTTCTAGTCCTCAAAACCAGGGTTTAGTATGGAGATGTGACCTGCCTTGCATGCCACCAGTACAAATCCACAGTTGTACTAAGCCATTTTAACTCTACAAGTATCTCAGGAAAAAGCCAAGAGCTCAGTAAGTGCCACTCTGCTTATCCCCTGTCCCTCCAGTTCTGGCGGATGGAGTTTTTGCAAGTGCCAGAAACACCAGCTCCAGAGCCTGTGGAGATGCTGGAAATGCAAGAGGACTGTCAGGAAGCACAAATAGGTATGTCTGCTGACAAGGGTTTGGTATTTCCCTGTTGTATCTGATCTTTGCTATAGGTAGGTCAAGTCCTGTGATTATACAGTGCAGAATGGAATGATGGAGATTTTATCTCAAAAGGCAGTGGGAACAATGAGCAAAGCATCTCAGTTCTGTGCTCACCACCTTGCTTAAGGTAGTTTCATATTGCTGCAAGTAGGAAAAAATGTGTTGTGTTTTCTTTTTTTTTCTGTGGAGGTGGAACTTTTCTCTGTGTTTGTTTCTGCTGTTGGTACACTCAATGGATTGTCCAAAAGCTAGATATTTTTTAGGGTGAAATGGAATTATAGCATAACAGCTGAGATAAATCTACAGATGGAACAGCTTAAACAAGGCAAGCAATGATATCTCTTTCTGCTCTTGGAAGACTTTGGTCTCTGCTTTATGATTGTGTCTTTTAGCCATCTGGTCTTCCTCTTGCCCTCTTCATGTTGAAGATATGATCTGGATTTGGATCTGAATCTCATGATACTCATTAGTAATTATTATATAAATACAGCTTTTGGTTATTTTCAGTGTCACTTGGAGCATAAATGCCTTTGGTAATTGCTTTTTTGTGTTAACAAGGCCTGTTATTAACGAGTCTCTCCATCACATTTTTCAGTCAGAGTTTCAGCTTAGCTAACTGTGCTTACTTATGGAAGGTTTCCTGAAAGGTGTTGCTAACTTGAGTGTTTCTGAAGGTTTTGCAACTTTTGTCTATCATAGCCTTCCTCAGAGGGACTGTTGTAGGAAATAGCGTCAGCTAAGGAACGTCATTCTCTAGCAAGAGATAAAAGTGCAAAAAAAATGAATGGTGTGCTTCCTTGTCAGGAGCTGAATCTCTGAAAAGGCTCTGAGCTGCCTGCATGCAGTGTCCCTCTCTGAGCAGTGTTGGTGCCTGTTGGGTTGCAGGCAGTGCAGCAGCAGAATAAGGCCAAAGCTCAGGCTGTGACCAGGCTCACTAACAGCGCCTTGTCCCCTGTCGTGCCAATCCAGGGCAGGAAGCCCACGAAGAGGACAGCAGTGACTCCGAGGCAGATGATGCATGCATAGGCCAGGAGACAAAAGTGCAGGAGAGCCAGAGCCAACCCAACAGCACCAGCCACAGGCCTCGGTCATCGTCAGCCAGAGCAGCAGCAGCATGGTCAGCAGACAGCGGCTCCGATGACTCCAGGCGTTGGTCAGACCAGCTCAGTTTGGACGAGAAAGATGGATTTATCTTTGTGAATTATTCCGAGGGACAAGCAAAAATGCATCCCCATGCTCAGGTTAACCACCCCCACCCCAGCTATGCTGAAGCACGGCACTACAGCAAGCTCAAACCAGGTAAAAGAAACCGTGCGCAGCCCTCGGTTTTATTCCTGAGTGAAATGTTACAGAAAAAGAGAAAAACTTGTGTCTCTGAGGGAGATTTTGCTGTCACTACAAAGTTGCAGTTACAAGTGTGTTGGGGGAGGAGGGAAGAAAAATGAGAACGAGCAAGTTTGCTTTATCCCCTCCCACTTCCCACTCCTTTGTAGGATACAGATGGGAGCGTCAGCTGGTGTTCAGAAGCAAACTAACTATGCACACGGCGTTCGATCGCAAAGACAACGCACACCCAGCAGAGATCACCGCGCTCGGCATCTCCAAGTGAGTGGCTCGCACGTGAGGACTCCAGGCATTCTTGGCTGTCGCCAGCAGGCAGCAGTACCACTGTTCATAGTGCTCTTTTGTGGTGCTTCTGTTTGGGGCAGCCTTCTTCAAGGGCTGAGATAAAGACACTGAAGAGAGGGAAACCTGTTCAGCTGCGGGTGATTGGAGCGTTAGTTACCACGCCGGTACTTTACCATTTAGCGTTCTCTGAGGTGTGAAATGGGGCATTGATGGCTGTGCCCGAGTTGATGCAGGAATGCTCTTGCTTTTCCTTGCAGGGATCACAGCAGGATCCTGATCGGGGACGGCCGGGGCCGGGTGTTCAGCTGGTCAGTGAGCGATCAGCCGGGCCGGTCGGCGGCCGACCACTGGGTGAAGGACGAGGGCGGCGACAGCTGCTCGGGCTGCACCGTGCGCTTCTCGCTCACCGAGAGGCGGCACCACTGCAGGAACTGTGGACAGCTCTTCTGCCAGAAGTAAGCAGCCTGCAGCCTCCTTTGGGCTCTTTTCCGTGCAGGATTTTAGGTGGGGTCAAGCTGTGAAATACCACAGAACTCTGGTGAGAGGTTGAGGTTGCTTAAATTGTGTGCAGGACTGTGAGGATGCTGATTTAGGGTCCGCTAGCAGGCAGACAAAATGTGTGACATAGAGGATGTGTGGGAGCTCCCCTTACACACAAACTGAAGTGCAAGTCTCCTCTCTGATCCACTGGGTCAGGGATGTTTCTAGTTTAATTTGTCTGAGTCTAAACTGGTGACAACAGCTGTTTTGAAGCTATCTGTCACACAATCTCATTGCGTTGACTCTGTTGTGATCATTGGAGTTAAATTCTGCTGCTGCCACACTGCCTTGCATCTCCATGTCGAGGTAAGTTAGGACAGTTTTCTGCTGTTTGAGGTCATGGTGGTAATTCTCACAGCTCAGTAGAAAATGGGTAGAAATGGAGAGGACCTGTGTTCAGTGATGGTTGTTTTTTTTTTCTCCACAGGTGCAGCCGGTTTCAGTCAGAAATCAAAAGGCTGAAGATTTCATCTCCGGTCAGGGTGTGCCAGAACTGCTTCTACAACCTGCAGCACGAGCGGGGCTCAGAGGAGGGGCCCAGAAATTGATGGGGGCCTGGCAAACCTCATCCAGCCCAGCTGTCACTCCAGGAACCAGGGAGAGAGTCGGAAGGCATTGGAATATTGTCTGTTTACACTTACGTTTCTACTGCGTTCTAAGCACTAAGACTAAAAAGGGATCATTGCATTGGTTTGTGTTGACAGAAGGCAGACGAGGAGGTGAGCAGCGTAAGGAGAAGAGCAAGGCCCAGGAAGACATGGTTAATAACCACAAATCCAACAGAACTGGCAGCCCCTAAGCCCATGCTGAATGTGGCTGCCGAGAAAATCCTCACTTATCCTAAACACCCCTTCTTGTCTTGTTTTTGTAGAGTTAGTCATCTTAACTGGGGGGAGGGGAGGGCAAGGCTTTTTAGAAGATAGTTGTAAATCTGCCTTCTTCGCAAGCAACTGTGTATATTGTAAATAGGTATAACGGCCTTTTTATCTAAATATGAACTTAACTGCCTGTTACATGGGACTTCAGATTAACCACTGTACTTTGTGTGGCATCTTTATCTCATCTATCAATTTAAATACGAATGTTTAAAAGAAAAAGAAAAAAAAAAACCAAACAAAAAACCAGAAAACTCGAAGGCATTATGTGTATTTCTGTTAAAAATCCGGTCTGTGCATGTTTGTTCTTTCAGTTGCCCACAGTATCTTAGTTTAAGTGAGGCTATTCATAGAATTACATGGATTTTTTCAAAAGAAAACATTTTTGAGAATAGGAACTTGGAGTATTTTATTCTAGCTGTAAGATAACCAGGAACTAAATTGTACACTTGTGTTGCATTTTATACCAAACTATTTACCACCTCAGTGTTGTTCATATTTAATAAGGCCTCTTTTATACATACGTCAGAGCTGCAGTTTTGTTAATTACTTACTGTTCATTAGCAGCTGATTCATGCAGTGCAGGAACCAGCTTTTACCTTCTTTAGTCAATAGCAGTTGGCTTTTGCATATAGGTACAGAATTAATTCCTTGTGCATAAAATTTAACCGCTGTTGTCCCGTAGCTTCTCTGCAAAAAAACCTTTTTGGAACAACAGGCATTGCTCTAAAAGCAGGGGTGACCTTGGTCATGTCAGAAATGCTCCTCAGAGCTCTCTTTGTCTTTCAGCACACGCCATCAGCTTGAGGACAGCAGTAGATTTCCATTATGGTTTTTTAAGTTTCAATATGAATTTAATTGCAGTATTTTTTTACTACTCTGTCGTTTATTTTGCACTACATGTGGGATGAAGTAGAGACACTGATATCCGCTGGGATTGGAGCACGTGCATTGGGATAGGCCCATGGACTTAATTTCTGCATGAGGTCTTGCCAGTGGGTTTTTGTTTGGGCGAGGGGGGAGAGGGAGGGCAGCAGGCAAGGCTGGTGGTCAGTTTTTGGTTTTGTTTTTTTAACATGTGTATATATTTTGTAAATGGGTGACAAACTGATCTAGAGCTAGGTATATTCACAATGGATTCTTTTAAATAGAGGTAAGGATATGACCCAGACCAACAGAAGACAGGTGGCTCTGACAGTACTGGGGTGAATGTTGTCACTCAAAGGGGTGAGATTATCCTTCACTTGGGATGACTTGGGCAGGCTCTGGCCCTGGGACGGCAAATCCTTAGAACCAGCATTGTTGTGGGAATTGCACCATCAATGATGCAAGGGTGAGCTCCTTCCAGAGGGTCCCTGGCACTGTGGGGGCACCCCTGTCTTCTCTTGATTTGAGCTTTTAGTGGTTAATAATTTGTTAATTCTGACCACTTACTATTTACCCTGGTATCACATGTTTATGCACTGAAGGTTAAATATGTATTTTGATACTTGTTTGTTTGTTATGTATGTGCTGGTCTGTAAAATGAGATATATTCCTGTTTTGGTATGTATACTAGGTCCCCAAATGAACAGAAAGGCTTCTCTAGAGCCCTTGCACACTGTTGAGTAAATGCAGGTTTGTTGAGCTTAGCTGACCCAAATTTTGGATCCAAAGAGTGATGGTCAAGTAGCCACACTGACTACTGGCTACCTGGCAGATTTGACCCTAAAAACAGGAAGAGGTCCTCGGTAAGCATGTGCAGAGCACTGGAATTTCTGTGTTCAGCTGTTCTCTCTAACGTTGCCTTCACCCTTCCCAAAATGATGCAAAACCAGCATAGTTCAGAAGACAGGCTAAGTGGCCTTAACGTTTTCTGTTTGAAGAAAAGGCTGTTTTAACAACTCTTAAATGCCTTTGAGTCCACAGCTTTCCTCCCCTTGCCTCCAGATTTCCAAATCACCCCCAAATTTAAGGAAGCCTTCTTTTCTGTGGACTTGCAGCGTGGTTTTAAACCCTAACAAAAGCCAGGCTCTGACAATAACACTGATGTGATCCAGCACTGAAGCCAGGACAGAGTCCTGCTGAGGGCTCCTGAGGACGGGGCTGTCAGCCGCAGTCGTACGGGTGTTGTTCCGCGCCTGCCGCGTCGGCAGCGCACGAAAGAAATCCTCATTCCTTACAAATTCTGCAGTGTGCAGGCTGGGCCCAGTTTACATTTTGCAAGCGAACCACCACAGCCCTCTGGCTCGATTCTGTTCCCAAAAAAAACCCCACGTTTTTTGCTTGTTGGAGGCGGAGGGGGGGGCAAACACACCTGCTCGTATTTCCTCTGGCAGCTGGTGCTGTGGGCAACTGTGGTGTTCACGTGGGAGTGGGTTTTTTTGGTTTTTTTCCATTTCATTCGAGCTTCTAATGCAAATACTTGCTTTGTTTTCCATGTAAAAATCCGTTGAGCAAAAATATACCCATGTACACTAACATTAGTAGACTGTATTCTCTGCAAGTACCTCACATGTCTTCTCCTGCCTTGTTCTTTGTAGTAGACTTATCCATGTACTCCTAACATTCGTATGTAGTGTGCAACTGTAATGTCATGCTTTTGAGAGGGGGTTGGCTGCCTCCAGCCAACAGTCATCAGTTCAATAGCAAAACACTTTAGATAAGTTATTTTGCACTTTCTTATGTATAAAATTGGTAGAAACTTATATTTGCTTTGTATCATTTAAAGACTCTCTTTTGTTTTGGTAAATGAACTGTGTATAAAATACTTATGCAGTTAAAACTGTTTTTAGAAAGTATTTTTAATTTCAGCAAGTTTGGTTACTTGTTGCATGACTATTAACACAGCTGACTTTTTGTGTCAGTGCAATGTATATTTTTTTTGTCCTGTTATTAACTTGTAAGCCCTAGTTAAATGGCCATTTATTTGTACAGCATCAGGAGTAAATTGAAGATAACTGGCTAAGACTGGAGTGTGGAATTTTGTACTATATTGCAGAATCCAATATCTGTTTTTTGGTGGTTACGTAAAAGGCCTGACGATTTACTATCTAGTGTGCAATCTGTGATATCTGAATGTTCATTGTATATTTGTCTCCAATGCAAAAAGGTAGAGTAACACAATTACAACAATACATGATTAAATGCAATAGTTCAGGTACTGAAGTATTTTTTTTTTTTTTCATTTCAAATAAATACCTGCTATTTACCACCAAAAAGCTGTTTTGCATTTGTTGGAAAGACAGAGCATTTGCAGTTGAATAAACGTTTTTAACTCGGGAATGGTAACTGATGAGTAACATTTTTCTGTGTCATCGTTGAGGGTAAGTTTGTTACTTGTCACTGGTTTGTTTGCTGAGTGTGGGTATGGCTGTCCGTGATGGTGCAGCGTGAAATCATGTGCCTTCATTTGTTCTTTTTTGGTTTAAATTGTAGAGTATGAATTTAGCAGAATCTGAGAGCGTGTAGAAGAACAGGCTCTGCCAATGTAGCGAGAGCAGACAGAAAAGAATTGTTTAAGTCGTGCTGGTTAAGGGCAGTGGAAAGTGAGGGAGTTAGAGAAGCCATTTCCATGGCCTTGCTTAGCTGTGTTTTGGTTCTATAGGATGGTAATGGCTGCTTTTCATGGGTTCAAATACTTCACACTCGGCCATTTCCACATTTGAAATCTTTCCATACACAGAAAAAAAACCAACACTTCGACAGTTTTGGGGGAGTTACTGTGCTCAGCACTTGACAGCCCCAGCCTGAGTGTCCTTCTGCTGCCAGGGAGGAGAGGTCATGGATGAATGTCACCAAAGCACTCTGAGCCAGGTAACTATGCCAACTCCAGGCTGTGGGGTCTGGCATCTCCTCCCACTTTTTTGGGAGAGATTTCCTACTGACAGCAGCTCCAGGCTGCTCTGTGCAGGTCATTTACTGTATGCAGTATTTCAGACTCATTTTGCAGGCATGGTGGAGAGCGGAGGTGCCAGGAGCAAGCATTGGCAAGTGGGGGAGCCCACAATCCTGATGGACCTTTTGACTGGGAAAGTGTAGTCCCAGCCCTGTAAAATCCCAGCTGGGCCAGCAGCCAGGCTTGCAGTGAAATGAGGCACTTGTTGAGTGACAGGGCAGCTCCTTGAAGGTGCCCCAGCCTTTAGCTCTGGCTCCACCACAGTTCCTGCCAGGCAGAAGCACCACCCGGGGCCAGGCATCCCATTTAGCAGGTAAAACCAAATTGTCCTTCATGACAGGCGCAGTAACTCAGTTCAGAAAGGTGAGGCTGGGCTGCTTTCCAGGCTTGGTGTTGTGTATAGGGTGTTTTTAAGGAATTCCTGGCAATGGGAGACACATCTCTCCACATCAGGACACAGATTTGATTCACTAGAGGGATTGCTGTGCCACGCTGTAGGGAGGAGGGGTTGGGGTAAGCAAGCCCAGGAGCTGGGCTGATGTGCTGGGAGCCCAATCCCTCCCTGTCTTTCTGGAGAAGAGTTGCGTGGCACCGTGTTAGATGTGGGCCTGGCCCCACAAAAAGGGGAATTTGTAAGGAATGGGACCAAAACTTGGTCACGGGTGAACCTAAATGCAATCCTGCCTGCACCAGAGCCCCTGGTGCAGGAGCAGAGACAACCTCTGGGTGGAAGTGTTTCCACTGTAAACACTGAGGTGAGGGGGAGCTGTAGCAAGGCTCTGCCCCACAGCAGTGATGAAAATCCTGTGCGGAGGGTGGTGCTCACACGAGCTCTGGGAAGAGCTCCCAGCCCTTCCCCAGGGGCAGCTTCTGAGAGCTTTAAGCTCTCCTTAAAGCTTGGCTGCTCTGCCCAGACCATCTTGAAGCTGAGGAGGGAACCACCGTGGTGCTGCTGGTGCTTGGCTGCCTCCTCATGAAGCAGCAGCTCACAGGGATGCTCATTACAGGGTAAGTGCTCCAACTGCAGAGAGACCTGGGAGCCATTTCCCAGCTGCTCTGAAAGGGCAGAGCTGTCCAGCAGGTTTCCCAACAGCTGGACACCAGCTCTCCAAATTCCCAACCACCCCCACTCTCCAAATTTACCTGTGTGAGTGACTGCAAGAGCACCACAGGATATGTGCATTTATCCAAGGGCTGATCAGAAGATGCTGAGCTGGGATGCAGATTGGCAACAAAGGAGAACAAAAGAGGACTCTGTTCCTGAGAAGAATTGCTGGGGCTCAGCTGAAGGATCCTGCTAAGACTTCATTGAAGTCAAGGCTGCTGCCTTCAGAGGAGAGAGAGTAAAATAGATTTGAGCCTAGCAGTGAAAAGCTGTACTAACTAAAAATGCCAGTGATCTCAGGGTTACTTCTGCAGATGAGTTAAAACCCTTGGCTTGTACTTTTTCCTTACAGTTGCTTCAAGGGTAAGAGAGCAGCTTTGAATTCCTGCAGCAGCAAAGCTATATATTGCTGCAGAGGCCCAGTTTGTGTCTTTGCACTGTGTCACAGGCTGGCAGTGCTCCCCATGCCAGCCACCCAGCAGACAGAAATAGCGAGTTAGGACGTGACACCCTGGGGCGGCAAAGCCCGAAGACAGGAGGCACTTTGCACTGGTTATCGCTGGGAGAATGTCTTTGTAGGCAAAGCCGTGGTTATCAGAAGCTTTTTATGGCAAGGACTGAGGCCCAGGGCTAACAGGACAGTTGTGACAAAGCTTGAGAAGCTGCAGCTTTTTTTTTTTTCTTTTTTTTTTTTTTTTCCTGGCAGCTGGCAACGCGGTGGAAGAAAAAAAATCCGTTTGTAGCGACACAGCTCCTAGAAGCCAATCCTTTATTGAAAGCTCTTGTAAGCATTCCAGTATAGACTTAGCTGCTCTGCTGTAGCTTTGAGTTGATGAAGATGGAAAAAACGTTTTTAAAGAAAAAAAAAAAAAAAAGGCAAGGCAAGATGGACACCTCTATAAAGTTTCATAGTAAGATGAAATTGGAACACTGATTACACCGAAGAAAGATAAACATCAAACCACAGGAATTACACACAGCCCCGAGGCAAAGCACGTGACAAATGTACACAATTGCACTTAAGTCTGTAAGAAAGTTATGACAGGCACCACTGCCCAAGCACTCCATATCCTGGGTCAAGGGGGTGCCTGCTGGGTGTCTCTGCCTTCAGAACAGCACTTGGGAACCAGGGAACACCCGGAGCCTTGCTGTGCTTTACATTCAGCTTCTTGGGTGAGTGAGCTACCACCTGGCAGTGCCCGACTGAAGGGGTTTAAGAGGAATTGTTATTAAACCAGTTTCACTGGTGGCTATCGTTTTGTGCTTCTCCCTTAGCTAAAAATCCCAATGTCTTTGACCACAGCACGTGCACCGACTCAGAAAATGTGGCTCATGGAACCCTGTTCCCTTGGAATTCAGCAGAATTCCTATGGTGAGTCTAAGATCCTTTCCATTTCCAAATACTTAAAAAGAAGTGATATTGCTGATTTCTCTCCACACCCCCATTTTTGGCTGCTCCAGGATTATTCTCCAGCCCTGAACTTTTCAGCCCAAAGGGACTGACTGTAGTGAAGGCCTGTATTAAATGAATTACTGGATCTCTGTCCCATTTCAGTCTCTCATGCTATGTTCATCATCCAGAGAGACCAGCTCTCCTCAATCCAGGCTGCAAATGACTTTTTTCTGAGTTCCCTCTATAAAGCATGAACCCCCTACCTTTCCAAGTGGTGGAGAGACTTAAGTTGGAAATCCATCTGGAATCTCAACATCTCTCCTAGTAAATCTTCCAGCAACACGAGGCCCCTCATGCCTTCCATATCCTCACAGTAAAAAAGAATACTTGGCCTTTCTGCACCCACAGCCCACCCTCCTGCAGTGCCTGTACAGAGAGAGATTCCACTGCTCCAGGGGGGGATGTTCAGGCAAGAAAGTATTCTTACCAAATCCAATGGATTTCAGCATCTATCCCCTAAAAGGTGGAAAAAAGGAAACCTTTTTTACAGTTTGCTCAGCAGGTCACCCCTAATGTTTGGTTCAATCTGTAATAAACAGACTCTTTTTGTTGAAACCTCAGATGCACGGGAAAGACACTGAGCTAGAGAGCAAACATTCCAATTTGTTTCATTCAGAGTGTGGGATCCTTCACTGTCCTGGAGTAATAAAGCTCTCTGACAGGCAGGGGCCGTTGTTAGGACAATTTGCTCTTTGTCCTCAAGCTGAAGGAGCTCTGCTGTGCAGGAGGCTCCTGCCAGTCCCTGGGGGGTACCGTGGAGCTGATTGCTTGCAGAGCTGCCACGGCCTGCAGAAGGCTTAGTGACCAGATGGAAAACCCAAAGTGTTTTTTGTGCCTGGCTGGGATGGAGCTCATCTCCCCACAGCACCCTCACTGTGCTGGGCTGTGTTTTGGCCCCTGAAGAGGAGGTGGTAACACCCTTTAATATTTATCTTTATCTTGACCAGATCTGGGTTTTTTGGGTTTTTTTTCGTTTTATTTTCTCCCCCCAGCTCCCTCCCTGCTGAGGAGGGGAGTGATAAGAGCCACTTGGTGGACAACTGATGTCCAGCCAAGGTCCACCTGCCACAGTCCTTTTTGGCACCCAGCATGGGACACGGACAAGGGCAGCTTTGTATCCAGTGTGTTATTGCTCCAGCAGTGGCAACCTCCTGTGGGAGTCAGGGAGTTTGCTGGCTGCACTGCTTATCCTTTAAAAAGCTGGGAATGTGCTAGTACAAACAATGGCTCTGGGCATGGATGGCCTCCATGGCTGCACTGTGGGAGCTGTCTTGTCTCCACGAGGGGATGAGAGAATACACCTCCCTCTCCTCACCCTGGATTGGTGTGGATGATGGTGCCGGTTCCAGAGGTCTTTGTTCATGTTTACATGAGCTGCTAATGCTGCTAATTAGCACTGTTGGCACGGAATGGGGTTGGTGGAATCTGGTGTCATCATGGCCTAAGAGAAGATTTTGGGGTGAGGCAATACTGAAACGGCCTGAGGCGGCTGTTCCCTGGCTGGCAGGGTGTGTGGAAGGATTTGGGCAGGTTCCCCTAGCACAGGGATCACCTCCCAGAGCCTGGGACTTTACACCTGAACGGGCACAACCTTGGCAAACCAGTGTGCCACCTGATGGAGGGTGCCTTGTCCACCCCAGTGAAAAGCAGCAGTGGGGCCTGGCCCGTGCCTACCAAGCCTCAGCCCAGTGGTCTGAGAGGGCTGGGCTTGAGGCAGGACTCAAACAACAGCAGCAGCAGATACAGGAATTGCCCCAGGAGTGAAAAAGAAACTGGACAAGGAAAACAGTGGGTCCAATAGAAAGGACTGGAGGTGAGATGGTGCCCAGGAGTCCTTCCCAATCCAAGTGTTTCTGGGATAATAGAGAAGCAGCAATAGCAATCACCAATACACCTCCATCTAATCATCCTCTATTTCACAGAGTTTTGTCTTATATCTTCTTTGGTATAACTTCAAAGAAGTTATGGATGGATCCTTCCCCTGAGAAGACAGCCATGCCATTAGGAGAAATAAAAACCCCCAACAGCAACCATCCTGACCTTAGGTGAACACTGAACCCCACAATCCTGAAGAAAATCTGAGAAGAGAGAGGAATTAGGATTGTAAACCAGTGGTGTGCTCACTACACAGGCCAGGGCACCAGCATCCAGTGCAGCAGAGATGTGCACCCACCACTGCAGTTACAACCCAAGTAAGTCCATTGTGCACACCACGTAACACACCAAGGGATGGGACAGACAGAGCCAGGGCACTCTGAACACCCAGGACTCAGTGCTGTCAGTACAACAGGGTGCTCTGCTGGGTGCTGCTGGGCCTTCCACCACAGACAAAGAAGAACACATGGAGTGACTGCCTAAGGCATGACCCTGGACTAAAAGGAAAGGGATAAAAGTAAAGAAGATATGTATTTCACTGTGGAAAATCAGAATCAGAACTCAGGCACCTCAGAACTCTTTTTTTCACAAGGTGATTTAGTATCAGGCAACTTCTCTTTCGTTTTGTTTTTATAATTGTGCTGTTGGAAGCATCCACAGAAGGAAAAATACTGTGGCAAGACTGAGAAAAGACCAGTTTTCCTCTGCCCATATTTCACTGCCACAAGAGCTGACAGCTGACATGGAATGGAGGAAGGAAAGGTCTGAACAAGGCACACTGGGACAGATCTTCACCTGCGCCAACATGTCACCTGCAGTCCATGTCACAGCAGTGATATGAGCTGGATCAGAGCTCTGGTCCCCCCATGCCTCACTGGATACAGATTCCCCTCCAAGAAGGGAAGTGGAAACACTTCCTTTAAGTATAAAACTCCTTTCTGAATATCTGACATCTATTAGAAAAAATACCCAAAACTTACAAAAATTACCTTACATTATTATAATGCTCTCTCCTTTCTCTAGCTTGTTTGGGGCATTTTATGCCTCCTTGTGTACCATGAAGAGACATGAGAGGTCACAACTAACTCAGATGCCTTCAGCAGAGGGCAGAAAAATCCTCAGGTATGTATGAAGAAATAAACTGTCTTACAGATCTTGAAGAGTACACTCTTTGAAATTAGCTTATTTTCTTTATTTAAAAAAAAAAAAAAA
>VWYO01025259.1:47164-58540 GCA_013400275.1 Rhadina sibilatrix
CTGCATCCTGCAAATTTTTTCCTGAAGCTGAGATTTCGAGGAAGAGGTGATTGCACTGCAGTCTTCTCCCTAAACCCCTAGTGGGTGGCACTTTATTGGGACCAAAACAATGTAAGTTCTTGGGGCCCTGGGAGGTGCATTGGAGAAAAGTAACAATCAGAATGCGAATTGACAGGAGAGCTTCCTGCCAAAGAGGAGGCTGAATGCCTTCTGGGTGTTTTGTTTTCTAGATGACTACAGAGCTGTGGTAAGATACATGCAGCTGTCCTTTCCTCCTTCCCCTCTCAACTGTGTAAATCTCTACACATCCTACTTTTTGATGGCAGCTCATCCATATCCCACCCACTTCTCAGTGATGGTTTTATGCCAGCATTAACCTCAAAATTATCCATTTGACCCCAGGATCCGAACACACTAACACCTGTCATGTATAACCATGTGCTATCTTTCTTCCCTCATCATCTATTTTACTGTGAGGAGTGAGATTTAGAAGTTGATCTGGTTGAATTTAGTACCAGATTCTTTTCTGTCCTGTTAGTGTTAACCTGAAACAACTTAATGAGGGTTGCTCTCTGGTTACTTCAGTAAAACAAAAAAACAAAACTGTGTGGCCATCAGGCTTCACCTGGGCTCATGTCATGTGGGTACCACCACAGCATCAAATACCTATGAAGCCCCTCAGTCCAAGTGTTGCTGTCCCTGTAAACCAGACCTTCTTTTACCTGAACCCTTTTTGTTTCTGGCTGGGCTATCACACCACTGTTTTTAAGATCCAAATCTCCTATGCTCCGTGTCATAGCAAGTCTACCATTCACATGAGGTTGTCCCAAACTGTTCCAGGAAACGAAGCCACCGCACTTCTTAATCCTGTCCAGAGGCACAAAAGAAAAAGTGAATGAGTTACTGCTTCTCACCATTACCCCCATCTCTAGCCTCTATTTCTGTCACTAGCTAGAATGAGGAATGATGTATGGAGAGACTAAGCTGGGAAGCTGAGGGTTGGCTTTGGGAGTTTTAAGGGCTCCATGGAGGGGATGTGTCTTGGTGGGCTGTGTCCTGACCTGGGAATCACAGTGCATTTCCTCAGGTTCTAACTTGTTTCTAACTTGGCACTTTTGGACAAGTGTGAACCCCGTGGTCATAGCTCTGTTCTGAACCTCAGTAATGCAGACCTTACTGCTGAGGCAGTTTATGCTCAGGGAGGCCTTTGCACATCCCTGGTCCTCTAAACCAGGACCCAGTGCATTAACTGGAGCTTACTGCCAGCTCAGGGTAGTCTCAGGGCTCCATATTCAACTCTGCTTTCTTCCTGGCCCAACCCAGCCCCAGAGCACAAGCCCATCCTAACTGAGGCCGTGCTCTGGGAAGCCACATCCTCAACCAGCAGGTACCTTTCCTTCTCCTCCTTTCTCTCTGGGGTATGGTCAATGGTGAGTTTCATGGCCTTTCCCTTCCGGCAGAGCAGAGCACGGCTGTCTCCCACACTTGCCACAACCAGCTCAATTCCATCCCGGAGCAGAGCCACTGTTGCAGTGGTCCCAGAGTTCAGCAGAGTTGCTACAAATGTCATCAAAGAGAGAGGTTTTAGCACTGCCTCAGAGCCTGGAGCCATTTAAAACAGCAACAATTTCAATGGGTAAAATGAAGACAACCTGTGCTCTACCTAATCAGCAAGTAACTGCTTTTGAGTTTAAACTAAATTTACACATACCACAAAAAAAAGAAAAAAGAAAAAAGAAAAAAAAAAAAAAAAAAAAAAAAAAAAAAAAAAAAAAAAAAAGGAAACATGCATGCAGGTAGGACTAGGGGAAGAGAGGGGAGGTGGGAAGGATTAAGTGTGTCTGTGCAACAACATGGCTCCATGCAAACAGGGCGAGTGGGATTAAAACAGTACAAGGTACAGTGGCTTCCTTTGGGTTCGTAGCAGAGTTTTTCAGCCCCATGAGCTCACCTCAAGTTACAGAGTTATTGTCCTTACTCCTGGGCACAGGGACTGCACAAGTTGGTCACCATAAAGGTGATGGCTCTTTCTTTCTGTTAGGTGGTGAAGCGGGCAATTATATAGTAAAATATATAGTTACAGTAACTGCAATTCCATATAGATCACCAGAAGGAAAGGAGTAAGATCAGTCTGTGGCATCCTCTTACTGCTGTCAGAGCCTATTATACTCCCCCTCTGCTTCCTCCAGAGAAGGATTCAGCCAACAGGCTTCCTGGTTTTTTCCAGGAAGGAACGCTGCTCCCTCCACACCCTGTCAACTTGCTGGAGGTCCCAGTACAAAGGGGAAGCTGGATTCTGGCATCCAGCCTTGCCTTGTGTCTGCAAACTGGTGCAGCTGGCAGTGGCTGTCTGGGCAGCCTGCCCGGGGCGCTGCTGGGATCACCTTACAGGGGATCACTGTGAGTGCCCAGAGGGCAGAACAGAGCCCCGGTGCTGCCCTCCTTCTCTGCAGGGTGAGGCAGTGAGCTCAGCTGGCTGACTGCACTCAGGGACCTGCCTAGACTCACTCATGCAGGAAGACTTAAGGGCTTCTCACTTCAGTTGCTACAATGGTCTGGAGGGAAAAAAAAAAAACAAAAACCCACCTCTTGAAAAAGAGAAATACAAGCGCCTATTTCAGGAAAAAGATCTGCAGTGTAAAATGCCAGAAAAACTGCCCAGCTTTCCTCATTTTCTTTGCTTTTTGAAAGGGCAACTCCCACTTTACATTTATTATCTTCTCTTCCTGCAAATTCTGCAGAGGTAACCCAGCAAGAGATGGAAAGCTCCTGCTGACTTGAGCTATTACACCAAAATGTCTGGATAGGACTAGCTACTGCCTGGAATACATTTGCATCTACAGCCAATGCAAATCCCCTTGAAAGACCCTCTGTAGGTCACCTGCATTGTGGGCGTTTCCAGTTGTTCCAGTTTTTCAAAGCAAGCCAATTTGAGCTGAGTTTTGGACTTGCTTAGGAATGTGACTCCCTACATAAAATCTTGTTTTCATGTCACTAACAGTGAACACATCACTGTCTTTCCACCACTGTTTCTGCAGAGATCACCTACAACTACGTGTGCTTCTGCCTCTGGCCCTGCAACCCTGACCCCAGAGGCACGGGACAGATTTGAGACAGGACTTTGTGTTTGATCTCGAGGTATGCCAGGCAGCCCCAAATGTGACCAGCTGCCAGCAACAAAAATGCAAGAGCTGTGAGGTCTTGACAGCCTCCTTCCCCAGCCCTGTGAGGTCTCAGCACTCTGTAGTCCAACGGGGCTGGGAGCAAATTGAAGTCACCAAGCCCTGGAAGATGCATTGAGCCTTGTTGTGCAGCGAAAGCAGTGAGCCCATGAATCCAAAAAACCCAAACACAAACCCTCACAAACCGGTGTTAACTAAGCTGGTGTTATTATTTAAAACAGGTATTTTTACTGCAGAGAGGACTGGCTTTAGCTGAATGCTGAACCAGCAGGTCAGGGGTGACCATCAGCCATGGTCACACCTCGGGCTGTGCCAGGGCCACGTGGCTGGGACACTGGAAACTGGATGTGGCAGGTGGGCACCGACATCCTGTTTCTCATCTGAAGCAAGGACTAGCCCAGTGCAGGGTCACTTTGAGGCACATTATGAAAACAAGATACTAAAAAGCACCAGTGCAAGTAGAAATTTTAGTAGAACCAGTAAAATACCTGTTTTAGGCAACAGTTAGAACAAGTGAAATAGAGCAACCTACGTAAAGCTACCTTTTTATTTTACAGAAGGTACGTTTCATTTAGACATTAAAATTAATGCAGAACTGCTGCTACTTTCCCATTTCATTCTGTGGTTTTAGAATTATGCTGAGAAACATACAAAAAGTTAAATCACAGTCTTCATTTCACAGAAGACTGGAAGCATTTGGAATTCAGGTGAATCTGCATCTTTTCAGTGCAAGCTCCCAAAGAAAAGAGCTGCTAAATGAATACTAAAGAATGAAGGGGTGGTACTAAAGAACAAGATATTGTCCAGAATTGTGGTAATGGACACGGTGACTTGAGCTTTATATGTTTATTAGTTAAATAGCAGACCTAGAAAAGAGTACATGCTGCTCACAGTCTCTTCCTTGGATCCAGTTCATGCTCTGGGTAGGGATGCAGGAACATGCATGAAGCCAGCTGTAGCATTATGTGATTTCTAGCACAGCTCAAAACCACAGGAATGATGATGGGATAACATTTCTAATGCTTTTCTACAGCTGCTGCTAATTTAAGACAAAAGAGGTTGCATCAGCACATGTATTGGTTTTAACAATTAAAGAGTTTATTTTCTTTTCCTAACAATATCACTATAAAACTAAGATCTTTTAATAGGTTCTTAACACTCACTGGACAACTTCTACTGCAAGTCATCTCAACTAATGTGACAAAGAGGATGTGGAAACCTTCCAGTAGTCCAGGCTAGGAACCGCTGGACTCCTTCACCTGGGACAAAATTAAGCAGATCTCTCTTTCCACTGAAGCCCAGCTTAAAGTGTCCAGGGCCTCCAGTTCTAGAGCTGCTGACCAGGTACAGTGTCTGCCACAAATAACACGCACACAGAGGCAAATAGGAAATTCACCCAGGGACTTTGTTCAAACAAAATAAACCTGCAACACTGGAGATGCAAGAATAAGGGCTGCAGAACAGGGGATGGAGTCAGTCACTCCCAGGTCTGCCTGCACTGCCCTGTGCAGGTCATCTAGGATGCACCTGCAGCTTTGGCCTTGGTAAACCAGCCTTGGTAATTCTGGGGAACTGCCACCGTTCTCGCCTTCTTGCTAAAACTGCGTGACAAAACCAGTTTAAATCCAAATAAAATCTAAATTTTGCTTCCCCCAGGGAGATAAGTAACCAACCAACAGATCAAATGAAGAATTTTGTCAGTGTTAGAGGGCCAGCTGTCTCCTATATTGCAAGAGGGGCTACTCTGAAGGACATCTGCTCCCTCAAGGTAATTACACCAATATGGGGAGTTCAAACCAGTGCCAAATGAAATGGAGCCATCTTAAAGGCACTGAATAGAAGTATATGAATTGTTCTGACTAATGGAAAAACAGACAAAATAAACATCCCTTTAATATTGTAATTAGTATCTTCTAAATTGATTAGGTAATTATCGGGGCCCTTGGATAAAAAGGCTGCCTTTTACAACGCTGATAAATTTATGAAATCTTCAAGTACAATTTCTGCAGCTCTCCCTTTTCCTCAGTGTTGCAGGTTAACATATTTAAAGAAATAAAAATAATTTTTTTTTGAATGGTAACTTAAGAAAACCAACAAAACAAACATTTCTCTAAAAATTTAATTACTTTTAAATAAGTTCTGCTGTTTGTCAGCATAATAAGATTCAAGAGTAAGAGCCCTTTCAAACATGGGTAGACAAGTTAATACCTGGCTATGTTTTAATCAGATGGCTATTCCAGAAGTGAGTGGCCAATGTGATTAGAGTTGGATGTACTGAATGCTGAGGTTGATGGACAAACTCCCTCTTGTTTTCTCTGGCTCACAGTGAACGGAAGCAGTAACAATACCTGGTAGGCCTCCAGTAGGCCAGGAGAGGGTTTGTCTCACATTTCTCCAGGGAAATGCTCAAATTTCCTCAAGCATGGAATTTAATTTCTTATTTCCATCCTTGCTGAGCAAAGCTTTTCAGCCTTTAGATTTCAGTTTTTATGGCTGGCAAAAAATAGCAGAAGATTCTGCCCATCTCTGGCAGTTGTCCCATGGATAATCTCATTTGTTGGATGTGAGCTTCCTTTATGTTCTATACCTAAATTTAGCAGTGATTTGAAAGTGACTGGCTATATTTAAATGCATGGAAGGGAATGAAAACACATTTTTGAAGAGGTATCAAACAGCAAGCTTCAGGGCCCAGACGTAGCTCTAAGCTGTTAATGATTACACAGGATTTAGGCAGAGCACAGATTATCCCAGACCTGCCTACAGCAAGTTTCTTCTGCTTTTGTGTGAAACAACAGCTACAGGTCACTGTCAGAGGGGTTCCTGGACCAGGCTCCAGCAGGCCAGTACAGCACTGGTGACCTGCATGCCAAACACAGCAGCAGAGCAGCAGTACCTGGAGCACACACTTTTATTGTTGAAAGCTCACAGGAACTACCATGCTATGTATTTTCCATCTCTCATTTCAAATATTGTATCATGGTTAAGTGACCTACAGAGGGCCGTGCCCTTGAAGGCATAGCTGGGGTCTCCAACGAGGCACATCTCTAGTCCTGTTAAATTTGTGGCTTATGTAAAGCTTTACCACTTAAATAGCACTTCAAACAATGCTTCCAGCATGCCATTTTGGCTACAGGGATTTGTCCCAGGGTTTAGTTTCCTTCAAACACCCAGGTACAAGTTTTAAAGCAGGTTGTGTGTTAGTAAAGACCTAGACATCCTGAATGTGCACTATTTTTTTTGCAGACACAGAAAAGGGAGTGAACCCTGGAAGGGTCATCTGCTGGAACAAGTCAAAGCTATTATTTTGCACTTCATCAGTTATGGCCAGGTTTCAAAAGGAGGTCAGGCTTGGGGAGCGTCCAGTGTAACCCAGATACACCAAGTTACACAGTCAACCACCATCTTCAAGGTACTCTAGCAACTGGCTGGACTGTCACATCCAGAATAGCCACACTTAATCAGAAATTTTGCTGGCAAACTGAATCAGTTTGGAAGCAGCCTTCTAACAAAGATACGTGCCAAGCACTGAAATTTTATGTAACTTTCAAAATGTCAGCAACAACAAAAATATCCAGCCAAAACAGCCAACACAGTATTGAGTTATTTTAATAACAGATATGCAAGCAGTTTAATCTGTTCAGAAATCCAGACTTGACTTTGCACCCTGTTACTCCATTCTTTGCCTTACAGCTTGATTTTTAGCCAAGAACAATGGGCTCCCTTGGATCCCCCAGGGCTGCTGCAAGAGCTTGCAGGTGCTCAGCCTACCTGAGAAACACTAAGTGCCTGCCAGAGCTTGGCCCCTGTGGGTGTCTGGCAACTCTTTTACCCTCTCTGTTGCTTTTTTTAATGAAGGGGGCTCGTGCAGTATCTTGGTAACCGTTGCATACCTTTTTTCTGGCATTAAGCAGCAACAGTTAGTTAAATGGTATGAAAAAAATCCTAGGAGCAGTTCTAAAATGCTCTTGCTCACTGCACAGTTTGTCTGTCAAATATTGTTTTTTGTTATCCAGTTCTGTAAGTGTCACCTACTTAGTGTGATGATTGGAAACAGCTTTCACAAAAACAGAATAATACATCCAGCACAGCTCTTCTCAGGCTCCTTCTCCTCAAGGAGGTGCTCTGACACAGAGGTCACTGCAATGAGCCAAACCAAGAGCTGTCTTACTCACAAAGGGGCAGGGAAGGGGACAGTTAGATCTGAAAATGAAATGGTCTGAGCCAGGGAAGCACACAAACTAGTACTCAAATGCTGGCTTGGATTTGGGTTGGTAAGAAAACACATTTGCAAAGAGGCTCTGAGATAAAAAGCACATCTGCTCTGCTGATGTCTCTCATGAGCTCAGCTAAACCCCAGCCCATAGGTCAAAAGTAACTCTGATCTTTTTTTTACCACATGAAATACAATGGGAAAATGACCTTTATAGATTCAATCCTTTTTTTTTTTTTTTTAGGACTGCATCTCAGGACTTAGGACTTTTTTCCTGATCCCTGGTGCAGGCTAAGGTAAGAGGCAGTGTTGTAATAGTCAGGCTACCTGTCCTGCATTTGAGCCTACCTAGATTCATCTGGGAGTTAGAGTGCATTCAGCCACTGCTTCAGAAAAGCAGATTGAGAATACAGTATCACTTCAGTCCCTACAGGGCTTCTTGGTTTCCAGTCTTTCCAGGAGAGAAGACTTTAACAGTTTCTGTTCTTCTGGAGCAACCTCAGTTATTTTGCCAGTGCCTGCACCAGCACTGGGACAGGTTGTTTGGGTTTTTTGTGGTTTTTTTTGGTGGTTTGTTTTGTTTTGTTTTGTTTTCTCCTATTGTGGGTTGGTTGTTTGTTTTTGGTTTTTTTTGTTTTTTTTTTTTTTGTGTGTGTGTGTTTTTGGGTTTTTTTTGTGTGTGTGTTTTTGTTTTGTTTTGGTTTGGTTTTTTTGTTTTGTTTTGTTTTTGTTTTGTTTTTGTTTTGTTTTTGTTTTGTGTTTTTGTGGTTTTTTTTTAATTTTTATTTTTTATTTTATTTTTATTGGATTTGTTTGGGGTTTTCTTTTTAAGACTGGCTAAACTGACCCTCAAAATTGTATCCCATGGCTGAGAAAGCTCCTGTGACAGAACTGGGACAGGCACTTCTATCTCCCTTCCCAAGTCACTCTCTATAAGCTCCACTTGCTGCAACTGGAACTTCAGATGTACTCAGTCTCTAGACACATACACAAGAACTTCATTAACAGCCAGGATTAAATGGGAGTCTAAAAGGGCTGGTGCCAGCTTTACCACAGCCTTACCACGGCCAAACTTGTTTTCCTCTTCACTGCTTTTTTTCCCTTTCCCACTCAGCTACTCCTGTGATTCTGTTTGTGCAGAAGCAATATTGATTGCATTAATTTTGGCTTACGTTCCTCCTCAGGTGCAGCAGCCAAGTTAGGAAGGGGAATTTTGACACACTGTTGCTTTTAATCCACAGGAGTAACAGCTTTAAAACAAACAAATAAACATATAAAAACACCAATCCCCCCCACCCCTAAAAAAAAAAAGGCAAATCAAAAACACCCCTCTCCACATCTCTTACCAGTAAAATTATGGTCCTTGCAAATCTAAATCACTCTTTGCTACCTTGACAAACATAATCCTTTTCAGAATCACATCAAGAGAAATTCATTGATGATTATGCTAACATTCAGACTGATAACTCCTCCAGTAAATTTGACTGAGACTTACAGTAGTTATTTTATTTTTAGGAGGTAAAGCATAATTGTTTTATTTGCAGTAAGTGACCAGAGCAAAATACTGTGTTAAGTAAAATTGTTTTCAAGTGCTTTTCTGAACATTTTACTGCAAACGTACTGAGCAAATAAGACAAACTTCATTCTCCACACATATATGAGTAGAAAAAAATTTTTTTTTACCTACCATCAGCAGAGAGATTAGCATGCCTTTCATATGCTTTGTCTATTTCTAGAAAAGCTTTGCTCAAAACGTTTTCCAAGTTCTCCTCCTCAGCAAGAAATTCCCTGGAAGCAAGCAAGCAAGCAAGCAAAGAAATTAAACTTCTTTCCAAGAAATATACATCCTAATCAATCTGTTTCACAATCTTATCTCCTCCCTGCACCCACTGAACGATGCTGGACTTGAGCGAAAAGATAAAATGTGATTTTACTAATTGCGTGCACTGAAAGAATAATCCTGTAATTTTGCAAATATCTAAGTTCCTTATCCAGCAGCCAGGGATGTGATAGATACAGAAGAGTGTAAGCAAACCACAGGCCAGCAGTCACAGAGACCCTGTGTGAAAACAGTCAGTGCACACTTCTCCCTGTGTTCCACGACCTTTCCTGGAGAGGAGGCACAATCATGCTTTCCTCTCCTGTGGTTTTTGGGCTTGCCCAATAGGGCAGGCACCACACAGAGCAAGTAACTCACAGCCTGTTCCATCCAGTGCATCCTGTGTCTGTTCCATCCAGTGCTCCGGCTGTCCCAGAAGGACAGCCGGCTGCATAACCTGGGAGAGTTAGCTACAATGTGCAACCCACTGGTTCCCTAAGGCAGGAATCTCGGCCGGAATTTATTTGACACATATTCCCTCCAGAAGCACTTACTTAATGTATTTTTCCATGTACTTTTCACAGAAGTCTGCAGCTGCTGCCCCGCCGTGCCCATCGTAGACGGCGAAGTACAGGACATCCTCTGTCAGCTGAGCGTAATCGAACCGGTCCTCGTTTTCCTTCCGCTTCCCGATGTGGCTGGCGCAGCCCACGTTGCTCAGGCTCACCTTCGGGATCGGCTTCCCGTACTTGATGCTGGGCGGGAGGAGAATGGGCTCATCGATGCGGTTGTCCCAGATGCCGAAGGTGTCCCATGTGGTCGGCCGCCCGCTCCCGTCGGAGCCGAAGCGGGAGGCGCGGCGCTCGCAGGTGGAGATGGAGCAGGCGGCTGCGGGGCGCTTCTCGTCCTGCAGGAAGCGGGACGTGAGCGCGGCTCTCCTCCTCACTTGGAAGCCTCCATTCCGTACCAAGGTGATTAGAGTGGCTGTGGACATAACTTGTCTTCGCGGAGATCCGGAGGGGAAAAGAGGCCGGGAGCAAAAAAATGATGCGCAGCTGCCGGAACGTCTTGGAGAACGAAAGGAAAACCGATCAGGGAACAAGAAGCGCAGGAAAGGGAATTTTTTCAGTTGCATCATTCAGGAAGCAATGTCACCCCGAGAGGCCGCTAATCATGCGGAGCCCAGCGCTCCCTGGAAGCGGCTGCAGCGGGATCTGCGTGACTCACCGGGAAAACATCCCACAGCCAGCAGCAGCTCACATCCCTGCCCGGCCCTGCGCGCAGAGCCGGCCAGGCGCTTCTGCTGTCCCCCTACAGAATGGCATCCCGAGTTTTCCAAGGCTGAAGGGCTCGAGATGGAGCAAATGGGAGTGAGGGTAGTGCTAACATACGAATATGTGAAAAATGAGCTTGTCACGCACGCCGTGCAAAGGGCAGCTGAGATATCTGCGCTGTGACTCCCCGGGGGGAAAGGAAAAATGCATTTGCTGAGATTTTATATTTTTTTATCTGCACGTGATATTTGGTTCTGTCACATTTATGGAGGTCTCGAACAATACTTTTTTTAACACTGAGCTGTAAGTTAATTGTGATTTTTTAAATTATTTTTATGCTAAGAATGACTACTAAGAGTATGTCCATGGACATCCACACCCAGTCACACAAACTTCCCCCTCAAAAAACTCCATGCAGCTATTTGCTGTTTTGTCTGGCTTGAATTTCTTGGCCACCTAACCCTGAAATGGGCTAACACAGGCAGGCAAGCTCTTCTGTTGGCTTCTCAGATCTCTTTTCTTGTTCAGATAAATTCAAACACACCACTTGGCTCAGCACAGACAAAAAAATCGCTAAGGATGACTCACCTAGCACGCTGAAAAGTGCAGAAAGATTGAATTATTTGACCTTTTGTAGAGCAACACCTAACTTGGGCCAAGTCTAACAGGCTGGGATGCAGTTTGTAATAATTACATGTTGTTGCACTGGAGCAATTTAAACTGGACCACACAGATCACTGTAACTAACCACACAGCCCAGTGAGGGATTTCTAACTTAATTGCTCAAAGTTTGCTAAGGGCAAAATTACGAGAGGGAAGTATTGTATGACATAACAAAAGACTTAAAAATACCCAGGCTTATGGTGAATGAAAAAACTCCCAAATTCTTAA
>VWYO01025259.1:60671-115183 GCA_013400275.1 Rhadina sibilatrix
CCCCTCACACGGGCCTGGCGCTGGGCCAGGAGCGGGGAGGCGGCAGTGGCTGTGGCCGGGGGGGACTCTGCACAGCCCTCGGGTTCTCAGAATCACAGATTCGCTTAGGTTGGAAAAGACCGCAGAGAACACCGAGTCCAGCCACGTCCAGTCTTTCCTTAAACACATCCAGCGAGGGTGACTCCATCACCTCCCCGGGCAGCCCATTCCATCCAATATCTAATCACCCTTCCCGTGAAGAACCACACCACACTCCCCGCCCCCACGTCCCTCCCAATTTCACAGAATCACGGAATTTACTGGTTTACAGGAGCCATAATGACCGTCGAGCCCAACTCCTGGCCCCGCACAGGGGCAGCTTTAGGCCGGCACCTCCCGCCCGGGAGAGGAGCCCGACCCCGCCCGGCCGCAGCCCCTTTCAGGCTTGGCTCCGGCAGGTGCAAGCCCGAGGGCCAGGACAGCCAGGCTGTGCCTGCAGCTGCTGCCCACGGGCTGCCCTAGAAGCCTCTGGAAGCAGCAGTGATGCACTTACGGAGCAGCTATCGGAAAGACTTAAAGCGCAGCTGTGTGCGCCGCTCCGAGGCAGCTGTTCCCATCAGCAAAGCCCTGCTGCCTCCTGACGTGACCCGTGTCCCATCAGGAGTTTAAAGGGATAATTTGCTCCACGCTGTGCTGCTGCCGGTCTCTGACCTTTGATGCACTTTGGGAAATCAGATGGCTCTGATTACAAAAGCCTTTGAAACGCGTCATCCGTTCCACCTCGGGCTGTCCGCCAGAGACCAGAGTACTCAAAAACAGGCACCTGAGAGAAAAACGACAGCCAACACAATTTCCACGGGAGCTTCAGGAGGTCGCTGTCAAGTTTGTCCTAAGGTAAAGATGCTTTTGTTTCGTTGGAGTGAGGTTTTTGGTTGCTGCAAAACGCAGCTACTTCTGGTCGGAAAAGAAAAAATAAAACCTCTCGGACCTCTCTCACTGTACAGCCCTACTTGTAGAAGAAGGAGTTAGGTGAGCATGGCAGCACGTTCCAGATTGTTGTGGTTTCCAGATGTGTGGTGTCCCACTGAGCATTTAGAATAGAATTCGATCCTGAGAGCCTTTTGGGACAGTAAGTGTCATCTGCCACTGCAGGTTGTTCTCTGGTTCCCGTTTGTCCTCGGTGAGACAGGAAAAACAAAACTCTCCTGGCATTGTGCAGAGAGCAGCAGCTCTCCTGAGCACAAAGGATTCATACAGGAGTGTATCCAAGCCAGCACAGTCAATTACTGAGAACAAAACCAGCATATCATCTGTAAAACAGGTATTGCTGTTAACAGAGCAGCACCAGTGGGGTCTTCCCAGCAGTGTCAGGGTCCTACACGATATGGAGGCACAAGTGCTGGGAGACAATTTCTGCCCCACTGAGCTGGCAGTGAAAGGCCAGCGTGGAAATGATAAATGTTTCATGTTGAGACCTTATGAGCTGCAGTAGAGCTGCTCTTATCTTTACAAGGCTTTGGAAGGCAAGTGGGAGGCATCTGGAGAGGCAGCAGGAAAAAATGAGGCAGTGAGCATAAGAATAGCTTTGTGAGAAAGCAGAAGGCTTGAAGACAAGGCCAGGGCACAATGGCAAGAACAGAAGAGGAACATGTCAGGGCACAGGGCAGGCAGGACGGGCTGCAGTGCAGCATTTGGTACTTTGAGGGCCTCTAATAGCACTTGGAGGACAAGAGGCAAAAAAAAATTTAGGAACAGGAAAGGCAGGAACTTGTACTATGCAATATTTGGTTTTGACTGCAAACAGTTAATTTGGACTTTCCCCTCGCAAGTTTGTGGTGTTTTTTTTGGTTTTTTGGGTTTTTTTTCCCTAAAGTGTGAGTTAAGTTTTCTGGGTTCCAGCTCTCCTCACAAGGAATTTCTGCTACTGCAAGGTTCTCTCTTTCTCTCTTCTGTCTTACTGCCTGGTTTTGCTGCTTCATTATGTTCCTGACCTTTCCCTCCACTTGCACCTATTCTACTTTATCTTTTTCTCCTTCTCATTTGTGATTTGCACTTTTTTTTTCTGTGACTACTTCTCTCCTGCTGACTCTTCCCTTTTTCACTCATCTTTCTTTCCTGCGTGCTTCCATCTTCAAATTCCAAACCATTAATCTGGAACTGTCTTGTGTGACTGGAAAACAAACCAAACTCCCGGGGGCAGGGGCAGGTTGGTTGTCTGTGTGCTGTCCTGCCCAGCATTGTAACTGAGCACACAGCAGCTGGAATTCTTGGGTGGCAGGAAAAGAAACGTCCATTGTCATTTCCATGTATGAGATCTCAGACTGAGCTATAAATGAAGGGCAAGCTGGTTCTGAGCCCCATGCTCTTCTCACCAGCACATGACATTAAAAGTTGGAGAATTTACTTTTGCACCATGCTTTCTATCCTCATAAGTGAGGAGTTTTTCCTTGTGGTACGCTCCTGACTGTACAATCTAGGTCTGCTAGCAGGTCAGAAGAGACCAGAAAACATCCTATGGCTGTGGTGAAGTGGCTCATATTTTAACACCAACTTTCAAATAACTGGCAACAGCTGTGATTTTTCACAGCTCTTTCCAAAAGCAACCCTTCAAAATCAGCTGAGCTGCTGTGGGAAAGGCTACTCCTGCCACTCCTGCCCTCCTGTGCTCATGGGCAGCTCTGGATAGTCCAGCTCTCAGGGTGGACATGGGTGATGAGAAAACAGCTGCAGGAAAGCTTATTTGGGATGTCTTTTCCTTTGATCAGGAGCCAAATTTAAGTTCAGGCCCTTGCCCATGCTGTGGGTGTGCCCATGCCTGGCCTTGTACCTCACTGATCCTGTGCTTCCCTGGCTGATGGATCCTCTGTCTTGACCTCGAACCTGGCTTGTCTCTATGGCCAGGCTTGGTGGTCCCTGGACTGCAGCTGAGCCTTGTTGCTGTCCCCAGCTGGCCTGGCTCTCCTTCAGGTGTTGTGGAGCTGTCAAGGGATGTCCCTGCCTGCCTGCCTCACCATCCTCTTATCCCCAGCCCTGGTGGAACAACCCTCCTTCTCCTTGCTGCCAAGGGCTGTACACAGAACCCAGGGTGTGGGTGAAAAGCAGCTTTCTTCTTCCAGGGAAATGTGCTTTTTTGGCACTCTTGCCACCTGTTGCCCTTGCATAAATAATCACAGCGTTAACACTGAAACACGACTAAACAAGCTAATAGGCGTTCTGTTTAGAAACAAGAAAATAAATATTGGTTTTGACACCACTCAAATGATGTGTAACAATTCTCAAGCTCAGGCTCGATACTTTTATGGGCGGTGTGACAAACTTTCTGTGCTCAGACTTTGCAACGTGGTAATCTTGTTCCCTCTGGTTATCTTACTCAGTGAGTTTCTACTTCGTTTGGGACTCATGGTTTACACACAGACAGAAGGCGTCCTGAAACAGGAGGGCTGTGGGTGATCCCAGGACTGCTCAGATCAAACTTGCAGGCTCTGAACCTGTTCTCACTCACAGGGAAGGCGGGAGTCAGATGTACCTCTGTTCCCACAGGATTTCTCTCAGTTCAGATGGCATGGCTTGCTCCTGTCCTGGTGAAGATGGAAAATAAACTGGCTCTAAACACTCTGCTGGGAAGGTCAGATCAAGAGCGTGCCTGGGGGATTGGCTGTTGCTGTTAAAACCAAAGTCACCTTTCGTTCCTTGGTGATCCCAGGTGTGGTGGGTTTACCCTGAGCAGCCACCAAGTGAAGCCACTGTCACTCCCCCTCCTCAGGGAGCAGTGCCAGCACTGCTCAGCAGTAGCCAAACCACTGCTGTGTTTCCAACACCACTCCGGCTACAAATACAAACCACAGCACTGAGGGCTATTATGAGGAAGTTAACTAACCCAATACACTGTGTTTTCTGAAAGTAAAAGGAAATGGTAGAATTGTTTATCCTGACACTTTAAATGGCTTTGGAGTACTCCAGCAGTTTATTTGGAAACAGGAGGAAAAAAAAAAAAAAAAAAAAAAGGTTTGGCTGAGCTTTTTGTGCCCCTAGAGAAGAATATGTCATCTTAAATACGGGGAAAAGTGAGTTAGAACAGGATGTTCCCAGCCCTTCACATTGTGCCATTGGCATTCTCCAATTACAGCATATTAGCTGTGTAAATTGAATTTCTCCTTGAACTTTTCCAACTTAAATGGTTGTATGATTGTATTAGAAAGTATCATAAGTTAGAAGTTGTGATGCTTCAAAATATGAGGATGCCATGAATGATAACTTTGTATTAGGAATATACAACTGAAAGATCTGATTTTTGGGGTGGCTGCACAGTAGCACAGCTGATTTTGTTTCAGTGTCATAGCTTCGGTTTTACAAAGATAATATTCCAGATCAGAATTCAGTCATCTGCCTGCTGAGAAGACCCACGTGGCTATTTTTGCCTTAATGATTAAAGAATATTTCTAATGATCTTTGAAGAGCTGTTGTAATTTGACAGCAGGAAATGATTGTGGCTTTTGAACATGTAGCAAATATTTTAAAGCAGGCTTTTAGGTGGTTTCCTTGGCAACCACTCTTCTTTAGAGATCTGTGCATGCTGTTAAGCACCCTGCTGGACTCGGATCAGCCTTGCAATATGAAAGGCACTTGTTTCCAGCACTGCCAGGTCATGCTCAGCCCCTCGCTGTCCAACAGCCCCGGAGCTCAAAGGGACGCTCACTCTCTGCCAGGCTTTTTTTTCCAGACGAGCAAGGACACACCTCTTGCTGGTGAGCTGGCATAGGCATCCCGAGGGGTGGAGGAGCTGGCCGTGCTCACATTGGCTGCGTTATCCAGCAGCCCCGAGGAGTGGGGGGGTTTATTTCTCATTCATCTACGCTTCACCTCCCACTGCAAGACGACGCTTGTGACTTGTGGTTCCCCTTTGAAAGAAATGGCAAGCACAGCTCTTAGCTGCACAGCCTGCATTCTTTTGGTTTTTGTCTTACATCTCAACTGTCTGGGGCATTGCATCATCTATCTTTCAACCCCATATTCAGTTTTTATGATCAATAAGAATGTAAAGCCATTAATGATGGAGAATCCTGGAGGCATCATTAACATAAAGAAGAACATCTCCTGCTCTCCTCCAAAGCCTTCCAGTTATGTTTTCATTCTGATTCACATGGGCTTCCTTATTTGCTATGGACATCTGGGATTTAAGGCAGCTTTAGCAGAACTGAGCTGAGCATCTTCAAGAAAACAAATGCTGTTCAGGGGAATTTGCTAAACAGATGTGACCCTAATGGAGGGAGCTTGCCTGCTGTTTGTCATCATCAGCCCTGTGGGAGCTTCATCAGATGCCCCAGCAGTGCTGGGGTCTCTGGGGGCAGACTTGGAAGATAGGGTTGGTGAAGTGAGGTAGCTGCTGACAAGCATCCTTTAAGAGATTCTCATGCTTGTGTTTCTTTAGGTAAGCCTGGCATGTAGGAGTAGCTTCTCATTTGGCCGTGCTTTTCTTTCTGGAACTCTCAAGAGAAAGGCTTTTCTAGAACTGACACAGAAAATGAGAGTGCTTTCTGAAAGCAGTTGCTACTTTGTATTCAGGGGTTCGAAGGCAGAAATCAGCACAAATTCCTCAAAGTAGAAATCATGCAGAAGACAGCTTATGTGTGACCCAGTCTGTGGCATTATTGTACTAACTAGAAGTTTTTACTTCCTTTTCCTTTTTAATTCCTTTTCCTTTTTATTTCTTATTCATCTTTGCTTATCAGTTGTTATCCAACCTGCTGGTATGGAAAGGGTTACTGCTTTATCGTAAGAGCAAATAAGAATAGGATAATTAGCATTCAGTGTTGTAAATCCATGCCACTTCTGTAACACTAAAACTGAAGCAATATTCAAACTAAATTACATGCTTGTATAAAACCAGAAAAAACCATGGCCCACGTACAAAATGAAATCCTGAAGTATCATTTTGAAATTGGAATGATTTCATGAAATCTTATGTTTACAAGTGAGCCTGGGAACTTGCAGGTCCTTACCCAAACCATACAGAAATTTTGGAGAATCCTAAGAATCCTTAGCATGGATGCCACTGGGTCCACAGGAAGATGGATGCATTCAAAATCACATCCAGCATTGAATGGAAGCTTCAGCTGCATGTGACCTTTGGTTTTGGCATGAGAGTGTCATGTAGGAACATGTTCTGTGTGTGACCTGAGCTGCTTTGCCATCTACCTTCTGTACAGGCCCATTACAGGCACTGAGAATCTGAGGTGCTGTGATTCTGCACTTGCAGAATATCTGCTGCTGTCATCTTCTTCCATTCCTGATTATTTCAAAACTCAGCATTTGTGCTGGTTGAATGACACAAATTGCATTTGAAGGGAAAGCCTGCTTAGATCTCAGGGCAACTCAGTACAGGGAGAGGAAAGAAGTAATATTTGCATTTAGCTTTGTTGACAAGGTGGAGGTGTGATGGTTACCTGTTAAATGTCACACTGTGCTTAATCCACCTGAAAATACAGATATTTAGGAATGTTATTTGAATGTTTTCAAGACCAAGTGGAGGGACCAATGCAGAAGTCTGTTTTGAAAGAAATTGTAGTAAATATTGATGAAAACAAAAATGAAGAATGGCCTTAATTCTTGGCTTTAATGTGACAGGAGGTGGCAGAGCCTGCCTGGTTTTTGCACCTAGCTAAGGGAATGGTAATTTTGAGGAAGTATGCACATCCTGATTCAGTCTGTCACCTACTATATTCTAACCCTGGGCAAGCCTGTCCCAGCTGTAGATTGAAAACATGTGAAGTTATCCCATCTGTTGAGAAAACCTCAGCAAACAGAAGTGTTCCCTCACAGGTTCTCATGGGTCCTGACTCCATGTGCCTTCGTTCTCTGCTTGTGGAGAAGTTTGAGAGCTCTTCAGCCTTTTGCCTTTCAGGTGAGTCATTTTTCACAGTTGTATCTGCACACAATTATGTTCCCTCTCTCTCATTTGGGGTTTCAGGTTGCTCTCAGCCTGTATTTAAGTTCTCATCTTTTTCTACACCTCTGTGAAATGACTCTTTTTCCAACGTTTTTTGATCCATGCACTGAAATAAGCAAAACCATGTTTTACGCTTGGTGCCACAAAGAAGAAAAGTTTTTTCCTGTAGCAGAGAACCAGCCAAAATGCTTTGTGAGAGCACATCTAACTTTTATTGAATCTCTCCCTTCTCTGGCCCCATCCCCTTCCTCCCTGTGATCATCATGCTCCAGCTATGGTTGGCCAGAGTTCTCCCTTGAACAGAGCACAGTGTGTTGCCAACACCACTGTTGTTTGCAGATTTGCAAGGTCTGCTTTTAAACGCCCTTGTGACAAACAAAAACATGTGTACATGCTGCTTCTGTCTTAACAGCTGTTAACCCTAAATCACAGTGTGAACAGCCAGTGAGATGTTAGAGTGCATCTTTTCCAAAATGCTGCTTTACATCTGGGCCCAAACCACAGAGAGGGAGTGGAGGATCCTTTCCACATGCAGTGTGTCCATAAGTAGACTCTGGGCAGCTGAGGAGGAGCCCCAGCTGTTCTGCAAGACACCTCTGTAGGGGCTGAAAAGCAGCACTCTGGCACACAGAGAGACATGGAGACATGGGCCCTGTGCCTTCATTTCAGGGGAGCCAAGGCCAGCTGTTAGGGCCAGCATTAATACCCTGTGAAAGGTGAGTGGAGTTGGCTGTTGTTCCTGCAAGATTTATACCTCCACTTCTTCACAGGCACCTTGTCCCTTTTTGCTTGGCCTCCACTCCCCACAGCAGTCATGATGTACCTGCTTCTGAGTTCAGCATCTTCGGAATTCTGCATGAGCCTTTGGAAAAGCAGCACTTTTAGATTTTCTTTTAACTGATGTGTTTTAAATCGTTATTAAACATTGCTTATCACTTATTGACCACACAGGAACACTCGAACTACATTCAAAATGTTTGGCTAAGCCATGCAAAATATTCTCCTTTCTAAAAGATCTGACTACGAGCAACAGAGAGGAGATAAACAGGACTTCTTCCAGCCTAACATGCACAGTAAAAATTCACTTAATGCAGACAGATTGTTGCCTTCCATTTTACATCTTCTTTCAATGAAAGCTTTGATGCTGTGAGGATAGATTAAAGGAAAGGCACGGTGCCCAGTACAACACGGTGTACAGCAGCAGCAGCAAATTTGATTTGTTTGCCTCATAGGGCAGGTGACGCACTTAAGTAACTGTGTAGCACAGCAAAGTCAAATTTCACAGACCTCACAGCCTGTGACAGTCAGAAATCAGTGAGCTGGCAGATGGCCCAGCTCCTTGTTGGACACCTTCCCAACATGGATAAACTGGGGAGGTGGGTATCAGTTACAGGTGCACAATCCAGCTGACAGGACAGACCCTCAGGCTCTTTGGAGTCCAGCACAATTGGCTATGGCACATCTTACAGCTTTGTATCTGTGCATACTTCTCCCTAATAACATGGCATGGGTTCAAGTGAATATAACAGCTAATGAATGAAGGCACAAACAGCTTTAACAAACGTCCACAATGTTATTTCCAGTATTTTAAGACTCATCCATATACCTGAATTGAAGTTCTGCATTACTCTCTAACAAATCTAAAAGAGCATATTCCAGAAAGATACAGTAAGTAAAGCTGTAGAAAAGAATCAGGCAAACATAACCTCCAGCAATGTTTGATGACAATGATTTGTAACCCAGTGTTTCAATTTATACCTTGATAAAGGTTTAATTGCCTGACACCAAGAAAACCTGTCTGTCATGCTGTGTTTATCTGGAATGAGTATATTGCTATGGAGATTTTGAGGTAAATGAATAAAACACATCTGGTTTTATTTGCAGCCTTGCTGGGTAAAGATGTGGGCTTTTGATTGTGTCTCTCTTGGGTGCTGAAGGAAAAGGACTGGTTAGGACACTGTGGTTAGGAGACCTCCTTTTTAACAACTGGGGCCTCTCACAGAACCAGGCTGTGCTGGTTTTGGCTGGGGTAGAGTTATTTTTCTTCCCAGTAGGTGGCATGAGCTGTGTTTTGGATTTGTGCTGGAAATGATGTTTATAACACAGGGATGTTTTTGTTATTGCTGACAGGGCTTACACAGAGCCAAGGCCTTTTCTGCCTCTCACCCCACCCCGGCAGTGAGGGGGCTGAGGGAGCACAAGGAGCTGGGAGGGGACACAGCTGGGACAGGTGATTCCAGCTGACCCAAGAGATATCCCATAACATATGGAGCCATGCTCAGCATGTGAAGGTGACGGGGAAAGGCAGAAGGGAAGGACATTCTGAGTGATGGTGTTTGTCTCCCCAAGTCACCTGAACTCCTGGGGGTGGCTGAACACCTGCCCATGGGAAGCAGTGACTGAATTCCTAGTTTCCCTTTGCTTCTGGGTGGAGCTTTTGCTTTACCTATTAAACTCTCTTCCTCTTAACCCACGAGTTTTCTCACTTTTATGATTCTCTCCCCATTTAACCAAGGAAGAGGAGTGAGTGAATGGCTTTGTGGGACTGAAGTGCTGGCTGGGGTTAAACCATGACAAAGAATTACAAATGCAGGACCACAGTGGCTTTTCATCATGTCCTTTCCTATTAAAATGCTCATAGACATCTTGGGCAACAGCAGAAGCTGAGAATGAGATAGCAGGTGAGCTGCAAAGTTACTCTAATGCCCTTTCCGCAAATCATTGCACAGGCAAAAATCTGTCTCCCTTCAGAACTACTCCCTTGTGTCCATGTCTGTGCAGGGCAGTCATCACCTGCTCCACTGGAAATGCAACGTGTCTGTAAATGCAGTACTCACTGACAAAATTGCTCTTGTCTCTTGCTGCTCATCAAGACCAGCTCTGAAATCAGCAGTTCTTCTGAGACCTGTGTCTGCTCATCTGCCTCCCTCGTTCCCAGCAGGCATACAAAGGGCACATTAAATATAACCTTGGCCTCTAGTACAGAAATAAATCATGAAACATGACCCTCATGCCAGTCAAAGGAGAAGCATTGCAATTCCTACTGCACTGATTCGTATTAGCAAGTGTTTCCCTTTCCTTGAAAATATGCTGTGAGTGCCAGCTCCATGAAGAAGAAGAGCACAAAACACGAGTACCAGCCAAGTCCTGCTGGGACTCTGCAGCCTGTGTGTGACAGATGAGATCTTTGCTGTTGTGTCCAGGGCTGTGTTTGGCCAGGGCTGTGGTTTCCCCCATCAGCAGCTGTCACAGGGATTGTCTGCACAGTGTCACAGGAGCCAACAGTCGGAAAACACATTTTAAATTCCCTGCTTCAGTTTGGTCTCCGAGGGAAACCTGCAGGCAGGAGTAGTTCAGGTATCGGGTTCCCAGGATATCCCACTCTCAGCAAACTCTGCCATGGCAAAACTTGTGCATCGGGTCTCCATCTGTGCATGGGAAAAAAAGATCTAGCAGAAATGGGAGTTTTTCAACTCCTTAACTGGGAGAGGGACCAAGACGGTAACAGTAAGTTGGTTTAAGTATCTCAGAATAATTGCCAGACAAGAACTGCTTTCGACGCTGTAACACTTGGTCTGCCCTGCTGAAGGAACGGAATGGCTCGGAGGGTGCTTTCCTGCAGGGTCTGCCCAGTGCCTCAGAGCAAACTTTATCGGGATCTTGTTAACGTGGGACAAAAAGCAGCATATTTCCTCCTCAGAGACCAGGACGTAGGCGTTTGTATTTATTTCCCGCATGACGGCCAGCAAAAGTACCTGCAGCGTACTTGTTACGTGACCACCGCGAAACCCGTGCCTCAAGGCGCTTCATTCCTTTCCCCTCCTCTCTTGGCCTTGGGAGTTTTTCCTGCCCGGAGGGGGAGATGAAACAGCGTCAGCTGTGATTTAACATCCCGCGCTGGGCGCTGGAACGAGCTTCCCGCCTCACTTCCCCGCAATAGCGCAGATCTCCCAGCGGGATGAGAGCAGGGCAGTCCAGAGCCTATGGACCATCAGGGTGAGCGCAGGGCGATCCAGAGGCTGTGGATCCCGGGAAGCGGTGAGCACAGGACGATCCAGAGTCTGTGGATCCCCGGGACGCGGTGAGCGCAGGGCGATCCAGAGGCTGTGGATCCCCGGGAAGCGGTCGGGGCTGGAGCTCGGCGCGGCCCCGCCGGTTCCGCTCCCGCCCAGCGCCGCTCGCTGGCGCCGCCTGGTGCCCGAAGCGCGGCACCGCAGCAGCGCCCGCCCGCACGGCCGGGCCGGGGAGGCAGCGCCGCCCTCACTGCCGCCGCCTGGTGGCACAACAGAGGCACTGCGGCACGGCCCCGGTGTGCCTGATCCCGGCCCCGGGGCGCCTGATCCCGGCCCCGGTGTGTCTGATCCCGGCCCTGCGCTGGATTCAGAGTCATGGAGTCCTTCAGCTTGAAAAGGTTTAGGGGTTAAGCTCATCGAGTCCAAGCGCTAACGCAGCGCTGCTGAGCCCACTGCTGGACTGTGCCCCCAAGTGCTGCATCTAAACTGCAAAAGCAAAAGGGTTTGTGTATGGGTTATGCAAGCCTCCAGGGATGGTGACTCCACCGCTTCCCCACGCAGCCTGTTCCACAGCTTGACAACCCTTTCAGTGAACATCTTTTTTCTAATTATCCAATCCCAACCTCTCCTGGCTCAGCTTGAGGCTATTTCCTCTTGTCCTGTCATTTATTACCTGGGAGGAGAGACCAACCCTTATCAGCCTACGGTCTCCTCTCAGGTAGTTTCAGAGACCACAGAGGACTCACCTGAGACTCGACTCCTCCAAACTAAACACCCTTATCTCCCTTATCAGAATTCTGCTCCAGACCCTTCCCAAGCTCTATTTCCTTTCTCTGGGTTCATCCAGCACCTCAATGTCCTTCTTATAGTGAGGGATCCAGAACCGAACAGAGGATTTGGGGTGTGGCCTCAGCAGCGCTGAGTACAGAGGGGAGGGTGATCCCTGCCCTGGTCCTGCTGGCTGATACACCATTGCTGATACAGGATGCCACTGGCATTCCTGGCCACCTGGGCATTCACAGTTCTCCAGGTGCAGTATCAGCAGTGCTGAGTAAAGGGCTTCATCAGGCTTTGTTACTTCTCTTAAAAGAGCTGGCTTCACCAGAGGCTGTAAGTAGCAGAGATGTTCCTGTCTACTGCCCCACCAGAGTGGCCCATGAGGGCTCCTGCTGACTGGCAAGAGACAGAAGTGAAGGTAAGCTGTGAAATGTGGTTTTTATATCCACCATGTCAGACAAAATTATTTCCTGTGGTCAGAACTGGTTGTGAAATACATGTCTGCACTAGAACTGGGTTTAAAAGATATGTGTAAAGACAATAACTAAGGTCTAAAGAACTTCTCACTTTAAATGCTAGGGTCTATTTAATTTATTTTTCTAGCTGAAAGCCTTTGTGGGAAAAGGAACTGTTTGTCTCCCTATAAAGGGTTGTAACCCCCACCTAGGAATAAACATGATTTCCTACTTCACAAGCCAGGATGGTTTACATAGCTCCCTGTAAATCTTTGGAAACATAGAGGAAGCAAAATCTGCCTTTCCCCCTAGCTTTGTCCATTTCCTTGAAACTGCCTAACTGTTTTGAGATCTTGTCTGTACCACCCAAAAGTACTGGCCTTTGCAGACAGTTTCCTCAACATGAAGAGGTTCTGTAGTGCCCTTTGCTAATAATCATGATGCAAGATAAGGACAATGCAAGTACCAGAAACTTTCCTGTTCTCAGCTTCCCTAAATCAAATCAGTGCCAATGATCTTTATACAGGTTTAGGAAAGGAGAAGTCACTTCCCTTATCACACACTGCAGACAAAGAGAAGGGCACCCTTAAAGCCAAGGAGAACTAAGAGTGCACAGCTCAATCAACGTTTCAGGATATGACTTTGTTCTTTTTTAAAAAAAGGGGCATGAAAGTCTTGTTCAGTCTTGTCCTTTTAGGTTTCCAGTCTGAACAAAATGGATTTCTATTAATTCTCTTTAAATGATCAAGCTTTGAGTAACACTTTCTTATTGCTACATGTGTCAAAGGTATTTTTAAATGTTCCTAAGAAATATAACTTCGTGGTATTTTTTTTTAAGCACCAGTGAAAACTTTCAGTTCCTCCCTCAACAGACTCTTTTCTAGAAACTAATTTTTTTATACATCATATAAAAACTATGACCAAGTAATCAAGAGAAACTGTGCTTTATTTAAAACATATTTTTCATTCTACTAGAATAAAACCAAGGAACTTTCTCCATGAATCTGACTGTAATGTTGGAAATCTATGCAGTCCATTTATTTAAACATATTTAACTTCTGGATAGAAATTATTTTTAAGAATCCAAGCAATACTACTAATTTATTTTAATAAAAGGAAAGCCCAAGAGACTGCACTAGCTTTTGTTGCTTTCTGTAACTGAGATTCCTCTTTTATCTAATATTTATGAATATACTGCACAACAAAATCAGTATTCTTGGATAACTTATTTATGTACTCCATGTTTGAGGGAGGAATTATCATTTTATTTAGCATGTGAATCAAGAAAATTATTCTTTCCAGATGTAAAAAAGTATCTTCCCTTTTATTTTAGTTGTCATAAAACATACATAATGCACATTATCCCCAAATTTCCCTTTGCTTTCACTTTACAAGCAAAGTAAAACACAAGCTCTTTGTTTTAAATCCTCCTCTCCCCTTCTCAGATAACTCCTACAACTGTTTTTGCACTTCTAGTTTAGCAAACCTTACAGGCAGGGTATATCTACAGAAATAACTCACATAGCAAAAAAGCCAAGCTCTGTACCTTGGCACAGTCAGATCCTGGCAGCCTACTTCTATGGCAAATTCATTTCAGTTAACTTGGTATTAAAATACTCTAATTTAGGAAAAAATATTTAGTTTAGAGCTGTATAACACTTCATTTTTGCCTGTAACAAGCAGGTATTAAGGAATAGATTAGTCACACCTGAGTTTCATTGGGAGTAACATTAGTCAACAGCTCAGGTGTAATTTAGGCAGAAAAAAATCAAAGTCCAAGGACCTTTGTCACGCAGTGTTCATTTTTGGTGAGGATATGCTTTTCTCTAGCACTTCTACAGCCTCTTTAATGCTCTACTTTTGATTTTGCTTCAAATTTACGTTATTTAGCTCACCCAAAGTATTTACAGCACTGTGTAATTCCAGATGCAGGCAGCCTTATGCCTCATTGGCAACATTTTCTTTAAAGCCCTGGCTCACATGAGAACCTCCCTGCTGCCCTATTTTCTTGCATGGATATATAATTCCTCCTTTATGGGTCCTTGTTAATTAAAAATACTTGAAATAGTTTGGATCCCCACTGTAGCAAAACATCATGCCATAACACATAAATTATAAAAAAAAAAACCTACTGCTAGCACGGATCACTTCCCAGCATTTGTAATAACAGGGAGCAGAGTGAATTTCCAGCCCCTCTCACATAACTCCCTTCCGTGGGAGTGGCCACTCCTGCCCTCTCCCCCAGAATCTCCATCCATTTCCTTCTGCTGCTGCTGCTTTGGAAGGGGCACAGGTAGAGCCAGAGTCCTAGGAGTTCTCTGGTTGAAAGAGCAGAAAGCTGTTGAGAGAAAATAATGGTCTCTCAGTGTAAGTGCAATTAAATGTGGCCTCTGGAGGGAATAGAGGCCAGATGTTATATGCTGCCTCTTAATTTTTTTTACTTCTGCAAATTAAACAGGATGGGGGACAGATAATGCCTGTGCTCCATAATCCTCTGCTCTTTTAGGTTATGCTTCTGTTGATTGTTCAGATTTACCTATTCTAGGGTATTTTTGTGTATTCTTTCTTCTTTTTCCTGTTTTTGTTTGTTTGTTTGTTTGGTTTGGGTTTTTTGGTTTTTTTTTTTTTTTTTAATCCTAAACTAAGGATTGATTATCAAAATTTTATTTAATTGTGTGTTTTTCAATTCCCTGGGGTTTTTTCCTGATGTTTGATGGAAAAATCTGAAATTCATCCATAAAATTGCTAGTGAGTTTTCCTGTAACTGGGATATCATGCATCTTTTTATGCAAGCTTGTTTTAGCTCATTGTTATGCTATTTTGAAAGTTCTGATTCTCCTATAAGATATGATTTTGTAAAAGAACTCTAGTGAGGTGGTTGAGAATTTACTTTATCAGTTATTTCCCACCAAATTTGCCCATGGTGCAGCTTAAAACCTCCCCTTCTCTCCTGCCAACTCAGCTACAGTCAATCATGCAATTTAGTCTGATGATAATTTATTCCACTTAATCATGCATGAGATGTAAAAATCCCAGAGGAAGAGTTTGGGCAGCTGGAAATTAGGAAGAGGAAAAAAATCCCAAACCAAACATTCACACCTTTTTTCCTTGCAAACTCAGCATATCCTATGCTGAAATTACTGAGACACCATGGTGCCCTGCTTTTTTCACAGTCTCTTGGTGCTGGAATCACACTTTAAATCATTCTCCAAAAGCATGACTTAGTTAACACTTCATTATGCAAGAAGATTTCCACTATGCTGTAGTTGGCAAAAAAAAAAAAAAAAAAAAAAAAAAAAAAAACCAAAAAANAAAAAAAAAAAAAAAAAAAATCTGACTTTCCTCATGCATTTTATCCAGCACCCACTTCAAATTAAGAAAATGAGACTTTAAAAGTTTTTGTCTAAAAGGCATATGCCTGAATGTCTATTTACCCAGTCATCACTTTTACTGGGTCCATATGTTAAAAATATGAAAGTTCAGATACCACAGCTAAATTAAGATATTTCTGTGATTTTTTTTTTCTCTCTTTCAAGGAATAAGTATTTCACTTTAGAGCATTATTTGAAGAGTAGCATGTTTCATCTCAAGGATCAGGAATGGTTTGCAGTATAATTTTACAAAGTGGCTCATTAAATTAATTTAGTAAGTGGAGAACATGATTATTTGCTCACATAAGTGTTTTCAAATTGTGCTTTTCAGACTACCAGCTGTCTGAAGTGTCATAGGAACTGCTGTATATGTGATCCCAGGGCCAAATCACTCCTTTTACAGCTTATATTAAGATGATGGAAGCCTCCAAAATATTTGAGGTGAATTAAGGGGTATAAGAAATCTGGCAGCCATTATTTTAGTGGAAAATTCTTCTTCTAAAAGCAGCAAATAGACTTATCACTAGAATAATAGTACATCCAGTCCCCAAAAATGTTCACACTCCTGAAATGCTGGAATTCAAGCCTTTAAAAACATGTGGATACTTTGGGTTATTTTTTTACAGCTGAATCCCAAACCCTTTGTTCAGTTTTTGCTTCTTCCTTTAAGCAAGACTCCAATTTGCTGTATTTATTAAATTTAAACAGCGAGGTTACATGCTAACATCTGATAACACCTATTTTAATTCTGTATCCTTTTAAGATACAAATTTAAGTTGAAAAAGCAAGATTCTTCTGAAATAGTTAAACACCCTAAACATTCTACTGAAAGTGTACTTAAAACATAAAAGGAGGGGGGAAAAAACACCGCTGACACTTTCATCAAAATCAGTCCAGATGCACTACCAGATCATGTAAACCTTTATTTCTGCACTTAGGCCTTCTTTATTGGATCTTTTTCAGCTCTAACTAAAGAGACCTCAGCACATTTCAGTGTGCATAAGCTTATGCAGAAAGACTTCTCAACCCTGGGCTTACATCTGTAATAATGGGGATATCCTGACAAAGAAATCACAGGAATAGTTTACAGGAAGTGCCATCAAGAAGTCACCTAGTTCACTTCCCTACCATAAGTATTCTTCTGATCATTCATTTATATAAAATATTGTATTAAAAGTGCAGTGATTGTTGTAGAAAATTCCTGCTACTCTTGTATTCTTTATTTTTCGTCATGCTAACAACACATGGATTTTTTTTCTTCTGATGTGACTGGCTATCAGAAAGCATTTGCAAATCTCTTTTTTTTTATAGCTAACAATATTCCAAATGAGACGATTTTTGACAGGAACTTGAAGTGCTTCCCATTAAAAAATACCACATGATACATTTATAAGCTGCCTGTATACATAGAAACAAACAATTAAAAGGTAGACTTCAGTCTGTACTTCTTTAGAAAAAAACAGTTCTGCCCCACATTAAATCAGGATCTTAATTGATTCAATCTTTAAATCCTCATAACAATGCAGATCCTGATTTGAAAACTGACATCCCCTTCAAGAAAGGAGTGCATATAGTGGTACATACATGTCACACAAATTTAAAAGGAAAGACTGCCAGCAATGAAACTGTAAGGGTTAAGTTTAAGTTAGGTTCATTTCATATGACTAAGTTAAAATGGCAAGTAGCCTCTCTGTAGAGTAAAAACTCAGATGGACTGTGCCCTGAGGAAAGTGGTCTAGGCTGGCCTGTTCAACTCTGATTTCTGTAAAGAACATAGAATCATTGAGTAATTTAGGTTGGAAAGTTCAGTCAGGTTGCTCAGGCTTTTATGCATTCAAGGTTTTTTGGTGGTGTGTTTTTNTCTGTTTTTTTGTTTTAATGTTTTTTTTTGGGTTTTTTTTTTTTTTTTTTTTTTTTTTTTTTTAGATTTCCAAGATTGTGGATTCCACACCCTGTCTGGCAACTCCATCCCCGCAGAGCCACAAAACTTCTGTTTCTGCTGCTCAGCCCATCCCCACTTCCAGCCCCACACACTTCCTTTTCACATTTGAACTGAGTTAGGAGTTTCCTGTTCAACCAGTCTGGCTGCCTGCTGTGTGCACCCATCTTCCTGCAGTTCTGGGTGGATGGTCCGTGTGCTTTCAGGAGGCTGGCATCCAAGACTGACCAGTCTCCGTGGCCCTTTGTCCTTCAGAGCACCCTGCCATCAATCACAGAATGATTTGGGTTGGGAGGGCCCTTAAGGATCATCTCATTCCAACCCTCCTGCCGTGTGCAGGGACACTTCCCACTAAATCAGGTTGCTCAGTGCCCCATCCAGCCTAACCTTGAACACTTCCAGGGATGGAACATCCATAGCTTTTCATGAGCTTCTGTCTGTTGGCTGCCAAAACAAGCAGAAGTTCAGTTTTTAGTCTGCCACTGCCACTTCTGCTCTCTGCTTCTGATATTAATTTTCTCCCTTCACTTTTGAGAAAAGAAAAAGATGTTGAGGGGAGAGCCAGTAAAGCACGAATCATTCAAAACTACACAATTTAAAAATTATTTTTAAAAATAGCTGCTGCATGGTATCACATCCTGTTGTTTTCAGACCATAAAGGTGCCATAAGTTTGCTCCTTGTTTTTCCAAGTGTCAGTTTCCTTCAGAGAGAGAAGGTGGTGGTGAAACAGCTGCCACATCACGTCTGTGATTGTGACACAGGTGCTTATGACCCAGGAAAGAGGAAAAAGTGGCCAGTCAGATTCTCCATTCTTCTGTCTCTATGCTTGAGACAAGGTTATGGGTAAATACCCTGAATATTTTTAGGCTGCCTTTGAATTTCTAATACCCTGAGATACATCAGGAGATATGCTGGCCATTCCTTAAGTTGTAACACTCCCCTCCCCAGCCAGCTTCCTCCACTGAATTTCAGTGAGAGTAGAGAAGGTCTGTTTCCATCTCCTAAATGGAGCACCCCAAAAGTTATCATTTGCTTTCTGTCCTATGATATGCCACAATATAATTCCAACTGCTTGCTCTTTTTTAACCCTCTCTCTCTGTACATAGATTATAGAGCTGGTTTTCCTCCTCTCTTCACTATGGGTTTGTGTGTAATCCATCTCTCAGGTTACCTCTAGAGAAGAAAGTTTCTAGAGGGATGATTTCAAGTACAAAAATTTTTATTCTCAGACTCAAACCCCTCTAAAAATAAGGGTGCTTTCCGTCACCGTTGAAGGATTTTTTAGAAAGTTCTCCATATGTGTAAATCTACACATCTCAGGATTTGAGGATGTGTATTTTATTTTAAACAAAAGAAGTAGGCAATTTAAAAAAAAATAATACAAATGCTGAAATTTGCAGTGAAAAAAACCCGGCATTTCGTAAAATACAACCTATTTGGGACTTCCCTAAGTGACCAATTAAGTATTTAAAACGTACTTGATATTTGAGCTCTCTCCATAAACTTTGACCACATGCTAGAGAAGCCTTCCTGCTGTGGTTCCCAGGCACGGAGCAGTTGTTTGGCTTCATTCTTGGGCAGTTCTTCCGAGGCTCAGTATGGAATAGTCCCCCCAATGGCTGGTGGCACCCAAGGGCACTGAAGCAATGCTGGTGTAGATAACTTGACCACATTGCACCAGGACGGCAGCTGAGCTGAGCTCTGCCTCCTGTGATAAAAGCAAAATGCCAGGGAGGAAAGGTCAGAGACAGACTTCCGGCATTTCTGTGAGGGGAACGGTTTCACGGAAAGAAAGGAATGGTTTCACGGAATATTCCGAGTTGGAAGGCTCCCATAAGGATCATGGAGTCCAACTCTCAAGGGAATGCCCCATACAGGGATCAAACCCACAACCTTGGCATTATTAGCACCAGGCTCTGACCAGCTGAGCTCAGCTCAGGGTTTTCATTCCTAAGCTTAAATCACAGAATCATTAGATTGGAAGAGACCTCCAGGATCATCAAGTCCAACTAAACCCCAACCTCAACTAAACCGTGGCACCAAGTGCCACATCTAGTCTTAAACACATCTAGAGACGGTGAATCCACCACCTCCCCANAGTATTCCAATACTTTTTTAGCCTTTCTGTAAAAAACTTTTTCCTAATATCCAGCCTGTATTTCCCTTGAACTCAGTAATATTCTTCCTTATATTGTGGGTTTTCCATAAGGATCTTCCTGTTTGCTGAAGGAATAGCCAGGCTTGAGAGGGAATGGCTGAAGGTGGTATAGCAACATGTCAACCCTCTTTTTTCCACGTTATAAATTCAGCTGCCTTGGAGGAAACCAGCTCATGACTTGGAGTACTTTTGGATAAACATTAATAATAACAAATTCTAATTCGCCATTATTGCTTGAACAGAAAATATCAGATTTCATTTTCACCAGGAGGAAATGAAAATGTCATGTACTGTAATATGACAAGCATGGAATTTACAGTAGTGATATGTACTTGTAATTACCTTTATATGTGTAAATGCACACAAAGCAGAACACCAGGGAGGCCATTTTACAACAGATTTAATCAAGAGAACATCTATGTCTCCTCATAAACTTACCTAACCAACTTTGAAAAAAGAATGGGGTTGATTAGACAGGTTAATGGGGTGATGTCTTTATAAATGACAGATGGCCATGTTAGAACAGAAAGTTGTTCACTCTCCATTTTTTATTTTATTTTATGAGACTATTTTACTTTTTTTTTGTTGTTTTACTTATGAAAGCATTGCTCATACATTTTTGATTAGCAGCATTTCACTGGGAAAAAAAAAGCAATTTCCAATGAACCTGAACTTTTAACTGGATGGATGTTGTCATTACGCTTAAGTGGCAGTAATCAAAACTAAAATACAAAATGAATTTTTTTGAATTCCAGGTCTTTATAAACATCCTGACCTCCCCCCATATGCCTGCAAATGGAGAAAAGTGCTTACAGATTTGCAAGCTCATAAGAACATAACAAAGAAATGGAAACATGTAGAAGAAAGCTGGTTTTTTATTGTATAGGGAATCAATTAGCGGTGAATTTGGCAAAATAATTAAAAAGTGCATGGTTTAAAAAAAAAAAGAGAGTTAATTAAGAATAATTAAAACATTTATTATAATGCAAAATTAGCTATACTTTAAAAAGTAGCAATATCTATCAGGGGCACTCAGAAAGATGGAAGTGTAGGATGTGGGATAACCTAGACTGTTCATCTTCCCTCAGATTTACAAGGTGTTTGGAAGTGAATCATACAAACGGTGCTAACTGAAGGAGGATTCACCAGGTTCTTTACAGAAGCCTCTGCCCATGTGCTCTGGGATCCCTGGGCAGGCCTGAAGGGGAGGATGTGCAGCATCTGATGTAGCTGTTGAAAGTCCCTAAGGCAGCAGCAGTTCTTGGCTCTTTCCTGAACAGCTCTTGGCAGTGGTCTGTGCGCACCACTGGCATGTGCTGTGATTTGGGAAGCTCTGTCTAAAGATTCCCAGTGCTACTTGGCTGTTAGATAATCACAATCATGGAATTATTTCTGCAGCATTCTCCCATCTCTCTTCTTTTCCTGTATGAAAATAAGTCCATTCTGAAATAGACCAAAAATTAAGAAAATATGATATGCATTGCTAAGCTTCTACTATTTTCCTCCTCCTTGGCATTTTTCACTGACCTGAAGTGTACAGCTTCTTCATTGCAGATCGTTGATTAAAACAATCCTATTGAACATCACTCTAGTCTTCCATGCATGAATGTGAGAAAACCAGAGTCTCCCAGGAATGTTTTCTCTTGAAATTTTCTCTGTGAATTTAGGATTTATGAGAACTACTAGAACAAGTTTTAAAAGGACTCTGGATCTTTGAGGCCTTTTTGCGTTTATCAGGGTTGCAGTACCAGAGCCAGAGTGAAACAATGCTTAAGTATCTTTGTGAAACTCCACAGCAGATAGCAGTAATGAAAGGTAATTCTAGACAGGATAATGTGGCTGCAGCACGTCATAGTCTGGATCAGAATTCTTGCAATGCTTTCAAGTGCTGGGCTACTGCTGGGGCTTTTTAATGGAAGTGCAATAACGTATCACAAGTCTAATTTCATTTATCTGGCCATACGTAAATCAATGGTTTCCACAACGGCATCTAATCCTCATTAACAGAAATGGATCAGCTTATCCCTTAGGCAGGTGAGGAGGTGGCTGGCAGCTGCAGAGATAACAATGGTCTTGCTTTTACCAATTACATCTGGGGTGATCGTTTGACATCACATCTAAGTCACCACACAACTCCATCAACTCATCCCTCCATTCACTTCTTATCGACGGTAAGGAAGATGAATTTCACACAGAGTATTCATCCAGGTAACAGCTGGGACTGGCTTCGTGTCCCCTGTTGATACTTCCACAGATGAATTGCTGTAACATCCATAGCACCTCTTATCAATGTATTACCCTCTGGTCAAGTGTTGCCAAACCAAGAGAGAGCGATGCAATGGAGATTGTTTAGATCTACCCTAGCTCAATTAATTCCTTAATTCTATCTCCTAATTTCACCTTAATTCTATGTCCTAATATAGGATCCCTACTACCAGATGGTAGATTTTCTTCAGCTCTCCTATTTCCCTTGAGTTAGCTAGATGTTCACAGCATTTTGAGGTGGGAGTGATGTTTTTGTTTTCATCTGGTCCTAACTAGAGTAACCGGATCAGTGGCGAATAGCTGATTTCATAAATCTAGTGGGGATAGGATATAGGGGATAATACAGAAAGGATTATGTAAAAGATTTGTATCTTCAGGAAATACTGGCTTCTACAGTGCCTGGTGCTTGACAATAGGCTACTGTCTTACAGCACCGGGCTGCTTTGCAAAGTAGTCAGTTTGAGTGCCTTGATATGCAAAATACCACAGCTAATCCAGTCAGACAATCCTTGATCACTTTGTGACTCCTCAGGTAGGTAAGTAAAATAATGTTCCTTGGTGCACTGACTTCTGATAATCTAAGGAAAGATGCTGCAGGTTGGTAAAGCTGCAATCTTCTAAATATTTTATTCCTGTTTCCATTCTGTTCCTAAAGCAGGAACAGATTCATTACTGCTCGGTATGGACTGTCTCCCTGGGCATTTCCTTGTCATTGATTCATTGACAGGCTCTCAGTCCCCATTCCTTTCACTTTCTGCTGTTCCATCCTCTGTTTAATTCACCTCATTATTTTGATATTGTTCTTCTCCTTCCTTCTAAAACATCAGGATCACCTTCTCTTCCTTGACCTGCTCATCCTCCTACACAAAGCCCTATTAAATTTCCTCCCTCCCACAGAGCCTCCTCCCTCTGAATCCTAGAAAAGCATCAATTCAGGAGGAGCTATATTGAAAAGAAAATGAGACAGTAAAAAAATACGTGTGACAGAAAAATACAAGGGATTAGTAGCTATAATAGAAAGGTTTCAGGTGAGCCAAAATTAATGCAGAACCCAAAACGTACATAAGTTGTTAAAAAAAGAAAACCAAATAGAGCATGAATTTTGAGAGACACGCCCTCTCCCTTTTTTTTTTTTTTTCCTTTTTGTGTAGCCACCAGTTGCTACGTGGTCTCTGGGAAACAATGACTGCCAAAATCCTCAGGCTTTTCTGTTCTCTTCTGTTTATGCTTCAGTGTTATGATCCAGAGAAGTACTAAAAGCCAGAGGGAGATTATAGGGCTCCTGTGTCCATTACAGGAGCATCTCTAACCTTTGTAGTTCGAAATGTACAATAGGACTGAAAGATTGAAGCATTGTAATACCTACCAACTGTGAGCTGTTTTTGTAATAATCGTAGTAATAATTCAAGGTTTTGTTACTCATTCCTTGCTGTGATGTAGCACAGGCTTGTAAACTGCATTTACTCCACAGATCTTAATCCAGCCTCTGTGAGAAGCAATTTGTTGGGGATTTCAAAACATCCTCTGAGATCATACTAGAGTTTTATGCAGAAAACCTCTCATAATCCTTCTCAAAACTCTAATATGGAGCTATTTCTGGATCTTATGCTTCTTTTGGACGGACCAGGCTTGGCTGGAGAGTTTGAACAGTACATGAAAAACAACTGCAGTGCAAGCTGAATGTGATGAGGGAAGGGTTGGGAGCAGCTGCTTCCACAGGCTCACAGAATCCTTTGGGTGCAGCACAGCAAGGCAGGTGAGCACAGGTGCAAAACACCTCCCTCCAGCCACGCTCTGCAAGTGCACAAATATCTGATCTCATGAATTTAAAATTGGCTTTCAGTGAACAGGACCCAAGTGAAGGAACATGATTTGTAGTGTCTTCTGTTTGCTCATGCCAAGCACCTTTGTTTTGCTTAAAACCAATGTAGGGTTTACTACCAAAGCAGAAAACAAAGCAAACCTCTCTTTTAGTGCTGCCAGAAGCTGGATTCTTAAGAGGACTATAACAACAACAATCACGTCTTTTAGTACAAATGTGGGAATGGAAAAAAAAAAAAAANCCCTCTAACACGTACTGCAAAATCTTTCACACCTAATCAAAAAGAAAGCAAGCTTCTTCTTTAGTCAAGGCTGATCTTTGTTTTGGGATGACATTGCTCTCTTGAAGGACTATGGTCACTGTAAAAACTGAGGGGACCTCTCATATATTAGGTGAACAGTACTTAAAAGCAGCTTTTTAATTTGAATTTTAATATCCAGTCAAGGATTTTTAAAGATGCTCTAAATCACAGTATCATGGAATCATTTTGGTTGGAGGAATCACTCTTAAATCATGGAATCCAACCAGTAACCCAGCACTGCCAATTCCACCCCTAAACCATGTCCTAAGGTGCCAGATTCACACATCTTTTAAACACCTCCAGGGATGGTGACTACCACTTCCCTGGGCAGCTTGTTCCAATGCTTGATAACCCTTCAAACCCAACATCCAATCTAAACCTCCCTGGCCTCCCTGTGGCCGTTTTTTCTCATCCATTGCTCGAGATTAAGAAGGATTTGGTCATAAAAAGTTATAAAATCATGTATTACTTCTCTTCCCTCATTTTGCTTTAAGGCAGAGTATTTTAGTGGCTACACTGTACTTAGTTTAAAACTTTTTCTGACATTGCTAGGTGTCATGAAGTCCCCTCGGACTCCAACAAAACTGAACATCAATTTATTTGCACTGTGAAAGCAGAAGAAAGTTATGAGTTATTGTAGAGCCTTCCTTTCTTATCCTATATGAACTAAATAGGAAATTTTACTTAAAAGATCTGATCCCTGAGCACTGCTCGGATTTATCTGCAGCAATTTAAAGGGTAATGACCCCAGCTGCCAAAAATTCTCTTACAACAGATGCAATGGAGCTGGCAGTGGGTCTGTTCCTCAGCTGCTGTACTTCACCAGGTATTAATGCACATTGAAAAGACCCCCAGGGCTTCTCTCCCCCAGCTCCCTCAGGCTCTCCTCCTACACCAGATGCTTGAGTCTCTTCACCATCTCTGGGGCTTGCTGCAGTGTGCCCGTGTGCCCTTTGTATTGAGGAGTCCAGAACTAGACACAGCATCCCCAAAGGGGTCTGACCATTGATGAATAGAGGGTTCAGAGGATTTAAATAAAGCTTCCAAATTAGCACCCATGGTAACGCTTTAAAGGTTATTTAAAAAGAAAGTATAATTTTTTCTTAAAATGGGGCTTAGAGACTTTACTTCCCATAAAATCTTGTGGAGTTAATTCCCAAGATCTGGTTTCAATTCATTTTTAATCCAGGCTTTCTGATTTTTCTTTTGGAGTGTAAGTTTTACAGACAACTTCTATCATTTTTTTATTCCCTTAGCGCAACACTGCCAGTTTGCTTGTGGGAGGCAGAACCAGCACTGGGCTTGTAACCACACTTGGGAAGCTCAGGACGACAGGTTTTACTTCCAACTCTCAGCTGTCTTTTAAATAACTTTTATTTGATCTAATCTAGTCCGTTTCTCCAGATCTTTGGTGATGGGTTTTTGGCATGGTTGCTTGAACGTAAACCCAGCCCAAATTGAGATCAATCAACAGGTCAGCTGAAGAATTTAACACTGATTTTACCTGGTTGAAAAGTCAAATTTAAACAATTGTCTATGGAACTCTACACTGGCAGTCTGCTGAACTTTACTGGCCTCGACTAATGCACATACCACACTGCCTTTAACAATCAAGGCCAGTCAGGGAGTATTTATTTATCTGTAAGGAAATACAGGAAGATCTGACAGGATTCAATGTGACAATGCTGCTTTCCCTGACAAGCTGGATTTGTTGGCTATTGGAGTATGCAGTATAGATGAAAATATCTGAAATCCATTAAGCTGGATTTTTGCAATTATTGTATTTTATTTATTTTCTTTCTAGTGAGATGTTAAAGAAGAAAGCAGAAAAATATTAACAACAACTTTTACATTCTCTTTGGATAACAGGAGAGGCCACAAACAGAACACATACTCCAAGTCACTAGGTGTATAAAAAATTTCAAACATTATTTCATTTCTGCTTTTGCCTGGTGGAGAATAGCCTGATGGAAACCATAAAGGCTGACCATGGAGAGAGGGAATACTTAAAAGCAGGCAGCTCAAACTGACGCGTTTGTGTACTTGGCCACTTTAAAGGCTCAAATAAAAATGGTACCTTCCTTACAAGAGGGAAGGTAATACTTTAGCAAACTACAGATGACTCAGAAAGACAGGGGAGCTCAAGCAGTAGATGTAAGGAATCCAAAACATGCATGGGAAATGCTGGCAGCAGCAAATACTAAGATTAAAATTTCAAGATTACACAGTGTGTGTAGCCACACAAGATCACTGTAGCTTCACAGAGACTGACTGTGTCAACATTACAGTTCCAAACATTTCTCATTCTGAGGAAGAAACTGCAGATGTTTGCTGCTCAAATTAGAGATTACCATCCCTCCCTAATAATGTATATGTATGTAACCAAGGAAAATTAGAAAAGAAAGGAAAAAAGGGAGCTTAGTCTTTTCTTAGGACTTGGAAATTCAACCAGGAGATCAGCTATGAAATGTTCTAGTCTTGACATGCACTCTATAGATAAAAGTAACAATGTGAGAAAATTACGTAGGAAGGGAATGGAACAGGCTTTATAATGGAATGTGTCTTCTCTTGAGTGCCTCATACTTTCTGCCCCAAAACCATGGGAAATTTGATACCTACACATACTAAGTATGGCATTCTCAAATCAGGCCACAGGCAAGTTAAAATTTTATATGATGTTGGTAATAATATTAATAGTAATAATACAGTCAGCATAATAATTAATATTAAATAATACTTGGTATGCTTATAAGGAACATTGCAGATCACTTCAGAAAAGCATTTTCTAGAAAAACTATGGTTTGAGTTTGCTTCTACCTTTTTCTTTGTCCATGTAAACACAGTCAGGGAGGGGTACATCCAAACTGTTCCATCCCAAACATGGTGCTGCATCGAGTGTAAGGAGAAATTTTTATTCCTCATACAAAATTCAGTTGTCCTTCTTGGAAATCTTTAATGCCAGATTTTGAAACACAGAAATTTTTACCAGTTTAAAGATTCATTCCCTTTTCCTCCTTTTGCAGAATTACACAAATGACAGCTTTTTATATCACAGAGGATGTGAAGTGTTAAGACGTACGTACGCTTATATTTGTTTCCTGTATCTGTCTGTCTGCAGGTTATGTTCACATTCCTGAGATGATCCTTCCTTTGGAAATCTTTGATGCTGCCATGTTGGCTGTGAGACTTCGTTAATAAACCTCAAACACTTGTCTGTGTGTTAAACAGCTGCTACAAGACCCTACAGCCTTTAGAAGTGTGTCTAATCCTTATTAACACAGGCGATCTCCTTAAAAATGCATAGTTGAAGACTCCTTGAAAGAAGAGTTCGGAGGAGCAGACCCTCCCACTTCTTTATTAACAGACACTCAGATTAATATCAAATAAATTCATGTAAAAGGTCAAATAAAAAGGATAGGACTGATGCCTATTTTAGCTCACGTCACCCTCGGAGAGAGCACAAAAAAGGGCAGCAGCTCTCGTGCTTTATCCCAGTTGTACGTGGAGGTTCCGCCACCCATCCCGGGGTTCGGAAGTGGCTTCGGGCCACCGGGTTTGGCGCTGCTGCCCCTTCGGGGAGATCTTTTGGGACGGGGGAGCGGCTGTGACACCGGCTCTGAGAAACAGAAACAACCGGCGCCGCCTTCACAGGCTTTCCACCTGAAGGAAGAGAGCGAGTTTTCCTTCCCTCATCCTGCTCCCTTTTTTTCCTCGGCTCGTCACATCTGGGTGGCGTCTCTCATGACCCACATTCGCGCCCCCTGCGCTCTCCAGGGAGCAGCAGCAGCAGCAGGAGGAGGAGGAGGAAGAACGACAGCTCGCCCGCCCATGCTGGAGGTTGGGTGGTGGAAGCGACCCAGCTGCCTCCCCAGGATCGTTCTGGCGGCGGCAGGAGCTGGAGCTGGACTATCAAACATCCTCTTCTTCCACACAGCCGTGGTTTTCCTCCGGGGAGGGTCTGTGAACACGGAGCACCCGGCTGGGGGTCCGCTCTTCGCATTGGGTTTCTTTGATTCTTAAAACAAACAAACAAATAAATAAACATCCCCAAACCCCTATCTAAAAAAAACCCCAAGGTAACCCAACCCTAAAAACCCAAACTAAACAAAACCACAACTCTGCCCCCCCNCCCAACCTCCCCCCCTTTCTCCAGATCCACCCCTCCCAAAAGAAAGAGAAAATTGCTTCAGGAAGGGCAGACATCAGATACTGAACAGTTAAAGAACTCAGCCCTTGTGAGGCCACGTCTGGAGGGCTGTGTACGGTTCTGGGCTCCTTAGGACAAGACAGACAAGGAGCTGCTGGAGGGTGTCCAGCGAAGGGACACAAAGATGAGGAGGGGTGTGGAGCATCCCCTTTATGGACAGACTGCAGGAGCTGGGCCTGTTCAGTCTGGAGATGACTGAAGTGGATCTCATTAATGCACATAAATATCACAGAAGTAGGTGCCCAGAGAATAGTGCCAGACACTTTTCAGAGATGCCCAGTGACAGGAACAGGAATAATGGCCATAAGCTAAACCACAAGAAGTTCCACCTCTGCATGAGGAAGAACTTTATACTGAGAGTGGCAGAGCACTGGAACAGGTTGCCCAGGGCGGACTCTCCTTCTCTGGAGACATTCCAGACCCCCACCTGGACGTGTCACCTGCTCCAGGTGGGAGTCTGGAATGGATCAGACGATCTCCAGAGGCCCCTTCCCTACCAATTCTGTGAACACTGCCAATAGTCTGGGACAAGCTATTGCGCACAGTCTCAAGACCGGCCGGGACCATGCGGGCGCTGCACCCCCACAGGTGAGCGGCGTCCCCGGAGCTGAGGGGGACGTGGGTGAGGGCGGGGAGGGCGCGGCTCCCGCTCACCTGCGCTCACCTGGGCTCACCTGGGCGTGCGCAGCCCGCGGCTCCCGCCCCGCGCCGCGGCCCCNCCTTGAGGTGGGGGCTCGGAGCGCGGCGGGTCCGGGAGCACTTCCTTGGGGAGAGGCGTGAGGGCTGCCGGGGCGGCTCCCGCCGGGCGCGGGGCAGGGGCCGGGACGTGCGGGCTGTGGGCAGCGCCGGACGGAGCGCGGGCTGAAACACACCTCGGCTTCTCCTTCAGGGCTGCCAATACCTGCCCGAGCGAGGGCAGCGCTCTGACGGACGCCTCCTGCCCAGGAGAGAGCTGCGATTCCGAGGGCGCGTCCTCCCCGCCCGCCCGACACCCTCCCCCGCCGGACGCCGCTTTCCTCGGGAGCCGGAGCCCAAGGCAAGGAGGCAGAGGGCCGCCGCTCACCTTCCCGGCTGACCGGGTCTTCCCGGGGCGGCGAGCGTGTGGAGCTGGCGCTGGAAGCCGTAGCCTGCGGTGAACTGGCCATGGCGAGTGAAGGCAAACAAGTTGTTCAGCCAACAGGTGATGATGGAGGAGGAGGAGGAGCGGGAAAAGAAGGAAATGCTGCTGAAGGGGGAAGTGTGCTGCAGCCTTTGAATCCGGGAGTCCCCATCCGAGGCATCAGGATGAAATTCGCTGTGCTGACAGGACTGGTGGAAGTTGGTGAGGTGTCCAACAGAGACATAGTTGACACTGTGTTTAACCTGGTAAGTTGTTTGCCTGAATGAGAGGGGAAAGAACAGCATCGTGTGTGCAGAAGAATCTGCAGGTTTTTTGATGCTGTTTTTCTCTTAATAATTTTTTACGTGTTTAGACTTTCACGATGCTGGATTTCAACCGTGTTCTTTTTTACTTAGCACAGAAGCTGGTAAAAAAGCATATGAACCTCTTTATGTACACATTTATACTTGAAACAACTGTAAGCATCCTCCTCCTTTGATTTCCTCAGAGAAATTGTTGCTTTATTTAGAGCTGAGAAGCGTATTGTTATGTTTAAACATTTAACAGGTGTACTCAACAAGAAAGTTAAATGTTAATTTAGTAACTCAAACTGTCATCAAAACACACACACTGTTTTAAGTCAAAGCAGTTTTTCAAAGGTGTTTACATCCCTTCTTGGCTTCCTGTTGGCTCTGAAAGTAGGTAAAACTTTCATGTTTCGTGTGCAGGGGGTGAGGGTGTCAGGGAACAGTTCATTCAAACGTGTTTTACACAGTCTGCTTTTTGGGAGAAGTAGAATATGGTTTCAGTGTCCTTTTTAAAATTAATGATTTAGGGACTCAACTGCTATTTTTTGAATGCTGTGTGGCTGCATGTAATATTTCATAACAGATCTCACTAAACATTGAGGATACAACTTTCCCGTGTTGAAACTACAAGTGGAATGTATACCACAGAACTTTTTGGGCCAGTTGTTTTAAATTGCATAATTTAAAGCAATTAGACTGGTTAGTAACGTTTCTTTGATGCAGGAGAGCAAACATTAGGAGAAAAACTCTCAAGTTTACAAAGATACTCTGCTATTACCAAAGGTCTTAAAACATCTCTAAAAACAATTATTGTCCCTCCTTTTTCCTTTTGAGTGAGCAGCTCTGACTCTGAAACAATGTGGTTTCTGACAAACCAGGAAGTGAGAGCATTTAATAATATAAAGCTCAGTTGCAAGAAAAGTTGAGGCAGAAGTTGTACTGATTTTTATGCTGTTTGCATTTCAGTTATTTTGTTATTAGTATTCTTTGCTTCATGCAAGTTTTAGTGGTCACTAAGTATTTGTGTGCCAGTGTCTGTTTCATGATTTTTGGTGTTATCTTCCTGGGTTATGAGAAATATTTATTTTGGAATATTTTCGTGTTAACAGTGTAGTACCCTGGATTGTTTGGATGAAAGTCTCAATACAGAGGAATGGCAATAGCAACAAAAATGAAGTGCAGATCAGAGGTTCTGTGGATGCTTCAAGTATGAGGAAGTGATTTAAGTTACTTGGAGTCCACTTGACAATGTCCTGGACTAAACCCAGTGCTCACATATATGGGCATGAGGTTCAGAAGGAAATCCTGGTGAATAATTTAGAATTGTTCATGAGCATGTTAAATTTTATTTTGTTTCTAGGATGGTCTTTTGACCACGGTGTGCTGGAGGTGTATTTTAAGGAGCAGTGGAAAGAGGTTCAGCAGAATAACTAAAAATGTAAAAGCTCCTTGATTTCTTTGATTCCTGTTCTGTCCCATTTTGGACAAGAGAGGAGTAAAAACATCAGCATGATTTAGAGTACCCTTGATTTTAGATTTAAGAGGTCTGGAGAATTTGACCTGTGGACTGTGTTTTCCTGGATCTTTCCTGGATTTCCCAGGTAGACAGAGGAGAGTTTCTGAGGAAATTTTTGAAACTGCATTCTCACTTTTTCTGCAAGTGAAACAGCATCCCTGGCCTCTCTGAGAAGATTCCTCCACCATTTCAGCACACCTGCCTACATGTGGGAGGCTAAAGGTCATGCTCCTGCCCCACATTATTTTATCAGCTGATGGGTGTCATGACACAACCACAGTTTGGTAGTAAGGGTGCTTTGCCTGGATAGGTGAGAACAAAATCCAAATTTTGGAGCAGTAGCAAAAACAGTAGGCCCCTCGATTTCTCTGAGTCCCAGAAAACATCAACTAGCTGGCAAATCAAGTATTTTGGAAGAAGATGTCTCAAGGTTAAGGGGCTTTCTTAAAACTGGAATGTGTGAAAAAAATTAAACCAGCCAACAAACTCATAGTTTTTGTTACAGAAAGTAACATTTATCTAGTTTGTTTGTTTTAAATAAAAACTATGAAGCCGACTTTTGAATGTAGCTTTTTGGGATATGAGGGATATGAAGTCTCCCTTCAAAGCAGTGCTCATTCATCTGTCTCAGAGTTCTGCCTCTGCTCATTTGTTACGTGCAACCATTTTATCAATTAATACCTCTGAAATCACACTGAGCAGAACTTAAGGTGTGCCAGGTACTGGTTAGGAGTGGTGTACTTGGTTTTCTCTGTGTGGGTGTACAGAAAATCTGTAACTTTTATCTGAAAAGGTGACTCTTAGCTCTGGCTTTGCTGGCAGTTTGTTTCCCAATGGCTTTGGGAGCGCGTTCCCTGGGGTGTGTGCAGGCTGAGCTGGGGGGTATGGCAGTCACACCCTGATCTGCTGTTGCCTGATGAGTTTAAGCCCCAAGTATCCCCTCCTGTTTGGTTTCATTCTGGGTGGTGACTCACAGCTGCAGGCACCAGGGGTGGGAGCAGAGATCTGCTAGGCTGCTTCTCATGATTTGGAAAGAGGACACCTGCGCTTCCTGGGGTTTGTTTGGTCACTAAGCTGAGGCATCTTTAGACCAGAGTGCAAGGAGGGCTGGGCAAATCTGGGTGGAAAGGTGGCTTACTTAGCATATTTATTCTTTATGGCATAACCACCCTCAAACATGAAGAGATTTATTTTTTAAACAGGGATGTTAGGTGATCTGATTTTCATGTCTTGAGAAAACCTGTTGCTCTTCGTTACGCCCTTCCAACTTGCTGTAGCATTTGGAGGTTATCAAGAGAAGACCAAAGTGCTGCCTTGATGTTTCTCATCTTTAAGTCTTTAAGAGATGGTCACGTTCTATGTGTGAAAGACTCAGGAGGTCAGAAATCTAAAGTGCACAGTCATTGATCTGCTGCTTACTAAAGAAATTTAAGCCTCTGTAATTCTGACTACTTGAGCAAATAAGTTGTTCACTTCAGCGGTGTTGGATCTTGGAGAGCCACCTCTGACATTTTCTCTGTCCAGCAGTGTAACAAAGTGCTTAGTGAGCTCGCTTCTCGCATCAAAACTCTTAGTAGTCTTGTTTTATTGTCTTTGGAAACTACACTCCTAGAAATATACAAGTTGATCTGCTTTGTTTTGGTCAGTTTTCTCAATGAACACACTTTCCTAGGCCACGTGTCCTTGTGTATTTCAGCACCTCTTAAAAGTAAAGAGGGAAATAGGGACTGTGAAGAAATTGATTATTCTGTGGAAAACTTTGAAAGCACGTTCTTGTTCAAGTATTAATCTGTACTGTTACTTTTTTAGACAGACTAAGCTAAACTATGGATATATATTGCTCATGCATTGTGAATTTTATTTTTAATTGACTTGGAGCAGCAATAACTCCTTGAATTTCCTTTGCATACAAATCAGGTGAATTCCTGTTCATTACCTTGTGTTTACCCCCCCTTAGTTTATTAAAATAGAAAACCCTCCTGGTTGGAGAAAATGATAGAATGGAAAAATAAATTACTTATAGTGGGATCTGTTACTAACTTAAAATAACTCTAAGCCAGTTTTGTTTTAAAAAGCTTTAGTGCTTCTAAATGTTTTATTGGATATGGTATAGATTGTTACTTGACTGCTTCAATTTTTTTCCCCTCAGTCTCTGTTGCAAAGACTTTTTTTTTCACGTTTCTCTTTGGTGAAGAGAATGTGCTATTGCTTTTGATTCTGTTCATGGATTACGTGATCCTCACCAAGAGTGACAAAGTGCAAATGAGAAAGACACAAGTTTTTATCACCTTTGGAGGAAAAATAATGGGATCTGAGGAGCAGAGGCTAAAACTGCTTTGTAAATTTAATTTGTCAGCTCTTTCATTTCTGCTAGACTTTATCAAAACCACAAGCAGAAAAATCAGCCTAACTTTAAAAAGTTCTTACAGATTATTTTCATGCTGATACATCAGGTTTCTAATTTGGATGGTTTTGGCACGCTAATGCAACTGTATTGAACACAGTAGCTCATAATGGTTTTTATGAAGTCTGAATTCCCCCTTTTTTGTCTCTTGTCACAGACTTCCTTAGCATGTATCGTGTTGTAGAAACTCCCCCCAAGCTAATGCTGCTGGAATTAAATGTGTTGCAGTAGTAAAAATCCACCATAAATGTCTTTATAACAATGCATTCCTTTCGTCACGTCTGTATGTTTTTAGAGACTTTATTTTCTTCATAAGCTTCTCAGTGCTGATGACAAGTGAGAGTAACCAAGTAGCTTCTAGAATATCACTGAATATTGTGTATTTCTTAATAGATGCAGTCTTCCTTAGTGGCTTCCCAGTAAATACACCTCTGGCTACAGTTATCCTAGTTCAGTCACTTCTGTCCACTTACAGTACAGATGATAAGGTAAGCCTGTGGCTTTAGCTGGGTCAGGCTTCTAGGGCTTTTTTTTTTTAAAAAAAATCACAGTAAATTGGACAGTCAGCTGTCTAAGAGGTCATGCATAGCTTTTACTCATTGAAGTGATGCACGTTGGGTTTTTTCAGGTGTTGGTGCAACTTGGACATTACTTTGTAGTTAGTGGAAATATCACCACCCTATGTAGTATGTGCAGAAACTGAGGGAAATTTTGTGGTTGGCTGGGAAAGGAATGGAATGTAGTGAGGTGGTAATGGCAGTCTTTAATTAGGCATGCAACAGTTTAGAAGAAAATTGTCTAGGTTCCTAAGAGGGGCTGGTTGGTACTTTGGCTGTAGTATCAACTCACTTCTGTAACTGCAACTTAAAACACAATGTAGGACAACAAAGTCTTGAGGACAAAATTTTAAAGGCTGCATGGGAAAGTGTTCAGTTTTGCTTACTCTTCCACTAAGTTGCCAGACTTTTATAGCTTCTCACGTTCAATCTGAGATTTCAAGTGTCTGTGAAAGCCTGGGGACATACTCTGTGTCTTCCAGCAGTGCTGGCATCCTGTACTGGCATTAATAGACTCTGTACAAACATAAAATAAAGCCAAAAAAGCAAAGCTGAACTGGGCATTTACGGACATCATGTCTTAATAATGCAATATTTGTTAGACGTGTTTTGATGAGCAGTTTGCTCTGCAGGGAAGCCTGGTCAAAATATGTTCACTGCGTGGCTGAGAAGTCCCCTTTAGAGGGGAGCACATCAGTTCAATGACAGATTTTTCTAGGTGGTGTCTGGTAACAGAGGAGAGGGAGTCAGGTTTCTGCTGCAGTTGCTTTGCTGTCTCTGGGTAGTGTTTTGTGCTGCTTCTGCCAGACAGTCCTGGGCTGGATGGACCACGGGCCTGACCCGGCAGTGCAGACAGCACAGAAACCCAGGGGCCATATGGGCTGGCTCAGGAAAAGCATCTGCGGATTAGGGAATAGAATGAAATCAGTCAAAAGCATCAGGGAAAGCAGGTGGATGGCATGTCAAGGTTGCCACAGAGGCTGGGCACTGCCGAGTGATACAAAAAGGGATTGTTACGAATGCACCTTGAATCGGCACGCTGTGGTTCACTCCTCTAATAATCTTTTTGGAGATGAGTGTGAGTGGAGAGAAGGCTTTTGAAGTGGCTGTATGGGCTGAACATTGGAGGTTGAGGAAAATCAAAGATGAAGTAAATGCTCAGTTCTTTTTTGAGGCGCTGTTGGTTTGGTACAGCGTTCAGTACTCAGTGGCTAGTCAGATGTACGTTCAGGTGCTGAAGTTTGCTGAGAAGTCCCAGTCTGCTGAAAATCATCAAGCATGATATTTTTTTGGCATGTGTTACGGATTGAAGTCTGATGAGAGATAGAAATGAGCTTTGTCTGTGGTTTCCTTCGCTATCTGTATATTTGCTTTATCACCTCTTGGTGAACCTGCGCTCGTTCTGAGCTGTCTCACTTGACGTGGTGCTCTGACCTTTTATTTTTTGCATTATAAGTTGGCAGCTTAAAGCACTGATAGCTTCTGTCTTCATGCAGTCATCAAGTTCTTTATGAGCCTTAAGGAAGAAGCTTTAATCCATTGCACAGATGAAACAAGCTCTGCAGTTTAGTCACTGGAATGTGAAATAGCTTCTTGCTACCTTTGGTGTTTTTGTCTTTTTCTGTCTTCTTTAAAAATCTATTCTGTGAAATTCAGTCTTGCGTGCATTAAATTTATGCATATCTTTTTAAAGAACTTCTATTTATTTTAAATGGGTCAATCTGGCAGAAAGTTTTTGCTCATAATCACTAATTACAGTAAGCTAACTTTCTGCTGTTCAAGTGTCTTCCCCAGGCCCCGGAGGCCTTGCTGGCCTCTTCACAACGTTTTGCATAATGGTTTTTGGTATTAGCTTGACCTAATTACTAATGTCCTAATTTAGATTACGTTTCTGCTTTAACTAATTCTGGGTTTTTCTGTTGGACTTGATATCGGGCACATTACTGCCCATCCAAAAGCTAGTTTGGCCACTTCTGTTTGACTCTGGGAAACCCTCCGGCTTCGTCTGTGAGCTTTGGCCCTTTGCCAGGTGTCTGAGGGCTCCATGAATATGGTAAAAGAGGATACTATTGCCACCTGCTTTGTGAATGCCCTGCCTGGCCAGTGGAGACTGCAGTTTCCAGCATGCAGCACTCTGTGCTTAGGGCAGATAGCAATCGAGATGCATCCTTGCATGACTGCTGTAACCAAACTCAGCAAAGGATGATACTGCAGGAGTTGCAAGAACACCTTTCCCTGAGCCACTGGGGGCTTTGTGCTGACACTGGGAGCCTGGAATAATTTGTGAAGGGCTTGCATTGCCACAGTGCTTTAGATTCCAGAGCTTCACAAATAGGCATAAGTAGTTTCTCAATAGAAGCTAATTTGTGGAGAAGAAAAATCTAATGCCTTCTGTTGCACTGGATTCCCCTAGTAGTAACTGGAGAGCTGGGAGCAGCTATGTCCCAGGCATGATTTTCTTGTTAATAACTGCCTTGAGAAGATATTTAAATAAGAATTGCTATTGGGAATAGGATGTGCTCTCTTGCCTCCTGTAAAAGTTCCACGAGTTTGAGCTGCAAGTCTCTTTACTGCAGCCTGCATATGAATAGTTTGGTTGCTGTTTTTGTATTCTGCATATATCTAGGAAAAAAATTCCATATGCATAAATACAGAAAAGTCAGATTATTTTTTGTGTGATTGAAAAGCTGGAATGGAATTTTTCAGGCAAAAACCTCTTCTCCTTTGTTGACTCAACTGAAGAAATCAAGACTTGAAGAGCTTCTGGGTTATCTTTCCTTTTGCAGTTGAAAATCAAAATCAGAGTGTGTAGGACTCACCTGTTCTATGAAAGTGTGTTATGTGTATGTCAGCATTTCCCCTTTTGTTGTCAGCAGTTGTTGTCTGTGTTGTGGACAGAAATTACAGAGATAAATTCATCAAATGGAGCCTATTCTATTTGCCCACTTAGATACTCCAAATTTCTGGGTTTGTCCTGGACTAGCCCTGTAAAACAGTAACTGTAAGAATGCATGGGGTGACCTGTAGCTTATTTATTCTCTCCTTGGGAATGCTGAAAGACAAGAGGTACCAGAAAGCAGCAGGGAAGATGGTAACTGCAGCAGGAGGGCAATTTCTGTAATAGAAGACCTGCAGGAAGAGAACCAGTAGCATCTCGCAGTGAACTGGGAAGTATGTGATTATGGAGTCCAGGATGCTGAATGTTTGCATGGTAAACCCCTCACAGAGAGGTTTCTTTATCAAACTGTTTGTTTGGATGGGAATTGTACTGATTTGGGCAGGTAAGGAGTGAGGTAAACCCTGTGGTTGCAGAACTGCTGAATAAAGAGTTTGCAGATCCTGCAACTTTTATGTTTTAGTGGTGTCTTAATAGAGAAGCTTTTAAGTTGTGCTGTTTGCACTTCTTGGCATTAAAACAATGTTTCTAAGGACAATTGTCTTTTGCCTGATTGTTAACAATCCAGGTGGGCCTTGTAACCAAGCAATGCTTAAGAAAATCAACACCCCCCTAAAAAAAACCACCCAAACCCAACCAAAAAACAAAACCACCCTCCCCCACTCCAGAAAAAAACCCAACCCAAAACCAAACAACCCATCACAAAAGCAAACCTAAAATGTTTATGTGGAATCATAGACTTCAGTTGCAGAATATGGCCAGTGATAGAGAAGTAGAATTGCTGATGAGCCTTAAAACAATGCCATTGAGGGGAGGATAAGAACCAAATGACTAATGTTGTGAATGGTGCATGACTGTTAAATAAACAAATGGAAACTATCAGTCCAGTCAGCATCTGCCTCCTGCTAATGTTTTTGTTGAAACTAAGCACGTGATTTGTCTCTAGTTGTGGTTGTGAACTTGATTGAAAAGAACTTGCAAGCTTTTTTTTTCTCCCTGTATTGCGGGAGCTTACCTATACTGTAGGATTTGGTTCCAGTGTGTCATTTAGGTGCCCTAATGCCTGGCTTTTAGGTGTCTGATATGGAGTATAAAACTGAGTAACTGTGCATTTTTTAGAATGTGTTTTGAAGCTTGAAACATGAGATGGGGAGTTGTGTATGTTTAATATATTGCTGGTGTTACAGAGTGGGATAACACCTGAGATGCTGGGAATGGATATTTGAATTGGGGCTGCAAAAGATTCTCTGTCCAATTTGCAATCTATAGCTTAGGGTCACCTTCTGAAGCTGTTATGTCTTTAACACTTCAGATGTCCTTGTTTTAAGCAGGATAGCAGTGGTGCCCAGCTGAACAGTAAAGTGCAGTGCAGAGAGTTCTCAGAATCAGAAACTGTGCCAGTGGTTTCCCTTCTTTATATAAATCAGTAAATGCTTATGAGGAAATGCTTGCCATGTTTCCTTGCCCATTTATTCCTTAAAAGTGAGACCCCAATCTTGTGCCATGCTAGATTATCTGCTGCCTAACCTCACACCAGGACATTGCTTTGTCCTTTCTGTGCCCCCTTGCCTCCCTCTTCCATGACCTGGCACCTGCTGCCTTCATCCTTGGCTGCAGAAGTGAGTCCTGAGCACTCACTGGAATTTGTAGCAGGCTGGGAATCTTTGAATGCCACTCTGTGCTGCAGTTGCCGTGGATCAGCTGATTGGCAGGAGCACTGCCATGGGGAGATGTTTATTCCATGACTCATCTGAGACCTGGTGCTGAGGACTTGTGCCCTTCCTGTGTACAGCTTTCAAAGCAGAATGTATGTGTGTGTGTGTCTCTCGGGGAGTTTTGCTGCTTTGGTAAAGTCTCACCTCTGCAGGAGGTAAAAGCCACCCTGATTTCTCTCCTTAGCAGGAGGAGATTCAAATTGCCATTTGTCAGGATTGAGGGTGCTGTGAGTGACTTGTAAAGGAGCACTTGTAACACCTCTTCTGCAAAGACCAGGCTCATGAACAGCAAGAAATGCCAGATTCATGAGTATGGGGGGAAGCTACTGAAAGGAACAAGTGTCAGACCTTGTGGTTAAGGTGTTTGAATAAAGTTTTCTAGTCACTCATACTCAAATTTCACTTGAGTGCTGAGTTAGTCTTAATGTCTTTGTTGCTGTTCTTTAAAAGATGGATGTGTCTGTAGGGATTCTTGAATTAGGTATGCAAGGAGTTGTTGAGATCTCCTTTTAGACATATGAATAGAAGTAGAGGTAAGAGTTTAGAGCAGCAACCACGCTGCCCAAAGAAATTGTCATAAAAATAACATCACACATGAGCAATTTAGTTTAATCACTGTAATTGAGGTGTTATAAAACTTGGTTATAAACTATTTGTTTCAAGTTCAAGCTTCTGGATTCAAATCCTGACTATCTAAATATCACAATCTTGTCACCATGTGTCCTGTTAGGAAAGTTTTGGCAGACTAGTGAAGTTACCAGTGACTGGAAAAGGGAAAACATAACTTCCAGTGTTACAAGAGGGGGAGGGGGAAGGAAGAACCTAGGAAATTCCAGGCTGTTCAGTTTCACCTCTGTGCCTTACAGGATCATGGAACACATGTTCCTGGAAATTGTGCGAAGGCGCATAGAGAATAAGGAGGTGATTGGTGACAGCCAACAAGGTGTCACTAAGAACAACTGATGTCATCTGTCTGGACTTGTGCTAAGTGTTTGTCACAACATCTTTGTCTGTCGGCTGGAGAGGTGTGGATTTGATGGGTGGGTCACACACTGGATAATGAATTGCCCAGAGAAGCTGTGGATGCCCCACCCCTGGAAGGGTTCAGGGTCAGGTTGGATGGGGCTTTGAGCAGCCTGGTCTAGTGGAAGGTGTCCCTGCCCATAGCAGAGGGACTAGATAGATGATCTTTAAGGTCCTTTCCCACCCAAACCATTCGGTGATTGAATTGAATTAACAATTCATTGTTAATTTCTATGGGAAAACCCACTTTAAAGTACACAAGAGTGCCAGACATTTGAGCTTAATGTACACGTGGTGGCAGGAGAGGGAGAGTTATTTCAGTGGCTTTTGACTTGTGCTGTCTCTGTCACGTATTGTTGAGTGTCTGTGTTTTCATTTGCTCTGTGGTGTGACACTGTCCTGTAGCTATTGCTGACATGTGGGCTTTAATGAGTATTTCATGCCTCATTCCTGCACTGGTAGCTGAATTCCAGCATCATCCTGAACAGAATATTCCTGTGCATTTCAGTGTAGTAATGCTGCATATTGCTGACAGTGGGGCTGGTCAGACGTGGCCTTAGTGACCATTTTGCACATGTGTGACACCTACTGTGCAGAATAGCTCTTTAGATTTGAAATACACTTACAGTGTGTCTTCTGTGGGTTGGCAGTGCATTTGACTTCTGTAGCACTGAGTGATCTTGATGCTTCAATTTCCTGTTAAAGTAGGTATACGGGGAAGGAGGTGAACAGCTTTAAATGCTCCTTTATAGTAATTTTCCAGTTGGATGTTCAACTTCTCAACTTCTAGGAGTCAGCTTTAATATTTCCTGTAGCTCTGTTGCTCACATATATGAGGCTAGAGTTGTAGTTAGAATTCTGTTTCTCAGCTCTTGAGGAGTTTTGTTCACCAAGGATACTTTTAAGTGGGTTTGTTTGCCTGTGACCTTACTGTGCAAATTGGAAAGAAGGCTTGAATGCACATATGGATTCTTAAAACAAGTATTGATCATTATAACAATGGGATCGATGCAGAGTAAAGGATTTCTCAATTGTAGTAATTGCAGTGCAAATATTTATATTAAAAGGTGCCTGAACCTCAGTCTTAATACCCCAAATTTTGAAGGCAAAGATACTTTTGTTTAGGAAGGTTAATAGTTTGGCCAAGAGGAGCTGCTGTCCTTAATGATCAAAGAGTATTGAGTCTAAGCACCTGGCTCTAGAGCTGCCTCATTATGCTTATTGCGTTGTGTTTTCATGTGAATTCTGAATTCCTTTTGCATTTAAAAGGAAGAAAGGAAAACATTTGTTCTGTTTGTTGTAACTCAGAATGTGACTTTTCCAATAAATAGCCACACAACCTTTACAGACTAGAATGAAATATTGCAGTTTCAGCAACACCCATTGTTCTTCTACTTTGTCTACACAGAATTGGTTCTGTTTCATCTGCAAATTCTGTTGTTAGGGCAGCTGGAAGGCTGAAGCTGGGTTCTCATTCTGAAGGTGTAACAAGCTGTCCTTCCTATGAAGGGCTGATTTTTCCTTCTCTTCTAATCTCCCTGTGTTTTAAACAGGTGGGGTGACTCTGTGATGGTAAGATTCATAAATACATAAATACATATCAGTTTATCCTGCTAGGTTCCACTGCTGTTAGCTAAAGTCATGAAACATCCTCTCAGGGGTACTTGCTGTGTGTAGGTTGCCATTTAGATACTTGTTTTCCAATTCCTGAGATGGAGTATATAGCAAAAAGTAAAAACCTGTTTAAAAACAAGAAAGTAAGAGGTGAAATTGTCAAATGAGAACTAAACATTGGGAAACTGTCAAATGAGCTAAACCTCAGTGTTCTAAGACAATGTGAGTGTCTTATTAATCACTTTGTGAACACCAAAAGAACGATATTCTTGAAGAGCCAATTCATCAGTAAGATGTTGCTGTGCTATTTCTGTAGTTGCCCAATATTAAAAAAAGGAGATGAGAAGTCTAGTTTTTAAAGCATGTAATTTGTCATACAGGTATTTTTTAGCTGTTTTTAACCTGTTCCAACTGTGGCTGAAACTCTTCAGAAAGCAATGACCTGAAACCTGAAATGAGGTTATATAGATTGAAGCTCTAGCAGGGATGGTATCACTACAACTTGGGCAGTGGAATATGAAGCTGTGTGGTTTGGGATTTTTGTCTTGCAGGTTGTGACCTGTCCCATAATAGTGGGACAGACAATTGGAGACAATTTCTGCAGTGGTGGTTAAAGTGCTGTGATTAGTCTTTTGTTTTGGTTTGATCCTTAGTTTGTCACTGAAGAATATTTGTAAACACTCAAGTCCTCTGGTAGACTTGGGGCTGAGGAGCTACAACTTTTTTTCTTTTATTTTTTTTTTTTAATCTGTTGGGAAATGACAAACTTTTGTGTTTTGTTGAAACTCTCTATTTGTCCCTAACGTTAGCCTTCTGTTAAGTGCAGTGAGAGATTAGAAGACTTTTTCACCTTTGTGTGGAGAATCTTATTGCCAAGCACTACTTTACATAGTACTTAGTTATGCGAGGGGAACTGAACACAAAAGCTGTTCTTGGTGACTGACAGTGCAGTGAGAGGCTTCTTCCTGTAAAGGCAGGAGACAGGCTGTGTTGTGCAAACAAATTCCTAAAGTGGGGTGTCCTAAAACCTCAGGTCATGCTAGAACTTGTGTGATACTTGCTTGAAACCAAACCCAAATAATAGTAGTTGTGTGAATGCAAAATGCTTCTTTTGTTTTCCTTTGAAGTGAAGAGTAACACGTATCAGGAAGAGTAATAGTTGCTGTTAACGTGTCTTGGTAGAAGTAATATTTGCCCTTTGTACTGAAAAATAATTACCAAAGACAGCTTGTTGAAAATACAGAGATGGTCCTGTTTGCTAGGCCGTGAAGGTGACACTGGGAAATTTTTTTGGTTTTTTTTTTGTTTTACCTGCTAATTCTCTGGAGTGTGCATACTAGAGAAGCAGCCTTGAGTGGAGGAAGAAGTGAAAATTCTCAGGTTTTCAAATCTGAAGTCAGAAATGCGGAACTGTTAGCAGCTAAAGTTTGGGCTTCCTGTGCTTCACGTGAAGCAGATACATCGTGGACAAAACTTCAAGTTGCCTGGTTTTGTGCAGTAAATGCCAGGTGTGAAGGATGATGTCTGAGGAAGGAGAGATGTGTTATAATTTGAAGTATCTGACTTGCTTTGCCTTGGCTGCAGATGTCACTGCCATTACTGCAGGTGGCCAAAATCATGGTTACTGCCAACAACCATCCGAGGTTAGAAACAAGAGCTTTTGTACTCATAATGTGGAAAACTTTTTAAACTGGTAACTCAACTGGCGTAATTTGAAAAAAAATTAAAACCCCTCGTCCCCTAGGAAGATGCTTTTGAATCTATGAGAATCTAATTGTGGATTTGATGGAAAGAATTAAGGCTAGTAGGGTGATTTGTGGACTGAGTGCATATTAAAAATGGAAATTGAATTATTTCATAAATGCAGCATTTTTATGTATTGTGAATAAAAGCTATTCCTAATTTTTGGAGTAATAGGAAGCATAAACAGAAAATTTCTTCCTGTTTCCCTACCAGACTCCTTAAAATTCTCACTTAAATGGATGCATCTCTCAGGTTATTTATGACATTCTAACAAAGTCTTGGTTTTTGCATGACTGACTTCATTCACATATTTTTGAGTTCCAAAAACATTACCGTGCTACAAAGCTGAAATTAGTTTTGTATTAAACACAGTGAGAAATAGGACTGCAACATAACGAGAAAAAAAAATGTAATTTTATCGCTTCTTAAATGTTGTTATCTCACAAGAGCATTCTTCTGATTACCTGGAGTCATTTAGCACCATCTGTAGTGCCATGTGTAACATAGTTAAAGTAGTATAATAGGATAAACACAGTTAAATTAAAAATGGTTGCCAAGCAAATGAATACGTAATATTTTAGGAATTTAAGCGTCTACCATGGAGAGGGGTTTTTATTTGATTTTTAAGCTTCATTTTCCAGAACCCTCTCCTTTCCCTGTTGGTCCCCTCAGTGCAGAGCTTTGGTGGTGATGTAGTGTTTGCCACTGCTAAGTTTTCTCAGAGAGAATGCTGTTATTTGTTTCTTCTGTATTTTCTGCTCAGTCTAGAGCTGTGTTAGTGCTTTGCCCTACATTTGCTGCAGCTTCTCCTCTTGGCCTGCGCTGCCCACGTGCAGAAAGGGAGAGGAGCACTGTAATAATGATTGTTCTTTACTTTAGTGGCGTCAGGATTTGCAGCAGTCTCCAGAGTTGTGCACCTAAATTACCTCCAAACTTCTGCAAACAGTGCAGGGACTGTTCAAGAAACAGAGGTGGATACAGTGCTCAGCACTCTGGTTAGTTGTCTTTGTGGGAAGTGTGTAAATCAAAAATAGAACTTTGCTTCATATGACCTTTTGATTTGGAAGGGTACTGAAATTCAGCGAGATGCTTGTCATTCAGTTATGTAGTGACTGTAATAGCAATTACATTTTAAGTAACGTTGATTTTTTCTTAAAGCTTTGTTTATTTTTTTTTGAAGAAAGAGGTCATCTTTGAGCTGATAGAATCGCTGGAATAACATAGTTATTGAATGTGTTTTGTCGGTGTTACAGTCAAATGCTCATTTGTTGGAATTCTTCTAGATGCTGAAGGCTGTTCTCTTTTCTGGCTTGTCTGTAAATTGCTTTGTACAAAGGTTACAAACTGTAGCTGGCAGTATTTTGTCAGAGCATGATTGACAGTAGCTTTATACTTTGATAAGGTTACAGAGAACTGTACCTTGAATTTTTTCTTCTATAACTTTTACTTTTCTTCCTGAACATTTGCATAAGTGTTTCATTAGGATTTGCTTGTGCTGACCATAAATGATTTTCACATGTCCCTTTCCTGTCTCTTGTCTTGAAATTTGCATGACAGGAAGGAACAAAGTTGACGTTTTCATACTAAAGTACTCTTCAACTTCTGAATAATATTTGTATCACGGCAGCCTTTTGTATTCCAGATCTCTCATTGATCAGCTGTGCTTAGGTAAAAATTTTGCCCAAGACAGGTTGCACATAAAAGAAGGCAGGTNTTTTAGGCTTTTTTTATAATTTTTTTTTTTTTTTTTGAAAAAAAGACATTTTCGAGTTAATGGAATCACTGGAATAGCATAGTTATTGAATGTATTTTGTCGATGTTACAGTCAAATGCTCATTTGTTGGAATTCTTCTAGATGCTGAAGGCTGTTCTCTTTTCTGGCTTGTCTGTAAATTGCTTTGTACAAAGGTTACAAACTGTAGCTGGCAGTATTTTGTCAGAGCATGATTGACAGTAGCTTTATACTTTGATAAGGTTACAGAGAGGTGTACCTTGAATTTTTTCTTCTATAACTTTTACTTTTCTTCCTGAACATTTGCATAAGTGTTTCATTAGGATTTGCTTGTGCTGACTATAAATGATTTTCACATGTCCCTTTCCTGTCTCTTGTCTTGAAATTTGCATGACAGGAAGGAACAAAGTTGACGTTTTCATACTAAAGTACTCTTCAACTTCTGAATAATATTTGTATCACGGCAGCCTTTTGTATTCCAGATCTCTCATTGATCAGCTGTGCTTAGGTAAAAATTTTGCCCAAGACAGGTTGCACATAAAAGAAGGCAGGTGAATGGCAGCAAGGATGAAATAAGTTTTGGGTTCATTTTGAAATAAGAATGGTTTCTGAAGAACTGTATTCTGTGCTGAGTGTTTTGCAGAAAGTGTCTAATAATAAATAAAAGCTGAACAATCCCATACCTTTCTTAAGTAATAGATGAAGGAAAAAAATTTTTTTTTCCTTTCACCTTCCATCCATTGCCTTTGTATTTTCCCCAGAGCTGGTAATTGAATATTTTTTTTCAGTATTTCAGCTTACGTGTATTAAAAACCCAAACAAACATGATTTTTTGAGTGTGTAATGCTACAATTTCATAGTATAAATCTACTTCAGTAGTGATGTCATTCTGTAAAATAAGAATGCTACAATTGTATGGCTAAGTAGTCATACATGAGGCACCCATGTGCTTCCACAGACTTATTCCCTTGAGGAGGGATTAATGTGGATAAAATGTTAATCTGCTTCACTCACGCTGCATAATTCAGTCTTAAGTAAATACTAAATAGGAAAAAGATATATCATAAATCTCTGAAGGAAAATTGAGACTTTGCTGGGTGGAAAATCCCATACTTTGCAAACATCTTAAGTGTATTACAGAAAACTTAGGGTTTATAAGTTTAGTTGGATTTCCAAGACCTCGTTGCTCTTACTGCAAGTGTTTGAGTAAATAGAGACAGTTTTTCTTTCTTACTCTTTGTAACTCAGCAGTTGATAGAGATGAAATAATGTGGTGGCCGTGCCAAAGCCTGTATTTGTATTTCTTGCTTCAGTTTTCAGTTACAGAAAGTGAAGTGTTCTGTAATACAGATTGTGTGCTCACCTGTCATGCCAGTAGGAGGAGAGGAGAGGTTTACTTTGGGTTTTTATATTAACTCGATCTGGGTAACACAATGGGGATGTTTACATTTGGAGACCAGCCTCAGTCAGGTTTGCAGGGAAGTATATAAAGCTATTTGCAATGTCCTTAGTGCATAAAGACATAGCAATTTGCATTTTTAAGTGTTTATTTTCAGACTCTTTGAATTTAAGATAAAACCTAATGTTTTGCAGGCTTTTTGTAGCTTTTTATTTCACTTCACCTGCACATGATGCTGTCTTATTCTCTGTAGTGTTGTACATGTGTGGCATCAATAGATACGCTTATGGATTTTTTAAAATTTGTTGTGCTACACAGAAGTATAAGAGAACTATAATACTGTTTAACAAAACCAATTACTAGAGTATCATTGAAGCAGAGTGATGTAACTTTAGAAGCCTTCTCATCAATGCCATAGCTGTGGTAGCTGAAATAAAAATGTAGAAGGCAGGGACTGTTGTTTTGTAACAGTGGAAAGTGTAAGTGTTAAAAAAGATACCAATGTTTGAGAGAAGAGCAACATTCCTCCTCAGATTCAGCTACTGAAAGGCTTATCTTGGAATAGCACTTAAAAGTTTACAGTTGCCAATAAAAGCATCCCTTGAAAGAGTCTCAAGTATAGATTACAAGGCCCAGGGATCAATGTGTTAATGTGACCTCCTGCATAACATCAACCATAAGGCCAACTAATATTTTATGCAGTTAGTCAGCAGACTAAGTGTAATAATAAATCTTGGCAAAGTGGATTAGGGGACAGCTTAGAACAATTGCCAATAAGCCTGCAGTCATTTAGGTTTGAAAGGCAGTAAGTTTAGCGGTGCAAAAAACTTAAAAGCAGCCAAGTGTTTCTTGTGTGAGGGCTTCTGCTAGAGATTTGAAGATGTTGGAAACACTGTACTAAGATTAGTTCCACAGAGTCTTATGAAATGCAGATCAACATTGTTGACTAATTTAAAAAAGCCCGGGTTTTGTATTTATTACAGTACACAATGCATAAACATTTTATTGTAAAGGGAAGAAATTTCAGTGCTCTAATGAAAGCCCATCCGAAGATGATGAAATTGGCTTGATACATTGGGTGGAGCTTCGTGTGTTTGGCCTTGCAGAAATCTCTCATCTGTATTAGAGAAACCTGGAAACCTGAGTAAGATGATATTTGAGTTGGTACAGACCTGCCTGAGTCAGGAAGGGAAAGATGTTGAAGTATCTGGGCTGTGATAATTATCTTCTGCTTCATACAAAATGTGTCTCGCCCTAGTGTTACTTTTTTGATGTGAGATGGGATTCAGCTCCATGGGATGGAGCTGAAATATTTATTACCAGGGAGGAAACCCACAGTTAGTTGGCAGCGTTGGTGACCAAATGTAGTTTCTTCTGTGGTGAATTTCTGCAGGTGGGTTGCTGCCTCCACTAGGAGAATTATTTCAGCTGATTGAGAATTGACACACTTGTCCTGGTAAAAATGAGCTTGGGAAAAGGCATCTGTTTAGATCCTGATAGTTTCATGGAGATTCATGTTGTGACATGTCAAATTGTGTAACAGGAATTTATAACATATTATCCTCCTTCTCATCAACTGGGGAGGATCTGGACTGGCAAATTTGCTGGTAGATGGTGAGAGGGGAGCTGGCTGAGCCTCTGCTGGGGAGGCTGTGCGGAGGGGTCACTGGGGTGAGTGAGTTTTGGAAGGAAGCCAAGGAAACACTGTGGGGCTTGCTGGGAAGCTGTGGGCAGAGTCATCCTGATCTGCATCTGAAACAGTAGATCTGGCCTGACCCTCAGCTGCCTGGAATGATTGCAAAGGTGGTGCAGGCAGGTGACACAGTGGCTGCAGAACTGTGGCCTCCTCTTCCAGGTGCCAGCCACGCTGTTGTAATGAACACTTTCCCCAGAGTAGAGTGTGTTCAGGGCAGGGGGGGACACAACAATGCTTCATGTCTTTCAAAACATGATGCTGTTCTAGAGTTAAGTCTGGTTTTTGTAGTGGAGTGCTTAGCCTGGAGCAGCTTTGCCTGTGCTGGCAGAATCTGCATTCTCTCTAATTTCTGCAGTGGTGCTTAAAGTGCTGTGATTAATCTTTTGGTTTGATCTTTGTTTTGTTTGTTAACTGGTATCCAGTAAATAAAGACAGTAAACAAAGTTTAATTTAATGTGCAGGGTTGGTAGAATTTAATATTCAAAGGAGTAAAACTAGTTTGACAGTGACCATTACAAAATATTTTACCAATAAATCTTACAGAAACCATAGTGAGCAAACTTTTATCAGAAACGTGCTTAGCAAAGTTAGCTGTCTATAAATTTATTTGGTATTAAACTTTCCAATTAAGTGAAGAAAGGTAAAAATGTCATGAGCTACAGCAGGAGTGTCTTTGTAACCTGAACTGGTAGACAAGTGAAAGGAGTTGTTCTCTCTGAGGTATTGCTGTTGCTGGGTAAAATTTCAGGCCACAGAGGCCATTGTTGAATGTCAAGTACTCCCAAGTAGTGTGGCCCTCAAGACTATTTTTAAAGAGTCATGTTTTAGTCATTCTAGGATCTGCTGGAATGGATGTAAGCAATCTCTTAGAACCTCATTAATTATTGTACAGCTGAAAAGAAAACATCCAAGTGTGTAATCATGCTTTTGAAGTTATTTTTAAAATTACATACATGCATAAAAGGGAAATAAGAGTTCTGTTGGTATTGCTCTTATCTTATTTTTTAAGAACTTACTTTAGAGTTCCTCTGCCAGAAACTGAATTCTTTGGGATGGGTGTGGTGTTAATATTATGTACCTAACTGCTTATAAATACTTTTTTTTTTTAGTGGCTAAATACTTCTAAAATTCTTCCTGTGTGAATGCGACAGTGTTCCTGTCAGATATATGTGCAGTGAATGATTTTTAGGAAAATTCTTAATTTGAGCCACGTTTTTATACCTAAGCATCTGAAACATTGAAATGATGCTTGTGTGTCATTCAGTTTCAATGTATTTATTTTGGAAAGTATATCCATATACTGGAGAATTCACAAAGTTTGTTTTTTTTTCTGTTTCAAATCTGTTACCTGAAATGCCCATGAGATGGTGCTCATCAGTCTTGTTTCTGTGTAGCAACAGAACTGTGCATCGTTCTGACTTTCCAGTAAGGATGCAGTGATTGTCATTGTTGCCTTTCTCAGAGAAAGAAAAGGAGCAAAAACCATCCAGCAGTACTTTGAATGAATTGAGAAAAGACAAAAATTACTCTGCTATTTTGAAGTGTGTGTAAAACCGATCTTGATGTCTGATTCTCTTTGGACAGATGGATTTGATGCTAATTTACACAAATGATAGGTTAGCACTTAGTTTTTTTGGGGTCAAAAATATGTTTCTAAATAGCCAAAGAATGGGAAAGCATTTAGATGTCTATTCTTTTTGTGCTGCTTTATTTCCTTCTTCTGTCTTTTTTCCTCTAAGATCTCTGAAAGTTTTCTTTATTATTCAGAAAACATTCTGCTACTAATCTACACTAGTGTGTTCTGTTTTATAATGTTTCTGGGGGAGGATGATTTGTTTGATTTGTTTTTTCCTTGAGTTATGCAGGTAGCCTGTAACAAGGAGAGAAAAGAGAGATATTAAACTCCTGTTAACTAAGGCAGGGAGGATCACAGAAGGGTTTAGGTCGGAAGGGACTTAAAACTTCTTTTATTTCCAAGCTCCTGCCATGGCCAGGGACACCTTTCACTAGACCAGGCTGCTCAAATCCTTGTCCAGCAGCCTTTCTTTGAGCTGGACTGAGTGTTAGAAGCCCCAGTGCTGTTTTCTGAAAGTGCACTGTGTAATTTTAGATGCAAGATGGGGAGAAAACCAGCAAAACAAGAGGCAGAAGTTAGGAGAGCCTTCTATTTGAAGTAAGGTTACAGAAATAGTTGCAGTAGGCTGGAGCACAGTAGAACCAAACCAATTATTTTACATTCTGTTTCAGACTGATTTTATTGTTATTTTGAGGGTTGTGACCTGAATGGTCGGGAGACCTGGAAGAGGACACAGTTGACAGAGGTGAACTCCCAAGGAGGCCGTTGTCAATATTGATAAATGGGTGTGAAACAAGCCTTGGTTTTAGGAGTGAGCAGCATCTCTGCTGTAATTGGCTAGGATGACACTCAAGGCAAGTATCTGCTAAGTATTATTAGCAGAGATTACAGGCCTCTGAAAATGAGGGCGGCTTTAAACCTGATGAGTTGATCTAAGGGAGGTATTCAAAGATTGTCTTTGTACAGAACCAATCTTTTTACAGGCTGCTCAGACCAAGAGGACATAGCAAAAAAAATCTATTTCCTCTGGAAACTTCTTTTCCCTTCCAAATTCTGTGAATGGTGCTATGATCAATGTTTCTTTTGTGTTTTTATGGGCTTTTTTTCATGGTTTTTTTCTTTCTCAAATCACTATAGCTCTGATCAAGTAAGCAATTTGAGTTATAATTGCCTGTATGTTCAGTTCTATCAGTGATTGCTGAAAGCAGTGTTAGGATAGCATAGAATGGAAGATATTAAAGTGCTTGAGAGGAGCACCTTGATAGAAAACTAGAGGCAAAACCAGAAGTAAAGCAAAGCCAAGAGTAAAACCAGAGTAAGTAAAAGACAAGTATCTGTGGAAAAGCAGGGTTTCTTCTGGCTTTAGGTGAAAAAAAAAAAGAGTAGGTCCTGGCTGAATTTCCTTTGGTTTTCATTTTGGAATGTTTAATTTCACCTGGAACAGGAGGATTTGCAAATGTTGTGGATGTGCTGAAAAGATCAGAAGAAACATTTAGAAAGTCTCCAGTAACTACTATACAATGATGCCAAACTACAGTCCAAGGTAATTCTGAGAGACATGAGCAAGGAGGATTTGGAAAGTCTTTTTGGCTAATTTTTGAATTGACCATTATGGTGAAAGGAGCAGCTCTGACATTTGTGTATTGATGCTGAGTCATCTGTGTTGGGATGGTTGAGGATGGAGCACCTTTCCCACAGGGAAAGGCTGGGGCAGTTGGGGTTGCTCAGCCTGGAGAAGGCAAGGCTCCACAGGGACCTCAATGCAGCCTTTTATTCAGTACCTAAAGGGGCTACAAAAGAGCTGGAGAGGGACTTCTTACACAGCTTTACTGGTAGAACAATGGGTAATGGCTTTCAACTGAAAGGGAGCAGGTTTAGATTTGATATTAGGAAGAAATTGTTAATTGTGGTGGTTGTGAGGCACTGAAAGATGTTACTCAGAGAAACAGTGGAAGCCCCATCCCTGAAAATGTTTGAAGGCAGGTTGGATGAGGTCCTGAGCAACGTGGTCTAGCACATGGTGTTCCTGCCCATGGCAGGGGGCTTGGGACTAAATGATCTTAAGAATCCCTTCCAACTCAAACCCTCCTGAGATTCTGTGATAATGTGTGAGTAAGTGGTAATTGAAGATCAGGTAAGGTTTAAGAATGAAAGGGCAAGGCAACAACAAATAAGTTTTCTAATCCTAGTCCACCCTGTGTAAGAAAACCTATATAAAGGAGATTTCAGCTCTAGAAATATCTATGGAAAAGCTGAATGAAACTAGGAGAACAGAGTACCAGTGTGTGCAGAAGAGGAAACAAGGGACAAGCAGAATATTATTTTTGTACGTATTTCTACAATACAGGATAATATAGTACAAACCCAGTACTTGTTTTTCCTTTTCAGACTCCAGCACTGCTCCCTTGAAACCCCTTTGTGTCCTGCAACCTTTCCCTCTTTCTGAGGAACCTGGGGAGTTTGCTTCAGATTTTGTCTTCTCACCATACTGTTCCACTGAGATGATAGTCTGTAATTCTCATTCTGTTTATCATCCCTTAAAAATAATTCTTTTTTCTCTGTGCCTTCAGATCTGTTGTTTTCTCCTTCACTTCTTCACAGGTTTTCCTGCCTTGTTTTGGAATGTTTCATTTAAGAAGAAATAATGCTGCAGTGCATCAGGGAAGTTGCTGATTATGGAAGAAGTCAAGATAGACTACTAAATAAATCCTAGAGATCGTTGTGTTGGTGTCAGAAAAAAATAGCTCAGCTGAAAGTAGGGCCAGTATAAATGAGGAGAATGTGAGCCTACAACTCATACGACAAAAACACAAATTTTGAACCTTTGACAATTCTTAAAAGTGATGTCTGTAAGAATTGTTTCATTCCAAAAAGTGTTTTTATTGCATGGCGCAGAAAAACTCATTTCTCATCAGGTACTGGTATTTCTCACAGTGCAAATCTCATATTGAACAATTCAAAGAGAGTGCATTTTCAGAGAGTTAAGTTTAAGTGCAGTTCCCCAGGAATCAGTATTTTCATTCTCATAGGAGAGTGTAAAGAGAGCTAGAGGTCTGGTAAAAATAATTCTAAGAAGACAGCAGTTGTGTTTCTGAGGAAATCAGTGTTTTACAGCTTGGAATACCACACAGCTTAGAGACAAGATTGTTTGTATGGGCATTTTCATACAAATGGAAAAAAGAAAAATGTGAAACAAACAAACAAAAAGCTTTTTGTATGTAATCTTGTGGGTCCATAAGAAATAAACAGGTTTTCTGAATAAATCACTCTTTAGTGAGCTGATGGTCCAAGTCTTAAATTTGTTAAGAATAAAGCTTAAACCACGAAGTTTTGTCAGAACTGAAACATGTATTTTGCTGTTTGTTTTATGTTAAGGAAACTGCTGCACACTGAAATGGTTGCTGAAGCACTTGTGTGAGTTTTGCTTTGCACTAAGAGCTGCTTTTTCTTCTATGGTTCTATGATTTGAAACAAACAATGCATATAATGCCTTGTATTTGAGATGAAAGTAGATTTTGGAGTAAGCAGTCACATCCTGTTCACCAGTTGTGAAACACTCTTATCCCAGTTACAACAAGTTATCATTATTTTCTTAATCAACTATTTGAAATTAATTATTAACAGAGTAAAATAACTAATTTTTGAAGGGCAGCGTCCTGAAATTTAATATTTTGTTGTTCCTTGACACAGCAGCTATCAGCTATTCCAAGCACCCTGCCTGCACTCAGCTGTCAGCATTAATGGGTTCTTGTCTTGACAAGCAGAGGAGGCATCAGACTTGTCTTTGACTTCAAGCCTGTTTAGTTTTTGGAAGGATCAGGTTAAGCAGGTGAAGAATAAGTGATTGGGAATCTTTCACTAGCAATTAAGGAATGCTTTTCATGAGTTTAAAATGCAAATAATTAAAAAAAAATCGAATGGCAGAATTTTCTGACTCTTTAGAGTGCACAGAATCATTAATGTTAGAAAAGACCCTTAAGACCATTGAGTCCAACCATTAACCCAGCCCTGCCAAGTCCACCACTAAACCATCTACTCAGGTGCCACATCTGCACATCCCTTAAATGACTCCAGGGCTGAAGACTCAACCACTGCCCTGGGAAGCTTGTCCCAGTGCTTTATGACCCTTTTTGTGAAGTAATTTTTCCTAATACCCAATATAAACCTCCCCTGGCACAACTTGGGATCATTTTATTTTGTCCCATTGCTTGTTACTTGGGAGAAGAGACCGACACAAGAGACCTCACAAGCAACTGTAGCTTCTGAGAAATGTGTGAAGTAGGAGTGAGTATTCTTTTTGTTATAGTCCAGTAGAGAATTTTTTTCATATTAAAGTTTGAATGAGTTATTATAATGGGGAAAACAAACATGAATGTAAAATCAGGAGTTTCATAGTATACTGATCAGTTTTCAGGAGCTACATCCTGTTTACATCATCCTTATAAATTAAGTCTCTTTTTAGGAAACCTGCTTAAAGACCTTGTAGTTTTGCTTACACTGCAAGCCCTGTGTAAGTGAATGAGATTCACGTTTATTTCTTTGAACTTATTTTCTGCAATCTGTACCCCTCCCTGCTGGTACAGTACTCTTTCATCAGTATTTTTAAAAAAGGGAAAAAAGTCTCTTTGTGGATTTGACCACATCTAATTTCTTTATTCAGTTACTCTGGTTGCTGTCACATAGCAAACTAACTGCATATGAGCTTGAGCTGTTCACTTGTGTGGAAGAACCAGCATAGGTAGCAGAGCTGGATAGGTGTACCTGAGTTTATTTTGTGTGCAGAATACCCCAAGTTTGATGTAGGTTTGTTTGTATCCATTTCAAACCATCCCCATTTTATTCTGTTTAGAAAAGATGTGTGACAATCTGACATGATTACCACTTTCATCAAATACTTGTGGTTTTGTGCCAGCTTATCTGATGGGATGGATGAAGATAATGATGAAGGGTCCAGAGCATCTTTCTTAAGAGGAGATTCTGCAGAAGCTGGGCCTGTTTAG
>VWYO01025261.1:22719-69106 GCA_013400275.1 Rhadina sibilatrix
AAGGAAGGAAGGAAGGAAGGAAGGAAGGTTATTACTCCTAACTTAAAGCCTTCCTCATGAGGGTAACAGGCCTTTGCAAACAGTGTTTGTAAAGACACTGATGCTTCCCTTGGTCACACACATCACATCCTGCTCTTACTCCTTGAAAAGGTTCCTGGTGTCATGGAAGCCTGCAACACCACACAGGTTACCCCTCAGAGGAGAACCCTCCTGGTTTGCACACAGAGGAGAAACAAGGGTAACAGTCTGACAAACCTGGGCAGTCACTGCAACATTGCACATCTTGGACCCCAGTGAACAACGGACCTCCCAAGACAACAGGTCAGCATAGAAAAATCTTGTTTCAGTTCTCTGCAGAAATGAGACTCCTAAAACTAGCCTTCAACTTTTCCACCTTGTGTAGATATTAGGATCATCATCTGGCCCTGACAGGTCTTGTTTGTGTCTCCCAGTGCTGACACGAAGCCTATTCCACAGCAGTGGGTTTGAAGGTGGATTAGGAGCATTCTTTTTGCTGCTAGGTCTCATCCATCAGCTCCCAGCCTTCCCCACTGCAGCAGCCCCCTCCACTGCTGATACAACTGGGGCCCCCAGTGTCCCTCTTCCCTTGCTTTGTGGCTCAGATTTTCCTGCAGGTTTTTTCTCGTTGACCTTCTCAGCCTCACCTCGTGTCTCACTGCTGTCGCACACCCTGTGTCCCTGTGCGGCTCGGGCAGCGGGGGCAGCCCCGGGTGGTGGCAGTGGCTGTGCCGGGCTCACGCTCCATCCCTCACTGCCCTGTGCGGCCACTTGGTGAGGAGCTGCTCGGTGGCAGTCCCGTAGGGCCTGGCTGCAGCCCTCTCTGTCTGTCTGTCTGTCTGTCTGCCTGCCTGCCTCCTGTGTCTGCCCGGCGAGGACAGTCGGTAGTGTGGCAGCGCACAGCAGAGCTGCAGGTGCCCGTGCTCACTCCGGAGCTGCCTCAGGGACAATGGCAGCCGTGGTGCAGCCGCTCCTGGCCTTCCGGACCGCCTGAGGAGAGCGGCCCAGAGGAGAGAAAGGAACCTGCAACCTCTTTTTGTTGGACAGGAAACATGAGATATCACTCATTGCCATGGCCACTCAGCATTACTCAGCATCACCAATGTAAATTTCTCCTAATGCAGCTGGCACTGGACTGAGGCTCGTTGAACGTGGCCCAGCCAGGCTTGCTGACACGATGCAGTGTAACCCGCCGCTGGCTGAGAGAGAACCCCAAATAATCTGAATAGTGCTGAACTTGTCTGTATAAGCTGCATGAAGAATTTTAAACATCTTTCTTCGTTTTATCTGCATCGTTCGCTGCAGAAACACATATCTGATTCCCTGCAAGAGAGGACAGTTTGCGGCAGCCACTAAACGGAAGTAAAACGTATTGTCTGTGAGTGAATATTTGCACTCTGAGGTTTAAAGCATTTCCTATTGCTAGGGAAACCATCACACTGTGCCTCACATCATTAAAGCGCCTACCTTAGCTAAAGCTTGATCCTGCTGGAAAACATACTGTACTAGGAAAGGAGGAAAGTTAATAATAAAAATGAGGAAGTTAATCATAAAAACACTAATAAGATAAGAAGCAAATTAACGAGAAAGACAAGAAGACTGTGTTGGGAAAAAATTATAAAGTACCATAAAACTAATTTCAAATTGCACCTATTTCTCTAGGAGTTGCCTTTTTTGTATCTGTACATTCTTTATTCTTCCAAATAGAGTCTAAATTCTAAAAAGTAGTTTAGCACAACTTCTGCAATGAGCATTATATGCTAAGAATTTTGGGATACCTGAACCACCTAGACATTTCTTTTGAGTCACTGTAGCACCAGAGCTACATTTAGAGACCACATCTGGTCTGGGATGGAGTTCTCCTGCAGATGGGACTTTAGTTAATATATGTGGTGCATTGGCATTAACAGAGATCTGGACCACAGGTACCAGAGCTGCTCTTTTCACCGTCAGGAGTTACTAAACAATCAGGAAATTTAATCAACTTAAATAGTATTTTTAATGAAGTTTCTGCTTTTCTTTTAACATTAGAAGTAAAAAGTCAGGTAAGCTGATTATTAAGATAACAAAATTTCTATGTACCAACTTTTCTGAAGCCAAATTAGATACATTTTCCTCCAATTATATGAAACTTGTGATTATCTGATTGCAAAACTGCCTTTGTAAGGAGACACTGTCTTAAGGCAGTCAGATACTATATTCATCTTTCTAGACATATCCTTGCTGAACAAAAATTTGCTTGAACTACATGGGAAGGCAGAATCAAGGAATGATAATGCCTTTTCTTCATAACTTTCACCAAAGTGTTATAGGTACATTTGTACTAGGAATCACCTCTTTGCTGTTTTCACCTGGGAAAACTAATATGATATGTTAATATATAGATCCTGCACTGCCTTTAATATTCTTTTAAGAAACCCTGTGTATATATTGAATTCAGTAAGTGTGAGTAAAATCAGAATTTTTTCTCTCTTAAAATATAATTTTGTTTTCCTTTGTATGTCCTTCCTCACCCTACATCAATTCAGCCACTGGAAACTCTCTGTCATCTTAGCTTGACACCTGAATAGAATTAGAAAGTAGAAAATTCATGGGAGGACCAAAAATAACTATTATATTATCAGCTGCTTCATTAGATAGCTAGTTATCAGTGTAAGCTCTGGTGCACAGGAAACCTCCTGCTGCTTTTTGGGCCTGCTGCTGATAGCACTAACTGACTTTGTCCTCTTGATATGCCTCCCTAGAAATTTCCAACCTACAAATGCTGCTACTATCTGCTCACCTCTGCAAGTGTATTTATAAGTATAAAAGAGACACTTCCTTTTCTCATCATCCATAAAGTAAGAAGATGACCTTCACAGTTTTCTAGTAGTGAACAAAAGGATGTGAGGCATCCATAGAAAAGAAGGAAAGTGGATTAACTGAAAGCTTCTGAAAGGTCTCCTTACCCTGATTAGCCAGGTTACAGCAAAGCAACTTCTTGGTCTTTATATAAGCCTTAAGAATAAAGTGAGACAACAGCAACAAACCCTTTTCTTGTCCATCTGTGATTAGATCATCTAAAATTAGTGTGACAATGTTATCAATTATTATTTGCTTTTCACTTAACTGGCAGTATGGGACCTCTTGTTCTAAAAACAGCATAAGCCAAAACTTTCTAAAGAATATCGTCTTTCTAAAGGGCTAAGAGCATGAAGCATGGAGAAGGAAAACAGACATAAAGATATGTGAAATACTTTTCCTATGACTGCCCAGATGTTATAGTAGTTCAAATGTGGGTCTCTACCAGTTCTAAAAATAGGATGAGGAAGTAGGAGAGGATGGGGAATCTATCTCTGAGTGGGAGAAAGTGTGGGAAGCAGAATAAGAACGCCAACCAGCCTTTTTCTCCCCATTCCCCTCTAGGGCAATCTCATGAAGGGCAACCTCCTAATATTTATTATGAGCCACAGAAAAGGAATGTGTGGACAGGAGGTGAATGGGGCCAAAGTTTGCTTGCAGTTCACAGTCCACATAATGTGGCTGTCAGCTAAGTTCTTCTCCATCTGACTATTCCTTTCCTGTATATAATAACAATCCAAGTGAATTTATATGGAATAAATTTCTGTGGATGCACTTGAAGATCAAATTTGCTGAACAGAGAGCAATGTCCTCAGTTAATGGATTTGAAGATGCTGGAACAGCAATGTAAATGCACATGGACTGTAAAAGGTTTAGGGATCACTGCCTATGGAGGAGACAATGAGGCGGGCACAGTGTCTATCAGCAGCTACAGATGGAATGTAAGGATCTTGAGGTGTAAGGATTTGAGGCACTAGTAATAAATGGAAGCGAATGGAACAATATTGTTACACTCAAGATAACTGGAATCTGGATTGCAGAGACTTGGGAATGAGAGTGGGTTTTGATGTGTTTATGTTTGCAGTGGAGGTAAACATGAGAAAGGTGCATTACTCTCTAGGGAGACAAATTAACACAGTTATTAAATGTCTTTACAGAGTGTCTTTTAGGACTTGGATCTTTCATTTTCCCTCATTGTTATCAAAACTGAAAACACCCACACTATCTAGTTTACCATAAATTTAAGGGGCTAATAGATCAGGCCAGATTGATCAAGAACAGACTGTAATCATCTCCTGGGACAATTATAAGAGATTATGATGACTGTGGGACATTATCATATATGTGTTTGCATCACCTGAATTTAAAAATGTCTGTTTTAATTGTTGCTTGCTGATATGGCACAAGTCATGCCCTGAAAATATGGATACTCTTTGCACACTCAATACAAAGCAGTACCCAGAAGCAAATCTTCCAAATTGTATGTGATTGAATGAAGACCACATACACAAGCAGGTCAGGCCCTGTGGAACATTTAGCTAAATTTTAACATACAGGAGGAAATCTTGACTGAGTATCAAGATATGTTTTGTTAAAATCCCATAGTTTATGACAATCAGAAATGCTGCTTGGCTTGATTTCTCATAGATTCTGTGAGATTTTTCACTTTACCCTAACATGACAATTAGGATAATTGCAATAATGCTGTTGCTAGATGCAGAACTAAATAGTTAATCCATTGGTACATTAGAAGAGACACCAGACAAGCAGCAGCAGGTATTCTCTTTGCATGCATTTATACAGCCTTATAAACTCATTGATGATAGATTTGTATGTCTCATTGGCATATGGATCAATGAATATAAATTCAAAGTAAGTATTACTAATACCCAACTTCTGTTATGACATATTTTGCTGAAGAGAGAGGCATATAACCTGTATTTTGTGCTACTTTGACCTTGCACCATCTCTCCATGCCTTATGTACGTGGTAAGCCAACAGAAATATTTTAGTCCATAGACTATGAAGCTGTCAAGTACACAATATATAAATACTGGGGTTTGGTTCTTGATTCTACTCGATCAGTTAAAAACTACAGTTCATGTTGGCAAGGAAGAGGTCTATGCTTTTCTGTAATAAGATTTAAAAAATCCATACAAGTTTGGATGTCCTTTGAGCACAACACAATGTAGCTACATTCGTTTTCTTTTGTTGTAACCCCAAGTATAATTACACAATGATATGCTTGATCTTCTTTTACATTAGGGCTATTTTGCTATGATTTTGTGTGCTTAAAAGTTCCATGTTCATAAGAAAGTGATATTCTCTCAGTCTTTTAACATCAAATACTTATTTTAAGGGTGAAATTGCAAATGTTCCCTGATGAATAGAGCATTAATGAAATATGCAGGGTACTATGTGCAAATGACTGTGACTCCAGTGCAGTGTGCACACAGACAGCTTGGCCTAGATTCATTCTACTTAGCTGCTTTAATGTACATGGCTAAATTAAGAGCATGATTGCTGTAGGCTGTCTGTGTTGTTAATGGAGAGAAATGAGCTGTTTCAGATGTTTCTTTAAAGGGTATGAAATCTGAATCATGCTCTGAATGTGCCTCTCCCCACCAAACAGAACCTCAGGCAACCAGATGTCCAATTTAGGACTAAGTATCGAATGTTAAGATGTTATGCCATTTATGGTGGGAAGACCTTGGATCAAGGTTGCTACATATTATTTATATAGCACATAGAATCAGTCTTCTGATAGAAAGAGTCAAACCTCTGGAATTTGACATCAAGAGTCTAAGATAAGTGTAAGCCAGGTGGGAATGACTACCCATACCTAGTTTAAAAATATATGACTGATGTCCTCTGGAAGATATATGGAACTGTATTATATCACATCTTCTATGTGTTAGGAAAAAAGCAGAGATACAACAAGTGAGATGATTTGGAATCTCAAGAGTATACATATCTTTGTGCATCCTACTATAAGGATAAGTATATTTTTCTGAACAGTTTCACTGTGGTGCACATTCTACTACATCAGAATCATTCCCTGAACAATCCTGCTTTTATGTTATTGTAAGTATCCTAAATCACGCATTTGAATAATATAGGAATTTGAAGAAATAATTTCATATCTATGGCACAGTAATTTTTTTCACCAGTTGGTGGGTGGTCTTTACCTGCTTTCCCATCTTCAGTGATCTTATTCAACATATAGCTGGAAATAAGGAAATTTAAATCAAATTGCCAGGGATGAGGTTACAGCAAAAGAAAATAAAGTATGACCCATTTCTAGAAAGAGCTTAGAAAGTTGCTTTGCATGATGGTAAACTTGGACCCAGATAAAATCCTCATTTGACAGAATGGTGCCTATGTGTGTGTATATATATATGTATATATATATGTATATATGTCTTTGTACATATACAACAAGAAAGTGCTATTGAGATAATTTTTTAAAGATATGGACAATTTTAGATCCACCCATGTGATTACATTGTTAGTTGTACAAAGGAATTTCTGCTTCATTTCATATTGCATTAGGAGGCCTCCAATTCACTGGAGATTTTTTTATGGTTGTATGATATATGTCTGGATTTTTTTTTTTCAACATATTTTTTAACTTACTTAATTTGAATGTCATTGGTATTTTTTATGAATCTTGAGCTCACCTTCAGATATTACTTAACTAGCTCTATTGGCAGTTACATGAAGAAGAGGAGTGTTAGTATTCAGTTGATGTCAACTTTTCTTGATTTCCTGGATGCTTAGTCTGCAATGGGCCCTGTTTCTCTGGGAAAAGTGCCCAAATGGTAAAACTTAAGTTTTATACATGTGGGAGAAGAATGGGAGTAGCCCATACACAAGCATTTGCACATAAATATACATATTCTTTGGCAGACTCAACACAGAGAATTTTTCCACATCAATCCTTTTCATGCAGTTTTACATTTCATTAATTTACAAAAATTTCATTATTGCATATACATTTATCAGCAAAAGCTGTGCCTTTAAAACAGCCTGAGATGCATGAATTATTCATCTGCTCCAAAGGCTTCCTTGCAATTAAAACTTTCTTAAAATATCTTTCCTTTTTCTAAACTTTGAGGAATATCCTGTGGCATTCTTCTAATATACTTGATACTGTCTGAAGGTTTTATGTCACAGCATAATGCTTCTGTCTCCAAATAGGGGATCTCTTTGTATCAGTCAAGAATATCTTGTGAAGTGGCCAGAAGGTGGCAACAATATAGTTCTTTAGGAAGATGAAAGTGGTGACTAAACAGTTGTACACCTTCTGGTTCTGCCCAGGTCATAAACTCTTAGATCAGTAATCCTAGTTTGTGATTTATTGTCCCAGGAAATACTCCTAGTTGTGAACTCAATCAGTAAATTAAATGTCTATACTGAATTATATCATATGTATAGAACTCCACTCTTGCAGTATTTGTCAATGTCCCAAGAGACTTCTAAGTAGTATTGAATTATATTTAAAAAAAAAAATAAAAAATAGTGGTATAGACATTACCCTGCAGAGTTCCTGACATGATTTGCATCCATCTGAATTATATCAAGAATCTGTTCACTACTCTTTTACATGTCACCAGTACATGGTTTGCATTGCTGAATTGTCCTGCTGTTTGGTGGTAGTTGTTTGTTTTGTTTGTTTTTGTTTTTGTTTTTGTTTTTTTCTCCCCAAAGGTAGGCAAAATGTGTTTGGAAACAAAAAAAAAAACCACAAACTATGGCTCTTGTTTTTTTAAAACTGAGAAGTACCTTAGAGATGACTGGAAAAGCTTACACCTTATGGGACTGGTCTTTATTGCCCCAAGCTATCAGTTCTATTATGGAATCCAGGTTTGAGCTTAATTAAGATATCTGATAAGAGAAATCTTAAATCTATGAAGTACTTAAGCTGCTCACACATCAAGACCAAGAGAATCTTCTGAAGACATCATTTTAGCAAATGCAAAAACATACATAAGACTTTGGAACCCCTAACAATGACCATGAGGGTTTTTTTTTGTTTTTCTTTTTCTTTTTCTCCCTAAAACACTTAGGATAATTCAACAAGCATAGATTAGTTTTTCAGTTCTGGTCCAAATACGAGTTCAGTGTGCTTTACGTAAATCCTGAAGTTCTGAGTTGATAGACATTCAAGTTTTCGCTTCCAGTCACAGAAAACACCATTAATGGTCAAAATGTTGATGAAAAAAATCCACGTTCTTAAATTAAATATGTACTTTGGGCATTAATATTATGCAAGTGCCATAGTTAAGAGAAGATAAATTAAACTTCAGAAATTGTCTTGACAAAATAAACAGCCTACATCAAAAATTTAGTTGAGCCAAGTACTTCTAGGTTTTGGTGCAGATGCTCTTTGTCATGGAACCCAAAATACCATCCTGCCAAATCATAGTAATTTTCTGACCTTTCTCCAAATTCTGCAGAAAGAGGAAGGGGGAGATGAGGTTATGCCTCTGTCTCATCTTCATGTTTTAAAATTATATTGCCAGAGAACCTAGCCAGCCAGATAATATTCCCAAACTCTACCAGATATACCGAGTCTTGAAAAGCAGATAGTAAAGATTACAGCAGCATGACAGTAAGGATGGTGACAAGCCTGAAGCTCATGACATAAAAGAGAAGGCCAAGGAAATTGTCTTTCTACAAACTTAAGGTTAGAGGAGGTCTTCCTTCCGTCTACAACCATACAACAGGAGACCATAGAGAAGGCAAAGCCAAAGTTTTTTAGAAGTAAACAGTGATGAGAAGCAACAGACAGAAGTTACAAGAATGAAAATTCTGAGTAGATATTAGGATTTCCCCCTCTCCCTCTTCAACTTTTGGAAGAAATCAGATCTCCTTTGGAGATATTTAGAACTCAATTGTACAAGACCATGAGCAACCTCTGTTAACTGACACTAGTTTAGGACAAGGTTGGACTGGATGACTGTGGGAGTTCCTTCCGTATGACATGATTCTGTAAGTTCTGGAGTGAATTGTGAATGCTAAGTGCACAGACTTTACATTGGAGAATAATATATGTATGGGAGGGATAACCATAATAATCTTATAGTTTTCTGACCCCTTAATGAATATTCTTGTACCTTTTATAAGATTTTCTGCAAAAGTCTTCTTTTTAATACAGACATCCTGGACTCCAAAGCCAGTAGCTATACTTCATACCAAAATCATACTGTCAGATTCATTTATTGAGAAAATACGGCAAACAGGAAAGTGCTAAGTACACGTTTTGTGAGACGTAAGTATAGTGAAGTCTAGTTATCCAGCAGTTTCAGTTTAAACAAAACCTTTAGATGTAGCTCTTTCCTGTGCATTTACTTGCACATTTGTTAATGGACAACATACCTCCATCTCCCTTTGCTGTGCTGAATATTTCTTTTTTTTAAATGTTATCTATGCATGCATAGTTACATTTATAGACATATTCATGAACTTCCATCTCCAGAGGCAAGATATTTTTCAGAATAGTTACAATATCTGGCTAATATCCATGATAAGACTAGTTTTGGTTAAAATTCAAGCATGCTGAATTTTATGATTCGTAACCATACCCATTCAAGCATGTTAGTAGCTTTAATGAAATTTAGCTCATATGTAGGGCTTGCACTGTCACAGGCACAGTTCTCAAGTGATGAGATGTCAATAGCTGACACATGCTTTTAACTTACAATTAAACACTTGTGAGTTATACTTCATATATGTAATTTTTTTTCTCCACTGTGACCAGGGGAAAGATTGTCCGATGGTGCTAGAGCTAATCCTACCAAGGTTTGCATCAGAGTAAAATTTCTGTGCCACCAAACTAATTCTGAATGAGTTTTATTGCTGGAATATCATCAGAAGGACAGGAGGTCTAGGCTGGACTTGTAATTTTAGCTTTGAAATTCAAAGACAGGCTAATATTTATTTTTTTCCCAGTCAGAATCATATTTTGTCTTGGTTGTTTAGGGAATCAACAGTACAGTTCACATTTTCCCTTGCATTATTATACAGTGCCTCCTTTCGCTCAAACGTACTTATAGAGCAGGAACATGAGACCAAATGAGACTCTAAACTGTTTTTTTTTAATGGTTTTTTTTAGAGTTCAAATGGTTATCCTTTGCTTTTAAATCACTTAACTCCTCAAAACTCCAAAGCAGTTAAAAAACCCAAAACCTGCAAAACACCCAAACTCAAAAACTCAACCCCTGAACTTGTTTTTATAACATAAAAGTAGAAGATTCTGCCAAAAATTACATACTCTCACTAGGGATTTCTCCTTGTTTAGACCATAACAATAATTTCAGACAAATTTTCTTCAAGTATGGGAAAAGTTAAAATAGCTTTTGAAACAAGACAGTGTTGAAGCCACAAAGGGAGTGTTCATATTAATCTCCTTGTCTGGCTATTTTTTGTTCATATTTTGGCTGGATAGATTCTTCCAGATCTGTAAATCATTACAGGACTTTTTTATATCATATTAGCCACATCAAATGCTATGATAACACAAATGGCAAGGCTTTTAAGATACTAATGCAGGAGGTAACATGGTCCGAAGGACCATAAATACATTTGGTCAGTGCCAAAAATGAATACAGGTCTGGGGAAAAAAGTCTTTCCCTTGAAATTTAATGTTTCCTTCCTGCTTAGAACATTATTATTTTTGGCTGACTGTTTATGACTATTCTGCTGTATGTCGATGGATATATTGATATACATGCAACTGAACTCGTCCTCAGAGGATAACATACAGACAAACACAGAGACACTTTTCCTTTTGGCTTTACTTCTCCCATGAGATTCATTATCTTTGTTATGCTATGAGGCAATATTACTGCAAATAGGTGGAACAAATGCAGTCATATTTGGAAAACCCTCCCATTTCTGCAAACCAACAAGCCACAAGGAACTCACTAACACTGCTGTGCATGAATTTAAAAGGGTTGCCACTAAGTCCAGTGCCAATTTAATTTTTATTTATATAATGTATATTAATTGGATGTGGAAATATACAATTTTGACAGGATATTAGAATCCTTACTCCCTGATGGCTTTCTACCTCCATAATCAAGCATTTTAAACTGCAGAAAGGAACAAAGATCTCTGATTTAAATTATTTTGGTTCAGCTGTGGGAAAAGACATGACAAATGCAAATATTCATGGCTAGATAGGTGCCATGACAAATGTTCTAGCTACTGTAATAAGTTTATTTGAAACACATGGTTTGATTTTAATACATACCGTCTCTTAGTACCAGAGCAAACTATTCCAATTTCGTAAATCAAATGCCTAGAACAGTTCATTGTTCTGAGAAATTCCTGTGATATAATACATTCATAGATAAGTATACAGTGTATTGACTATGCAAAACAGCTGAATGACAAGGTCTTTACAAGCAAAGTTACATGCATTCTTTGTGGAGATTAACTTGAAAATATTTACTTTAGAAAACGGCTCCTTAATATCTAGCTGAATGAAACTCACAATTTATTTCTGCTGTGGAATATATTGTGAATTACTACCACTTAACACAAGTCTGTAAAGGAAAATAAACAATTGTAATTATCTTCATGCTAAGAAAACTTCATAATTTTCAGAGGTGTTTAGAATACACACCTGCAGGCAGCTAAAACAGTTCCCCACTAACCCACACAGTTCAATCAGCTACAATTGGCTATATACACTGAGAAAACAACTGTCAGCGTAGGCATGGCTTCCTCCCAAGTTATCTCTCCTCTAGATCTGTATGAGAAACCCAGGATAACCATAGGACTATCTGAGACACATTGTGTCACTTAAAGGCTAGTCTGATTTTCGTAGTAATATCACCAAATTTAAGTAATATTGAGGAAAAAAAAAAAAAAAAAGAAATCCTTCAATATTTTAGGTGAAGTGAGATGCTGCTCTGTCTGGATATAGTGACAATATGGATTTAGGAACTGCACTGCAGAGCAGATATTTCTTTTTCCCCATGATCTTCTAGACAGTTGGAAACTAAAATTCTCTTGGCATGTCCGTGTATTTATCTACCTGAATAGACAGGTACATCTACTCATATATCTGTGCATGATGCTAGCAAATATGGTATTTCACTCTACATATGTGTTGATATAGCATATTATAAAAGGAAAATAAGACAACAGGATGGCATTTCCAGGTCACACTGAAAGGGACCATCTGTCCAACTCTCCTTTTTGCAGTAAGAGAATGGATGATAGTAGATAATGGGAGGATAGACAGGCCGTGGCAGTATTCTTCAGTTCTCCTCACACTAGTGAGCTGGAATTCCACAAGATAGGTGGAATGTCACAGCTCTCACAGTTAACAACTATTGTATTTAATAACCCTAGATGAGGGGTTTTTTTCCTCAGAAATATGTCCAGATAATTTTGAAATTTTATCCTCCACAAATTCTTGTATCAGTCAAAGACTGCCTATACACATAACACCTCATTTTGTCTTTTTCACCCCATCAACTTTTACTTTCATTACTCCCTATGTTATTTAAAATTACCTCTATTTTATTCAAAATTACCCCTATTTTATTCAAAATTACCCCTATTTTATTCAAAAAGAAAGTGTTGGTCTGTATGAATTAGAAATCTATTCCCTATGTAACTGTTCCTTTCCACACTGAAGAGTTTTTGGGGATATTTTTTGACTAGGACAACCAGAAATTCAGGCAGTGTTCAATAGTAGGACACATATGTAGAGGCATAAGCTTGCTAAGAGATAGAAGAATTGACTTTTTTTCTGTTTGTCTGGACACAAATGCAGAGAGGTTTTATCCATTATCAGTTATCCTCAACACTATTCTAAAATAGAAATAAGAATAATCTTCAGGTATGGCCTTACTATAAAATCCAGTAGATTCAAGGAGGAATTTAGTGGCAGGAATTTAAGCAGGAGTTGTGAGAAGGTTGGTTAGTTTGCTCGAGCCTATAACTTCAAAAATGCAAAGTTTCCACCACAGGTTGTTGAAAAAAAAAATTCTGAACCTATCCAACCTTGTTTACAATGTTTCATCTATGCGTATTCAATAAATGTAGACTTGCTGAGAACAGGAAATTGGATTTGCTAGGTTGAAAATTAATCATTAAAATCATGAAACCGACTTCCTGCCTTATCATGAAAATGTCAGCTTTACACATCCAAAAAGCCTAAGATTTCCTTAAAGCTAACAAACAAAACTGCTTATAAGAAGAACCTGTTTTGAAGCAAGGAAAAGATAATTATGTTAGTCCTAACTAGCACTGAAGATGGGAATATATACTGACATCTACTTTAAACAGATCAGATGAGAAATAGAACAACTGAAACATATTAACATATGATATTATACAGACAATTATACAGAAAAATGTATGACTAAACCCCATGTTTTCCATTAAGCTGTGGATCAAATGTAAGTACTCATGAGTACATTCCTGGTCTTTAGAACACTTTTCAGAATTTATCTTAGTTTTAAAAGTAATATGTTATTTTGTAGAATGATAGAATATCCTCAGTTGTAAGAGATAACTTTACCAGGTGCTGAATGAGACTAACAGACCTGTAGTTTCCAGGGTCCTCCTTTGTCACTTTCTTGAAAATCAGGAAAATGATCACCAACTTCCAGTCAGCTGGGACCTCTCTGGATTCCCACAGCCTCCTCCTGAGGGGAAGCAGAGGGGGAGGCACTGATCTCTGTGGTGAGGAGTTGCAGGATCCAAGGGAATGGCCTGGAGTTGTGTCAGGGAAGGTTTAGGTTCTCTGTTGAAAAAAGATTTTTTCACCCAGAAGGTGGTTGTGCACTGGAAAAGGCTCCCCAGGGAAGTGGTCACTGACAGAGTGACCACTGACAGAGACTGACAGAGCTCAAGAAACTTTTGGACAATGCTCTCAGGCACATGGTGTGACTCCTGGAGTTCTGTGCAGGAAGTGGAGTTGGACTCAATGATCCTTGTGGGTCCCTTCCAACTCAGCTTATTCTGTGATTCTGTGATGAGATGTCCCCTAAGTCCTCTCTTCTTTAGGCTGAACAAACCAAGTGGCCTCAGTAGGTCCCCGTATGGCTTCCTTCTTAGAATTTCTTACACATGGCATTGCCAAACACTGGAGTTTACTAAGCACAGTGGCCTGCAGTCTAGTAAACTTGGAATCATCTTTTATCGGTCTAGGTACTTTGATAAAGAAGATGATTTTATTTTATTTTGGCTGCTATTGTGTGGCTATTCTTCCAAAATATAAAAGCAATCATGGTTCCCAGTAGCTGTCTAGTAGTAATTCCTCTCTTTCTATACAAGGTAATGAGAAGCAAGCAACAATCTTTCTCCATCTGCTACATAAGTTCTGTGCAGTCTTTGAATTCTCAGGACTTAGTAGCCTGCTGGAAAATCTCTGTTTCTGATCTTATGATCTCCCAGTACTCAGACTCCTTCTGCTTGTGAAATTTTAGCTGGTGTCTTCATAATCCTTCATAGGATTTATGGCTCTTTTCCCTCAAATAATTGATCAGTATCAAAACAGCAACATACTTTGCCATCATGTCAAGCCAAACAGGATAGTCAGAGTTATTACTGATTTTTTAATGTGCCATGGCTGCAAGCAACGTCATCAGGTCTCATGGGAGAGAGCTTTCAGTATCCGCATTATGGTTCTGCAGATGGAAGGTAAGTGGGAGGCAGCTCTCTTACAGGTCCTCTTTAAGGGTGGTATAAATATAGATTTCAGCAGGACATAAGCATCTGTCTGTGATTAATTGTAGCTAGATAAAAAAGCTCCCTAAGTCATAGCATTTGGGTTCTGGCTCTGATTTCAGACTACAGAACAAACTTATGCCCACAAGTCTTTAAACCCTTCTTAGACTTGAGGTATTTGTAAACAGAGTGTTGGCAGACATTTATTTTAAGCAATCCAAACAGTCATACTTGATACCATCAAAGTGAGATTATGTATATATGTTCAGGAAGATATATTCTCCTCTGCAAACTTCTCAGTACACATAGGCATCAAAACTCTGGAGGAGTTTGAAAGCCTTCTTGTCTCCCCTGTGCACGAGTTACCAAACTGTCAGGGCTTTCTTTTGTTCAGATGTATAAACTTGGTGTGTTATTGGTTTGAAGATAAACTTCTTACCAGTAAGGTAATAATCTGTGTTTTTAACATTTGTTAAAAACTATTTGTACCATTGCTTGTTTTCAGATCAATGATCATATATTCCAGCAGAGAGCTGGGGCTTTAAACACTTGATTTTATTTTGAATACATTTTATTTTGTTTTGGATAAAAGCATCTTACTGGGATATGAGCTGCGTGATAAAATCATGCATTTTTCAACTCATCAGAATTCACCAGAACAAAATATTTCCAGCCCTTTTAAAGAAACCTATTAGCTAGAAATATTTCAAAAGTCAAAGATTTATGAGCCAAGTGGGAAAGGTTATTTTTTTAGATTCCTTTAATACTCTTCAAGACTTTAGGAATTTTAAATGGTCCTTAGACCCTTAGCCTCCTTTAGAATAAAGTTTCTTGTGGTTATCTCATTGAGGCACACATGGATACACACACATTGAGCTCATTAATTTTGTGATCTTCCAGAGAAAGCTATGCAACTTTGCAGACCTCTCCAGCTGTTCCATAGTTGGTGGAAAAGAAGATATCATACCATTTATAGACAGATTTGAGTGGTATTTCCTAAAGAAATCAATACCAGCGGTATGGCTTAGCTGTGTTTCCAATCAATGCAACAATTGAGAGCTTCTCTCTTTATTTAAGAGAGGTACTTGGAGTTCCTGGCTCCCACAGATTGAAACCTGATCTTCATTTTTTCCTCTTCTTTCTTTTAAAAACAATCTCTGTTTTAAACATTCTGTCATCCTAGGCTGTACCTTGCACAGTCCATTCCTCCACATTTTCCCCAGCTGCTGAAAGAATACACATGGATACAGAATGACCCGTGCAATCCCATATAAGAGAGCATAGAGTTTCTGCATAACTGCATCTCACCTTCAAGAAGACATTTCCAGCTATACTCAATGAGCTGAGGTGATTTTTAAGTGTGAGAGATGAAATGCAGCATCTGGGAGAAAACTAATTGAATCTTGCAGGGTCCTTTGTTTTGTTTTAATCTAGCTTTGGCCCTGCTGGTATTATTGAAACCAGTGCATTTAGAGCTAGAAATTTAAATACTAATTAGGGGAATGAAGTGAATGACAACAACAATAATTATATAACTGTTTATAGTGGGGAGATGACTTAAATGCATCTGACGAACTGAGTTAGAAGGGAGAAGGATATTTATACAAATGTATGGGAAATGCACTTGGAAAAGAGAACTGTCCTCTGCAGGACTCACGTCCTTTCACATGCTACCTGACAAGATACTTTAGAACTATGACTTTAGAAATGTTAATCCTGCAAATAAATATGTTACATTATGAAAACTAACAGTAAAAAATGGGAACTTTGGCACATCTCAGAGCACTCCAAAAAATGGTTTGTCAAACTGATGTCATATCTGAAGTAATCCATTATTTACTATCTGTATAACACTGCCTTTTTAGAGATTGTTTAGATTGCAGAAACGTTTTGTCCTAAGGCAACTCAACTGTCCCCAGAAACCTAATATTACATTTCAAACAGTCTTTCCCTGATATAGATATGTAAGACAGATGACCTTTACTGAACACAAGCCTTTTCATTTGTGATAAGAAAGCAACTGAATGGACCCAAGGATTTAAAATTTAAGTATATAAGCAAGAGTATTTGTTTTCCAAACTTCTACACAGTTAGGATTTGAAATTACTGTGCCATCCCCTGATAATTGTCCCTGAGACAGTTTAAAATAGTTAAGAGAGGAAAAGGTCCACGATACAGAAATTGTTTTTATTTAAAAAAATAGCATACCAGCTAACAAAAAACTACAACCAACCAGTCAACCAACCAACCAACCAACCAACCATCTTTCCCAAGCCTTCAAGGCTGAAATGATACATGTCATTTAGCACCTGCTTTGTTACAGAAACTTTGCTGAATACATTAGGTTGAATTGCTGAGAGGCTATAGATCAAGAAATAAGAGAAAAAAAGATTTTTTTTTTTTTTAAATTTCTACTTTGGAAAGTAGAGAGAATGTGGAAACAATCAGAAGTATACATCAAAGTCTGTATAAGATTCTACATAAACATCTGTCTAGAAAGAATATAAGAAAATTTACAGTCATTTTACTAAAAATTCTTTTCCGTGCTTTGGTAACATAATAAAGTTTGAAACCTGTGGAACTATGATATTCCTTTGCTAAAGTTGCTTTCCTCACACCTCTTGGTCATTACTCTTTAGCCCAGGGTGTGCATATCCAATGCTTTTATACTTTTCTGCTATCCAGATTCCTTCTGATTTGACAGCATATTATTTAAATTTTATTCCTTTTGTCTTCCAGTCAAACTCTCTGTTCTAATTCTGGTTTCTTTAGGAGTGTCTTATGTTACTCCTGAACTAAGATTGCTCTGTATAAAACCCCCACTTATTTATATAAATGACCCACTCCCATTTATCCATATAAATAAATATTTTAAATTATATTATGAGGATATGAATAGAGAAAAATGTTACTATAGACAATGCGAAATACTAAGGTAAACAAAGCTTGGATTGTATCTCCCAGATACTATTAGAACAGTTTTCCATTTTTGGAAAGGTTGAATTGACAAAACCAGGCGCACTAATGGTACTGATGTTGAAAATCTCATGATTACACTCAGATATTGCATCTTAAGAAGTTATTTCTATTACAACTCATAGCAGAAGGGAGTTATGACATAGTCTCTTCATGTATGACTGACTATTACTCAGTAGTGTTTATAAAAGAATTTCTGCTTGCAAAAACTCTAATTTCCTGCACAGAATTGCTTTCTCAGCGGTTCCCTTTTTGAAAACATCATACTCAAAAATGAAATGCATCTTTTACAAAAATGTTACTACAAGTATTCATATTACTGCTACTTCTTTGTATTACTGATCACTCATCATGTTGATCAATCATTGAAAAGAATGATAACAACAAAAGACATTAGGCTACTTATTAAATATTTACAAATTTCTAAATTTGAAGACAAAAGTCTGATTTTGATGCTGATGAACATCCTTTAGTTAGGTTAATTTCTGGCATCAAATCAGGGAATTATCCTCCCTATATTCAGGGTAGCTAAATTTGGGCTTGGCCCGCAGTCCTAAGAAAAATATTGAAAAATATAAAGAAAAACAAAACTTTTTTTTTTTAAAAAAGCTTAGTATCTGAGAGTTCTTCATGTAAAATGGCTATGTAAATTCAACAGATTTTTCATGAAATGTGGAATTTTAGACAGAATCTTGTCACTCTACAAAGCATTATATTCCAAATTATTGATTAATTGTATTCTAATCAAATATGCAATCCGATTTCTTAGCAACTTACTTAGGTGTCAGGATAAGTAATGGTTTCTTTTGTAAATTAAGCTGTGATAAACTGTATGACAATTCAGAAACTTTTAGCTAGAAAAGTTTTTCACCATATTTTCAGTATTACCCAGACATTCTTTTCAATGGATGGAGCATTTCAAACACTGGAGGAAAGTTGTTTCTGATTTGAAACTGACATCTCTACCTGGATGAAATTTGAGAGTGAGAAAACTATAATCATGATCATAAAGAAGCATCCTGACTTTGAATAACAAACAGGGTCATTTCTGCAAATTAGAGACAAGTTTTGAGAAAAGATTAACATCAGAATTAAACCTATAATGTAAATGGCCTCAGGAAAAGGAAATTAATCTTAACTAAGCAATATGAAGCCAGTATTGGCAGTAGTTATAATTTTAAACCAAACCACCTGCCAATGCCTCATTCTCTCAGTCAATTCTTTTTTCTTCAATTAGATATAAACAGATAAGGCCCAAAGGATTTTAGCAAGAAGATAAATGTTAACTAATCAAGTCTGAAATAACATATGAGCTCTTCTTTGTCACTCATCTCCCTGAGCATCTGGTCTCAACTACTGTTACATTGTTAGTGAACAATAAGAGAAGGAAGTTCAAAGTACTGATTTATGCAATAGCACATTTGGCATTTCTATTTGTGTCTGACTGCATTTAAAGAACCAGACAGCCTTCATTGCATGAAATAACCTGACTGCAGAAACTGGGCAAGAGTCAGTAGCATTTGTAATGCTTTTGCAGAAACAAACTTAGAGTTCTCCTATGATTTCTTCCAGGAAACACATATCCTTCCTTGGAACATTCCTGGGAATAAAAAAACTAAGGGCAGGAATCTATTTTTGGAAAGGATTACCCTCACTGGATTTTGGTGTTAGCCCTTAAATAAAGATAAGCAGAGAGGAAGAGCTTCCTGGCAAAAGGATAAAAGACCTTTCAGATACCAAAATATTTGTAACCAATCCAGAAGCTCTGTAAAGGCCATTTGCTCCTAGATTGTATGGTGTCTAAATTCATAAACCACTTACAAATTAAACATTTGATCAATTAATGGGGGGCTATTAAAATAAATTTACATGGCAATGCTTTCTGATTGAGAAAATTGAAATACTCAACTGTAGAGGAAAGAAAACTGAAAGAAACAATTCAGCTTGGAGCCTTTTTTTTTTTTTTTTAATTACAATAAATTTCAAAATCAATGAAGTTTAAAATGAAAAATTATAGCTTCTACCTAGAAGTCCACCTGGACTACAGAGATTCATTTGTTTGGTTGGTTTTTTTGTTTTGTTTTTTTTCTTCCTAAATGTAAGAAATTATACGCAGAAAAGATTTCATACAATATACTTGCATAACTTTACTTTAAGGAAAAGCAAAGGATATCCTTTTTTCCCTCTTCTTAGGCAAGAGATATCTGTCTGGATTCAATCTCTTCTGTTTAGCACTAGTATCTTGATGCAAACTCCCTACCTTCATTTCAAGCTGATTAGACATGACAGCAGTTTCAATCTCAAAGCCAAACAGCAACGTTGATACACAGTGACGTCCAGGCTGATGAGTCCTTCTAAAAGGAGGTGATCTTTTGCCTCCTGCTGGTTAGCATACATTTATTGATCCAACAAATGAGAAAAAAGTCCTTAACCTCTGGAGCTTATATCCATGATTTCAGTTTTAAAGAAAAGCGTGCTCTGCCTACCCAATTAAAACCAAAAGTATGAAAGAACTCATCATTTCTCTGTTTCAACATGTATAGTGTGGGAATGCCAGTGAGAAAATGAAGAATAAGGAATCTCATTACATCCTGCAGCTCAGTGATTCTTCTGTAAAGCAGGGATTCCAACTCTGATCCTTGTCTTCCCACTGCATGCTCCGTATCTTCTCCATTACAAAGTCATTGTACAAAATACTTCCCTTTAGGAGCATGGCTTGGGAGCACCTTTGGCCTCCAGTCTAACCTGGATCTGGTAAACTCCTACCATGACAGTTTAGGTACATTATGATTTGTCACTTCTGAATTCAGTTAAAATAACTGTATTCAGACACACACTCCTTAGTTTATCCCTGTCCAATACCATTAGAAAATTACAATAATTACTCCTTGATACCCCCACAAGCCTTCAGGTCTATTTCAGGTACAGTTTGAGTCTTCCTAACTCCACACAGTTGCACAATTCCTTTTATTGAACCTCGATGTAATTAGATCCTGGCAGCTGCAGGGCAAGAGCTGTCACTCCACTGTGACAGTATCCAGACCAAGTGTTACCTGCCCTATAAAATACAAAAGTTCTTCCCTTTGATTCTTTTTCACTGAGGGTAAAATAAAGACTTCATGAGATAATCCCAAAACAGGCATAACCTCAAAATAATACCTTTGCTCTAACTACATGTTTATTTTAACTGACATTGAGGTTTTGACCTTTAACCAACCACCTTATCAGGAGTAGGTTCCTTATGATTAAAAGATGACATGAATGGTTTGAGTTGATTTTAAAATTAGACTTCTAGGTTAGAACTAAAAGGGAGTGGTCAAAATCAGTGAATTATGAATAAATAGACATTAGAAGACTTTCTATCAACAGCTTTTATACATGAAGCAGAATGGATATGCCGGAGAGGCAGTGGAATTGAGCAGTGCACAATTATTTCAGTAAAAAATAATATGACCACAGTATATTTCATTAGGTAAGTTAAATACATACTATTCAAACTTTGGCTTGAGAACTGCTCTGTTGGAACCATGTAGAGATTTTTTTCAAATTACTCCAAGACTGAATATGTTTTTGTGGTCTCTTATATACCTTAAGGATACTTTTTGCTCCATTTGGCATGTGGGAGAGAGGTGAAAAATGTAAAAAATAAACATAAAAGTTGAAATATAGAGGATAGCATCAAAGGAAGAAAGTTATTAGAAAAGCATTGCTTGTGTCTGGTCTAGAATGGCCCAAAACTGAGTCACTTAAACCAGCTTATAAATTAAATTTAATACATTATATTAATACATTATAAAGGACATTTTTTCCTATGCTTTTGTAGTGGCTTGACCTTGGCTGCAGGCCAGGTGCCCACCAATGCTGCTGTATCACTTTCCCATCCTCAGTGTGCCAGAGGAGAGAAATACAACAGAACAATTGTGTGCTGACATGATAGTCATGGGCTAAAAAGACTTGACCCAGGATAAAAGAATTTAATTTATTACCATAGCAAAGCAGAGTAGGATAATGAGAAATAAAACCTTAATTCTTAAAATCTTGAAAACAGATCTTAAAAACACCTTTCCTCTACCCTTCCTTTTTATTCCTGGCTCAGCTTGACTCTCAATTTCTCTACCTCCTTCCCTCCAGTGGTACAGGTGATTGGGAAATGAAGAATGAGTGTTCTGGTCAGTTTATCATTCATGTCTACCACTACTTCCTCCTCATCCTACTCCCCTGCTCCAGCGTGGAGTGGGGTTCTCCAAGGCTCAGTATGGGTGCCAGTCCTGTTTAATATCTTTATCAATGATTTGGACCAATGGATCAATGATCAAGGGGTTTGAGTGTTCCCTCAGACAACTCACAGCCAGCATTATTTTAGGCAGGAGTGTTGATCTGCTGGAGAATAGGAGGGCCCTACAGAGGATCTGGGCAGGCTGGATCCATGGGGTCGAGGCCAATTGTGTGAGTTTCAGTAAGGCAAAATGTCAAGTCCCGTGCTTGAGTCACAACAACCCTGTGCAGTGTTACAGGCTTGGGGAAGAGTGATGGAAAGTATCTCAGCAGAAAATGATTTGAGGATGCTGGTTGAGAAACATGAGCTAGTATGTGCCCAAGGGCCAAAAATGTCAATGGCATCCTGGCCTGTATCAGCAACAGTGTGACCAGCAGGACCAGGGAAGTGATATGATTCCCCTGTACTTAGCACTGGTGAGGCTGTGCCATGAATTCTGTGTTCAGTTCTGGTCTGTTGTGATGTATAATTTTGTGGTTTAATCCCCGATGGTTTGTTCCTTTCCCCTCCCCGATTTGTTGGTTTAGCCTAAGTTGTAAGTTGTCAGTCTTCCCTGATACCTACTCCTTATTCTCGAGTGTTCGCTGTCAATTCTCCCTGGTACCAGCCTCTGCCTGAACCACCTCCTTGGGGAATCCCCTATTATTAGAGGCCCCATTGGTTTGCTTATATTAATCTCATCTCATTAGCTTCCTCATTGGTTAGTGCTCTGTAAACTACACCTTGTGTCCCTCCCCAGTCTTCTCCCTATTGGCTCCTTGACCCTAAACTACACCCTGATTCTGTCCCTTAAAACCCACTGTCCTGCTTTTGTTCACAGTCCTCACCTCTGCTCTGTATTCACGTTTTGTTAGGTCATAATAAAAGATCCTCAGACCGCATGTGAAGCCCCCTTCACTCCTTTCTACAGTGATCCTGCCCCTCCTTCTGCACTGACCTTGTGCCTCAGAGCTATTTCTCACATATTTTCACTCTCACTTCTCTGGCTGATATTTTCTTCTGTGCACTAAGTTGTTTTCCTTCTTAAATATATTATCCCAGAGGTTCTACCACCATTACTGATGAGCTCAGCCTTGGCTAATGGTGACTCCATCAGTCAGCTTGCACTGATTCTCTTGTACGTAGGTGAAGCTTCTGGCGGCTTCTCAAAGAAGACATGTTTGCAGAACTCCACTACCAAAACCTTGTCACACAAACCCAATGCATTTGTATTCCCTCTTTTCTCATACTGAGCACCCAAAATAATTTTTTTTAAAAAGAAGATGGAATAGTCTCAGAATTGCAGTTCAAGGATTCCTGTTTTTCCAAATTGCAATGATAAATTTATTGTGGTAAAATTCAAACTAAAAAAGTTACATTTAAAGCAGTCTGAATACATCAATTTATTCCTCAAGTAGATTTCTGAGTAAAAATTAACATTTTTTTAAAGCAGAAAATAGCCTCTTATTTCACTGATAGACCTACTCTGGGAAATCAAACCATTAATTTATTTGTGAAATGTTTTCTACTTCAAATTGAATTATCTTATTTTTCATAAAAGTTCCACACTTGTTATTGAATAAACTATTAGAATAATTGAATAGAGTGGCTAATGGTAAATTACTTTGGAATATCTATCAATTACCAGGTCAAACATATACTGTGAACAATGTGACGTACTGTCCCATATAATCTGATTATAGATGTTTTGATTCTTGCTGTATTTATGTTAACTACATAAAGTGTTATGCATAAGTTGGTCACTGTTATCAAAGGCAGTAAAATTTATTTTCCTAGAAATTCTGATCACCGCAAAGATTTAATTGTCTTGTAGTTATGCAGCACAGCCCATATTATACTGAGATGCCCTCTTTTACAGCTATCTCTACTTCAACATCTTCATTTTCCAAAGTTATCAGCCTGGTTTCCCATTTCTCTATCCTGCAGCACAGTGATGGCAGAGGAGAGACGTACTTCAGCACATGAGTGGGCAGAGGGATGTGTACTTGCAAGTACAAGTCATGAAGATGATAGAAAAACAGGATAAGCACAAGGGACAGTAAATAGCTAAAAAGCTGAGAATGCTGATAGGGAAGAAAGAATTTTAAAATATGTTAAAGCCCAAGGAATAGAGTTATGATAAGGGTGTGATGGGATGTAAAAGCTGATTTGTAGTCTATCTTGTCCTTTGGAATGTGAGATGTGAGCTATATCAAACTCCTTGTCAATATGTTTCTCTGGACAGTGATGAGTCATCTAGAAGAAGGTGAGTATGTTGTTTTGAAATAAGTAGACAAAGTGAGGATTGCTTATTTTTCTTTAACTAATATTTTTATAAACTTTTGTAACAGTTAACATGAAATCTCTTTGTCTAATTTACTGACTGATTTTGCAAGAATTTTAATGCAACTTGCATAGAGAATGCTTTGGCTAGGAAACATCAAAGCATACCACAAAATGATGATAAGCCTAAAATAAGAGTAAAAAGCACGCTCTGATAGTGCCTAGCACCCCATTAGGTATTATGGGCTGTGAAAGAAAAGTTCACTGAACATAAGTAAATATCACATGGAAATGATTGCACACATTTCTTTAAGACAGAAAACAGTGAGCATTCTTACTATTCCCACTGACGAAGAATTACAAAAAAGCATACATCATTTTACATTAGAAAACCAGAGGAGATTAAATTTTCCATTAAAATCCGAGGCAGTCAATGTTTGGAATAAAGAAAACTCTTCCTAAAAATACAATTAATTCTGGTGTCATTAAGTATTTGTAAATCATGATTCAACCTCCACTAGCTCTGTAAAAGAGCATATTAGTAATTTTGTGCTTGTCATATTTCCACTGTGCTCATCTATTCGTGACCAAGATAGGCAAGTGCTGGAGGTAGATGTAATGAAGTAAACATTTAAAACAACAACAGCACAGCAGAGAAGCACAAAGGAGGGCAGCATTAGTTGCAAGTACATTAGACCTGGAAGATAGGATATTTAGAAAATTATCACAGAATATGGAAGGAAAAGTTTAGGTTTTATACATGTGTATATATGAATCAGTGTTTTACAAGAAAGGCATCTGTGTAAACAATCAAGGTTAAACAATAATTAATCTGTAATGATAAAATTCACGTTTTCTCACCACTGCACTGTAACTCTATTGTCTTTTTTGTCTATGTCACTGAATGGCAGCAATTGCTGGAAAATAATTTTTTTTTTTTTTTCCTGTCTCTCTAGGAAGGATTTCTGGGAAAGATAGACAAAATATATATCATAGCCATAGAACAATCATAATTATAGCTGGCTAAAACATACAATGTCCAGTTCATGAAAGATAAAGGGGAGGAGCTCACATCAGTTCCCATAGGATGAAAACTCCAAAGTTGTAGTTCCTCATGGATAGAAGGACTAATAAAAACTTGCATAAGCTCATCAGAACTGGAAGGTCCCAGGCAGTAATGGGCTCCCCAAGCTCTACTGCTTCTGGAGAAACTGATTTTCTCTTCAGTATCCTGTTTGACATGCTTTAAAAGTGACAGGCCAATTTCACTCTGCATCAGCATCCCCTGCTTCCCCGCTCTCTTCTCCTATCACCGTGCATGAAATGAGACAGCTGTCACATGAGCCTCTCAGACTCTGATTTTTCAGCCCTTCTGTGGTCCCTAGATTTACTCTATACCCATTTTGCAATTTGTTCAATGTATCTGCTCCGTGAAGGACCCTTGACTTCCTTCTCCCGTACATCTGTTAGCTCCCTTCCAGATCCAGTGACCTTAGACCACTGTGCCCTGGCACAGAGAACAAACCCCCTGGCATGGACTACCAGGATGGAAAAGTGTGTCATTTTGGAAACTTACCAGGCAGTGAACATAAACTTAGTGGTCTCAAGATGTCTTTAAGCGACATGGTTGTTTTTGAGATGAAAATTCTCTTTCACAGAAAATAAAACATATAGTCTAATTAATGCAATGATGCTAAGGTAAAAGACAATTTCCACAACCCACTATAATAATATTTTTTATTCAGAAAACATCTATGCATGTCAGTCAATCAAAACCCAAGTAGAACTATTCAGGTGGTTAGTTTTATTTTCCTCTGCTCTTAGTTTCTTCTAGAAATGCAACTAAGAATTAAGACTCCTCTCCTCTCCTCTCCTCTCCTCTCCTCTCCCCTTACCTGTATTGTGTTCCATATGCACTAGCACCACTTCCTTTTCATTCTTGCAACAGATGCAAAGAGAACAACTAATTGCAATAAAGACAACTCCTGTTAATTTATGCAGGAACATAGTCCTTAAATGTGATCGCCTGCTATTTTGAGAAACTTTGCTGTCACATTTTCTCACTTCTTAAACACCTTCAAACATTAATGTGATTATCCTGAAAATTACTAAACTAAGGAGCACCTTTTTATTCAGAAATTCTGGCTGAGTTTCAATAATTATAGTTTAAAATATTACTTTACTAATGTAAAGATATGTCAAGATAAATATCAGAGCAACTGTAATAGTAAATGCAACATAAAGTTTTGTTTATAAAGAGGCTTACCATATGACTGCATATTTGAATGGCATGTTTAGAAATGATTTATTATTATTTTGTGAGTTGGATAGCTCAGGCAATATGATAATTTTGAGAGATAGCTATCCAGGATATGTATATGCTGATAATATACGTACAGGATAAAAATATGTGTAAAAGCATGTACAGAGAGAAAGAAACAAATAGAAAGAGACAGGGGGTCTATATGCTAGGCTAAAACAATCTGGATGGAGAAAAGCATTGGAAAAACAGTGGTGAAAAAAATATATTATTCCCCCCAGCAGGTTTTCTATTTTTGCTAATGTTTTTAATAATTTTAATGGTTTTCATAACACTGAATCTTAAATGAAGTCAGTGAAGTTACCTTGACATGGCATAATAATTAAATGAGATGAGAATAAGATTTTCCCACAATGTGGTAAGAAAGGCCTTATTTCTTATAAGTACTTGAACACATAATATATTTAATAATTAATTAAGAATGAAACTAAAAGAATTGCCCAAAATCTCTAGTATTGGTTCTAAGCATTTTGTTATATCCAGCAAAGTTCTTACTTAATGAACTATTAAATGACAATAATATGAAAGTATCACTGAAAATCCAAATTTAATTTACTAATCAGTAGCAACTATTCCTTCAGTTAAAAATCCTTAAGTCTTATGTCTGGGAAAAAGGGGAAGCAAGGTTATCATGATAATGAAGGACCCTGAATGGATGCAGCTTAGTGATCTATCAAAATTGCAGTATACCTGAACTCAGACTTGCTAATGGTGTGGGAAAAAAAAATTAAATGCTCAATTCCTTAGCCAATTTGCTTCTTTATGTGATTTATAACCATTTAAAACAATAAAATGGCAGCATTTGCACTGGAGAGGAAAAAAGGTATTTCAAGAATATTTAGGTACAAGCTAAGGTACCTTCTGGATTCTCTCTTACAGTTCATTTGACTGTGGACTTGATAGGTCCCTTTATGATCTGCTTCTACTGCCTGAATGAAAGTAGAAGGTTGGCTGGGTCTTATCTGAGCTTGATGAATCAACTCCTCCCATCCTCATTTCCTCCTAAACTGACAGAGTTGAATTCTGATGAGGTGGCCCATTCTCCTTTCATGGTTGCTCAGGGAATACCCAAGTTTAACTCATTGTGACAGGCTGTGTGCCAGGTGTCCTTGTGATGTTTATGTCTTCATAATTGTACTGCACTAATGTTGAGCAGCCAAGGGTGAAAAGCAAATTATTTGGAAAAGTTTCAAGGTTAAGAGTCTCCTGCATTATCAGCTGCTCCCACCAGCACTTTCATTCCAGACCTCCTCTCCCTAACAAAAACAAATCACAGGACTGTATTGTGATTTGTCTGTTGGAGAATATCGTACTAGACCTTGCTCCAATATTACAGCACTCTTATTTATGTTCATCTTTTTTTTTTTAATTTCATCTCATTACCCTGTGTAAGCAGAATGAAATCTATAAAAACATTTTCTTCCTTTTTTCTTTAGTACAGGAATTCCAGCTAAGCAATGGTGAGCTGTAACTGTACCACTGTGTTATGTGTCCTGATTCTTTCACAAAGTGTGTTTGTTGTATCTTTTCCTTTCTTCTTGGTTCTTTTAGGAGAACAACTTTGTCCCACTCAAGTTGCTTGGCTTTCCCTAGCAGACTGAATGATCACCAGAAAAACGATCTGAGCCCGACTCTGCTGCCAGAATGCTGCCAAATTATGCATCAATCTTTTTATCATTGTCTATTGAATACTTAAATAATTTTCACAAAAAGAATTGTTTCACTAGGGAAGAAATAGAAGAAGACATATAGCTCAGGATTCCAGCTGTTTAGTTATTAAAGATATTTTTTGAAAAAAAAAAAAAATAGAAGAGTCCAGCTGAAATCCTTCCTTAATGCCATATATGGAGAAGCTAGAATGTTGCTCTCAAAAATCAAGGAAAACAAGCTGGGCAAAACCAACTGCTCTTCACACATCATCAGGTGTTCTCTCAGTGTTACTACTAGCTTGACTGTAGCAGGGAAATACCTGCTTTGTACATTTTTCCAGGACACACTTTAGTTCAGGTCTTAGGAGTTACATAATTCAGCAGAAATGCAAGTGCTGAGGGAAGTAGCCCTTGCAAGATTTTGACATGTTATGCATTTTGGCTTTTTAAAAGGTAATTTGATGCCTAATTTCCCTTTGAGAATCCAGTTTGTTTATATATATTTTTATTTCATATTTTGCTCTATTTCAGCATCACCTTTTCCTATGCGTTCAAAGATTGCAAAGGAGAATTTCTTGCCTTTTGTAAGTTTTTCTGAAAGGAAAAACTTTTTATGAAAAATAAAGAGGATACATTTCATTCAACCCGTTACTTGCAGTCTCCTGCCCCTTCAGTTTCTGCTGAACAATCTGGCACATTTGCAGCTTCTATTAGCTAGTGACACGATCCTCATTGACAGTCCTCGAATGCTAATGGATTTCTCCCTCCCTTATGCAAGCAAATTAAATAGCATCTCTAAGTCCATCAGGAAAGCTGACAAATACCAACTGCATAAGAAAACAGACCAGAACAACCTCAAGGTGCTAAATGTTGGCAGAAGTTTGTCATATGTTAGTGCTTTCTCTACAGGGTTCCTGGGGCCTGCCAGTAGAATTCTCTTCGCTAGGCATAGCTGTCATTTTCACTTGAGTAATGCCCCATGTTGGACAAGGAGTAAAGAATCTAATAGCTAAAGTACCCCTAACTTCACATGAGCAGCATAAATAGGCTAAAACACAACAGAGATTACCCCTGCACAGCTTGAGGTATCACAACCCCTACAGGAGCCAAGTGAAGTGCAGTGCTTAATGGAACACTTTAGAGCACTACAGATAGCTGTCCCCATTAGGCATTCCTCTCTCTGGGGCCTGGTAATCTTCACAGTCACATCTGCTGGGCTGATTTTTGTACATGCATTGATCTTTGTTCAACAAGGCCAACAGGCAAAAGTATTGATCTCTCAAATGCATTTTTTTCTTAAGGGAATGCTGCTTGGACTTTTTAGAATCATAAGCTCATCAGACACAGAGTTAGCACACGGCAAGAATGGCACATTCTGTGCAAAAACATGATGGTTAGTTGTTAACTTTTAACACTCTTAGAGTGTCCTTTCCACCTTGAGTGAAGAAAAAAGAGTACTTACATGCTCACAAGACAAAAAGTATCATAAAATTCTTGAAAAAAAATTAACAACTTTATTGTCATTTGATAATGTTTTCTTTCCTTGGTAAATGGCTATATAAATAATGAACAAACCTGGAATTAAAAAAGCAGCTACTGTCTAAATAAAGAAGAAATTACCCTTGGAAAAAAAACAAAAATAGACACAAGTCTGGAAATTTCTCTCTCATGTTTAAGGGGTGCTTCTTAGACTCGTCAGACAGACAAATTTCAACTGTGTCATATCTCCAGAAAGAGAACAAACTTACAAAAGTTCACATTATTCTCTAGGTAGCTACATATTTTATTTGGGGTGGGGTTCTGTGTGACAGGCTGACAGGGGAGGACACTTGGTATTTGTGTTTTGTATTTGAATGTCTAAACACAATGTGGTGAAGCAGAATCTGGCATCAGGCCTGATGGATGCCTTCTGGTGGTCATGTCAGAATAGAGGGCTGCGTATGAGATTATGTGGATATTAGCAAGAAATCCACCAGCTGCTAAGAGAAAGGTGCTACTTCAACCTCCAACCTTTTCAGATTACGTTGCTCTTTTGAAGATCACTAAAAATATTTTTTTCTTTTTGTTTCTTGCTGGTTTTTGATAAAGAAAACCCACAAGAATTGGAAAGTTTACTGTTGCTCTTATCTAGTGAAGAAATATGCCTCCATAATTTTTGTCTTGTCTCTCAGTAAACCACTATATCTCATTTGTTTATTTCCCTTTCTGCTGCCTAAAGCATTCCCTGTACTCCATCAACATGTCTGTAGTTTTTTTTACAAAGTTAATATTGGAAGTAGATGAAAAACTCCCTTTGTGTTCCACAGCATGACAGTGAGTACAATAACATACATTCTTCCAACAATCGTTTTATTTAGTGTTTCCACATTTTCCTCTTAAATTTAAAAACACTGATAGATTTCACCCATATTGCTTTGCTGCTTCTTTATGTTTGCTTTCCTCACTTAAGTTTCATGATGTCTGAAACCCACCATCCTGTGTCTCTGCTTCATTGACTTACCACTCCATTGCAATTCTCAACTGAAAAGAAATTGTTTCTCTGCTACCTAACCAGGGCCTGATTCTAATCTCTGAGCAATTCTGTATCAGTGTAAAGCATATTGATTTTAGTAGTGCTAGTTTCAATTTACACCACTGATAGAGGGATGTGACTGTGGATATAATTTCTCCCTTTCCATTGTAAATATTGTTATCTTACCCTGGAAGAATATTATCTACCTCCATAAAGCCTTTGGGATGCAATCTGTACAAACCAACCTATACATAATAAAGTTGAATTGTTATGTTTTGACTTGCTTTAAAGATAAAGCACTAGATTTTTATACCAGTCTTAACTAGATCTTTCCTTTTGTATTGATTTGTTTAGACAGCCAAGTGTGAAGAATGTGTGAGATGTCTGTAATAGTTTATTAATATTATATGGTCTACTTGCTTGCCTGATTATTATAGTTGTGTTTTTCCTACAGATTACAAGATGGTTAATTCAAGCAGAAAGTCCTTTCAGAGTAGGGGCAACGGTTTATTTACAAACTTAAAGAGGCAGCTCAGGTAGGACAAGGCATGAGATTTACCTTTAACTACTCCACATTTAATAACCAGGTTTATATATTGAAGCTCTGTTCTAGATGGGAAACAGAAAGTAGGAAATATCAGAGAACAGCAGCTGAAGGATGGAAGATAAGCAGACTCTAAGGAAACAAACTGAACACCAATCTGTATGGTCATTGGAGAGGTCATGGCTTTATACATATTCATGTAGATTTTATACTAAGTTAGAAAGGACACCTTGTCCTTTTTAATTTTTTGTGTTTTGCTCAGCCACATTATTAAAAAACGTAGTTTGCTACATTTCCTAGAGCTCTTTAGTGATGCTTTAGTCCTAATTCATCTCAGATACCTTGTTTCCTGCATCTATTTCTGCCCAAGTTCTTCCCGTAGATGTCTGTCCTTTTCTGTTTCTGACTTGAACCTATTCCTCCTTTGATACATTCTTTGGTTCATCCATTTCTGTTGGCTACTAGAGAGGGCTTTAGACCATTTTTCATACAAAATATTTTCTTTGCTCCACTCTATCCCCTGTAATGCAATGTAAGACTTAGTTGGTCACAACTCCTGGGAAAAAAACCCAAAAAACTTTTGTAAGAGTGGGAATCCCCATGAGGTTTACTAAATTCTCCCATATAGCATTCTATCACTGGGGCCAACTAAAAGAATATTACTCTGATTGCTTCAGTTTTGCTTCAGACTGGATGAAATAGAAGACTACAGTCAGAGAGCATGGAGGTGACAGACTGAAACCATCTTTGATTTGTAGGTCTGCAGAAGGTAACTAGGAATGTTTAAAGCATTTAATATCAGTATTATCCATTATTAATTTCTCTTATTCCATTATAATTATGTTATTCCATCATTCATGAGCTGATTTGGAGCCTTTTTATTCTATTATCTTTGACATGCAGAGGTACTCACTGAGACATATGAAAGAATAATTTTCACTGGAGTTTATTTGTAAACTGATGGCTTTGTGTATTCACTGTTTGGTATTTGCTATTCACAGCATGCAACAGATCACCTAAACCTAATGCCATTGTTTCTGCATCCTCACGAGATGACTACAAATTTATAAGCAGAGGACTAACCAAGACTATATAATGAGATTTTCATACCAAGGTAAATCAAGCAAAAATTCAAGAAACTTTCAGTACAAGAATGATGTACAGTTACGCATGAAGGAGTGACAAAGAGACCTTGACAGGTCAAAAACATAAATACAACTTTTTCAATCACATCATACTTTATTCTCAAAATAGCTTTTAAGTAACTGATATTGTGCTAGTTTATTTCAGTCTCTAGTTACTGATATTAAAAGAACATAGTTAAAAATCTGGTAAAGGCACTGGGAAGTGAACTTGCTAATGTAGTTTGTATAGTATATGGCATATATACTGGACAACATCTAATATTTATTTTTATGGAGACTTGTTTTTAACTACAAAAGTCCAAGTTGAGATACTATTAATTTTATTTTTTCAGTGTCTGTCCATCCACCTTTCCATTGTCTTGATACAAGAATATCAGGTTAAAATGCAAAGGTAGAAAATATAAAATGTAGAATCATAAAACAAAACTAAAACTATAAAAGCAGAGAATCAAATCAATATTTTATGCACATTTTTTTTAGAATTGGTGTCCTGGTTTCAGGTTGGATAGAATTCATTCTCTTCCAAGTAGCGGGCAAAGTGCTGTGTTTTGGATTTAGTGGAAGAAAAATGTTGATAACACGCTGCTGGTTTAGTTGTTGCTGTGCAGTGCTTAGTCTAAGTCAAGGGCTTTTCAGTTTCCCATGCTCTGCCAGCAAGCAGGTGCACAAGAAGCCAGGAGAGAGCACAGCCAGGACAGCTGACTGCAACTGGCCAAAGGGATATTCCATATCAAAGAGCATCATGCCCAGTAGATACACTGGAGGGATTTGTCCAGGAGGGGCTGATTGCTGCTGGGGAATGGGCTGAGCATTGTACTACCTATTACTTTTCTTTGGGTTTTATTCCCCTCTCTTTTTCTTTTTCTTTTTCATTTTTTTTTTTCCTGTTATTAAAAGGTTTTTAGCCTAACCTACAAGTCTTAAGTTTTCTGATTGTCTTCCCCATCCCTATGAGGATGGAGGTAGTAGAGGAGACATGAGAGTTGTCTAGTACTTTACTTGATGGCTGGGGTTAAAACACAATAACTGGAAATTTTTTAAAATTCATTTTCAAGGGCAGTTCTAAAAGTGGGCAGAACTAAAATTTCAATCGTATTCTTTTCACATCTCAAAATTTTCCATGGATCTCCTATAGTTTAACTCCCTTATTCCAGACGTAACCAAATAAAAAACCTCATAAAGATGAAAATTCTCTTTCCACATAAATTTATTCTACTGTGTGTCAGGGATGATAGTAAACAAGAACTGTGAGACCTGCTTCACTGAGGCTAATGGAAATTTTTTTGTAGAATTCCATAGTCTCTTAAATAAGGCACTGGAACTTCAACAACCTCCTTGAAAATTCATGAATTTAAGATTCTATGTTCTAAGATGGTAGATGAAAGAACTTTGTGAATGCTTGCTACTTACAGAGCAGATGGAAACAAATTCTTCTATTAATATTGCAGAGGTAAGAAATGTCTGGAAAAAAATCAGGACTTTATATAATCTCTGGCAATTGTATTTTGAGCTATCAAAAGACAACGAGGAAGTAGTTAAGTCTTGAGCTACTCAGTGTTTTTTTCAATATTTTTTCATGAAGGTAGAAAGCTAACATTATAGCTATAGCTATAAACATTTTGTGCTAATAATACTAATGTTGGGAATACGATACAGACTAAACCAACATAACATGACAAATGTTAGTAGATTATTATAGGAATAATTTATAAAATTCATTTAGAGAAAAAAATTCAATTTAAATTAAATTTTGTACCACACTTTACAATTTTGGGATATGGCTGTCTCTGTAATTACTTTAGGTTTGTTACAATTCTTTATTCATTACTATTCCCATTTAAATTCTACAGAACTATTCAATAAGACTTTGCAGAAGAATGTATGTCATAAAACACTCATTTATTCAAAACTATTTTCAATAGAATGAATTTATCCAGTAACTAATATGGTAGGTACTTCCAAAACAAACAAGCAAGTGCTGGTGCTACTTTTAATCACATTTTTTGTGCAAGTATTATTGTAATTTATCCTATGTCAAAATTACCTGAAGGAGCATGGAACAGCATCAGAGATTTATGCAGTCCTTACTCTTTCTAGGGTGCACACCTGTTGCCTACCTCTACATGGCTTGACATTTTGATGGATACAGGTCAGGCAACCACTGCTGGTCAATAATTTCAGTTATCCATAGGTGGTTTCAATCATAACTAATTTATTATTTTCCACATCTGGACTGATGTTATTGCCCTCTCCTCTCAGTGCCCTCACGTTAACTCTGGGTAAAGTAGGTAATGCAAAAGAGAATGACAGGAAAAACAAACAAACAACAAAACAAACAAACAAAAAACCAAAAGGATTTATTTGTTGTGATTGTAATAATCATCTTCATTGCTCAGTTCAGTTGAGATTATTCCTACATATGTAATAATTTACAAGGTGCAAGGGGCTAATATATTTCTTGCTTATAATACCCTTTAAAGTATAATGACTGTTTTAATGTATCAAAACTCCCTGCCTCTGTGAGCTGGAGAATTATTGTTGTCTTCACCTTGCAGATGAGAAATTCCATTTATACAAGATCAGATTTGAAATCTGCTGCTCAATCAGGAGCCATAACTGCATCTCTCATGTCTCAGAACATCGTTCAGGCATCTACATGATTGTCTGCCTCTGTTTAGCTATCTTCTTACAAGATTAATTACTTATTATTCTGTATTTACTTAAAGATTATTTCTGTGGAGGAAAGAAGTTGAACCATTTTTTCTATAAATTCCACAGATCAATAATATTAATATGACAGGTGCAGGAGACATTCTAATCAGTACTAAGCAAAATGATGGAGAAGAATCAAACTTCTTAGCTGAAATTCAGAAACTGTAGTGATGGTACAGATAGGTTTAACATTTTTATTGTGGACAATTTAAGTCAGAATGAGCAATGGTGCGAGAAGTGTTTTCGCCCACACAGTTCTTGGAGCCACTGGGGCAGTTCCAACACTGAGCTTTTTTTGAAAACCTATAAAACATTGCAAGGTGTTTAAAGTACATGTAAAAAAAGTTAAAGAAACAATTTATATTTCTCAAGCATCACTGATTTTGAAGGCATAAGACATAAATATTTTCCAAACATGTTAAGTTACTCCCAAGTAGTAATAAATCCAAAATGAACAATAAAATTAATTTTCATGATAACCAAATATAAGTGCATCTGTACTAGAAGTTATTTAATGGCATAATCCCGCAATAGACTAATGGTACTGACTTTGTAAAGATTGAAACTCTTCTGGTTTTCATGCCTCTACACAAGATTTCTTCATTCCACTTCTGAGACTTTGCTTTTTCATAGTATCTCCCAGAATTACTGAAGTGGTTAAGATTTCTTAAACATGACTGGGTGAAGAACATTGCTGTCTTAATATCTCATGAACAAGCAGAACTATGCTCTAGAGGACTAAAATCTGATAAGGTGCTTCCTCAAAGAAGATGATTTGATGAGATAAAGGATTCTTCACACAAGTGAAATGAGGCAGCTCTAATTTTTTTCTCGACTTCAGGAAAGTATTTGAGATAATTCTTTCCTATTGTAGATCAAACACATTTAGATTTTGAGAAACTAGACACCAAAAACATAATAAAAAAAGATCAGACTTAAAAATCATGTTTTTTTCATTAATCATACTGCCTGTGATATGAGGGAAAACATATTTTCTTTTTTTTTCACTACCTTGCACCTGCTCCTTTCTAAACTATTGAGCTCCCATTAATTACTTAAGTGAACATCTCCAGACTGATATTCTTATAACAACAACATCTTCATTTGTTAAAACAAAGGTACCTACAATGGAGGGTTTGTTTTCTCCAAGTTCTAATGGATTTATTACCTCTTAATGGAATGTCTGCTTTACAGAGAAGAATTGAAGGTAGTGGATATTTTGCTTGACAAACTGATAGCATGTCACTTTCAGAAATATGTTTAAACCCATGTAGAAGTCACATGGGAAGGAATCCTCATCCTAATTCTGCTTTAGAACATAGAAATGATAGTCCTGCACTGCAAGGGAAAGTGAGCTGTGAGCTGAGCACAACAGTAGCACAGATGGGAGCAGTAACCTCGCTGACAGAACAGCAGCCTGTCTAGGTCAGAGCAGAGCTCAGAGACTGATCAGCAAGTCTGCAGCAGTGAGATGGGTCCAAGGCCAAGCTGGGAGCCAGACCAGTGAGCCTGTACCCGATTCACAGAGGTACAAGCTCAGGCACAGACAGAACTTCTGCACAGCTGCAGTGTAACACAGGTGGGGGCAGTGTTAAGTCTCAGTTTACAAGAAGCTCTGAAAGGAAAGGCAGGGCAGGACCTTGTTCCCAGCTTTCCTCGCAGGAGTTCCTATCACCAGTGTCAAACTTGGACTCAGACAGCTGAACTCTGTAGCTTTTCCAGCTGAATTCCTAAAAGTGGGATGAGATCTGGGCCCCAACAGCTGGGAAACAGAATGGCTTGGAAACAATCACAAAGTATGAGCCTTATCTGCTTCTGGGGAATAAGTAATCTCCTATTAAATTCTGAAGGATGTAGCACTTCCTCCACACAGCATCTAGAATTTTCAACTATAATATGTGCTGATACTGTAACTAGTTAATTAAGGAAGCACAGTTATTCTATCACAGTAAAAACTTAAAGAAAGAGGACAAGGGTGACAGGAGACTGTGAAACATTAGTGGGTAAAGGGTTAAATCCCAAGGAAAGCCTGTCAGTTTGCAATAGAAATATTGCAACATGAAAAAAACATTGTGGGAATGCACAAATGGAATGGGATGCACCTGTGACAATGAAAAGCAGTTTATTAATTTGACAAGTGGGCTTGAATGTGCTGCCTTCCATTTAAACCTGCCTTTGGCTGTGCAAGTTGGTCATCATACTGGGACCTGCTCAAATCTCCAGCTACAGCTCCTCCTGAGCTCTTGGAAAGGCAAAAGAGCAAGTTGTGAGTGTCTGCACATGCTGCTGCCTCTTGCTTCCAAACTGCTCTGTTAGAGGAAAGCAGTAAGAGCAGTTCCTCTTCAGCAATTTTTTTCTCTCCAGCTGCTATTTCTCCTCTTTAGCAAGACAGAGGCAAGATAGAAAAGTTTTGCTGCTATAAAGTAGTCATGAAAAAGAAAGCTCAAACAGAAGCTTTCATACCCTCCTTCCATCTCTTCCAATTTTTGTTTGCATGGTCTTCATTATGGTTTTTGAAAAATGGGTGGAAAAAGCAATTCACTCATATCTAGTGTGAAAGGAATCTTTCAAAGGTCTAATGAAACAGAAACTGCTTTAGAACTGTCTGTTCATGCAAAGTTAGGATCACCTGTGACAGTGCAATTGTCAGTACAACTATGGACCTGCTGCTGAACTTATGTCTGTTGCTGAAAAAATCTTCATGGTCTGCTTTATTAGCTTTCTAGGAGAGAACATTAGAGGGGTTGTTCACAGCATGTGTTTGTAATTACAAAAACAGCCACATTAAAATACCACAGACCAGGCAGATCTTCAGGACTGTGCAGAAGAATTGAAGTGGCCTTGAAGTACTTTTGTGGCTGTCCAGAAATCTGTCTGCATCAACCTCTTATCCAGATAGCAAATCCTTGGCATAGACTCCTTGTTGTGGTTTAGAAAATGTGTGGAAAAAAAAAAGTTTTCTTCAAAATTGGTGGGCTTAGAGCCTAAGGACTGAAACAATTTCCTTCACATAAACACATTTTTAATGTAACCTTAGGAGGATACAGCTCTGTTCATCACACTGTCAAAGAGTATATGCAGATAAGTACCAGCTCAGAGATGGAGCAACATAAAAGCTGAATCCTGAAATTGAAAGCATCTGCACAGCCCCACTCCAGAATCTTAGACAACACCTGAGATGCTCTGTGGGCCTCCATAGGGAGCTCCATGAGGCAGCCCAGCCCTGTCCCAGCCCTGTCCCGCCATGAGCAGAACACCTGGAACACCAAGAGCAGCCCCCATCCTCAGGATGGGGCACCTTCCCTGGGAGAGGTGATGGGGTGAGGCCAGGATGGGCTGACAGCCCAGCTCAGCAAATCCCACGGGGGAGCAGGGCAGGGCTGTGGCGAGCAGGAGACAATCCCTGCTGGGGAATCCTTGGGGCATCCTTGGGTAATGGCTCTGGCTGGATGACACAGGCTCCTGTGCCTGCAGAGGCTGGCAAGGGGGCACTTAGACCCAGCCAGGCCATCAGAGTCCTGGCAGAAGGTACATCAATTATTCTCAGTTGTCTGCAGTATCTCATCACTATATCACTGCACTCTTACTGCTTTATAAAATCTTTTCATCCCATACTCAGTTAATATTTGGGGTTTATGACTGATTATTTTATGAGTGCCAAGATTTTCCAGGAATATTTGTGAAGAACAAGCACAAATACAGTCAAATAAAACTTCTGTGCAAAATAGAGTATCTGTAGAAAATGTTTTTCAATGTTCACCCTATTCTAATGAAAGCAAAACCATTATTTTTTTTCCAGAGTTAATTTACTACAGAAACACAATTGTACAGAGTCTAACAAAAGCACAGAACACAATGCAGAGATGAAGGATGATAAACACAAGATATAAATTGAAAGTTTTAAGGTGAAAAATGGACAGAAGTTCAGACAAATGTAATACTTGCAAACACAAAATGTTCAAAAGACATACTGAGATATGAAAGATAGTTTTTATATTTGGGATATTCAAATATATCAAACTAAATTTATGAATGTCATACATATTTTTAGGCCTAAGTAGAAACTATATTCCTGCTTCAAAAGGTAAATATTTCTTAAAGGAACAAGGGTGAGTAAAAGGTAATTAAGAAATCCCTGTAAAAAACCCTAAGATTTATGCAAGCTACTAATTAATATCTTTGGAAATTATATAAATAGGAATATAGACATGGTTAAGCACATATACATTTTTTTTGTCAAAAAAAAGTAATATTTTTGAGTTTGACCTGTTTCAAGGAGACTGGTATGAAGAGGATTGCAGTAACATAATCCAAATAAAAGGATTTATGATTAAAAATTGCAATAAAATAGTGCAAAGAGCAAAAGAGAGCCATATACGAAGAATTTTAGCTGCATCAGGCAAAGACAATATTTTTGACATTACTAGACAGCAGATAGGAAAGAGAATAATAGGGGAACTTATCAAATATATCAGACATCTATACACTACTGCAAATTGTATCAAGAACAAACAATAACAACTAGAAATCTTAATGTACAAACAAAGCTTAATTGGCCTCTCAGAGACCTGATGGCCTAAATCAGAGATACCAAAAGACAGGTAGGGAGGAAATAAAGCTTTTTACTGTATGATGAAAGTATTTATGCTTTCTCTGTAGCTCAGGAGGAAGAGAGAAGCAGACCTGTTAAAAACCTTCAAAAAAGATAAAAAGGGGAATAGAACAAAGTCGCATTGTAATAAGAGAGAATAAGACTGATGCACCTTATCTCAAATACCTAATACCTGAAGGATGTCCTTCTGGTGAAAGGATAATGCCTGCTGCATAAGCATTATAAATAGTCCCAGTCTACCAATAAATTATTGAGGACAATGTTGAAGCATATATTGTTTTACAAAAGTTGAGAGAACATAGGCTGTACTATGTGAAAGATGCATCTGACTAAAGAGAAAGAAATATTTGGAAACATGGCATATACGTGAAACTATCAAAAAGTATCAAGTTAATAATTCTGCTCAAATTAATGTAAAAGTGGAGCAAAAGCAGAGCAATAGAATAAAAATGCAAAGTTGAGCCTGGAAGATGGGCTTCCAAAAAAAAAAAAAAGGATTTCTAAAGAGAGGAAGGAAATAATATTAAGTATGACATTATTAATATTGGTAATATTAGTACAGAATGAGACTATAAATCAGAAGGACTCTAAGAGGGGGATATGGTTTTATAACAAGCAGATAAACTGGAAAAAAGCACAAAAGAGAAAACAAGTGATGAATGGCTTACAAGTTAGACTTATGAAGAACTGCAGGAAGAAATTGAAGAAACTTCTTCAAGAAAATAAACTAGTAAAGAGTAGTTAAATCACCAAGAACTCTTTTTTTTTAAATTTTTATTATTATTATTATTATTATTATTATTATTATTATTATTATTATTATTATGTGTATGACTTCCTTTTCATGTCTACAAAGGGTAAACTAAAAAGTGAAATGTTCAGCATGTGATGGGAAGATTCAGATAGATGTTAATTAATCAGTTAGGTATTAGTAAGACCTTAGAATACCTTTTTAACATTTAAGTTTGGGGACAAGTTTTCTCACTACTTCCACAATCCTAATAATTTCAGGATTAGATAACAAAATTGATGTTATTCTCTAATCCTGAAGCTCTTCATAAAACAATTTTATTTCTTTAAATAAAGATTAATCTCTAATTTTCCTGCATCTAGAAGACAGATTACTATATGTTATGCATTGGTTTGTTTTTCTATTAAAGCTGGAGAGTCCGAGATCAAAATTCTGATTTCTCTGTTCAAAGTGTATGTTTTTGTATCATGGTTTAGTTTTAGTATCATGGTTTTATATCAAAATCAATTCTAAGTCAGTCTCTGTGAATTCTTGAATTCTGAAATGCTAAAACAAAACCATATATGAAAAACATACATGGGAATTGTGAAAGTAAAAGGCTTACAAAGGAGCAGTCATTTCAAAGGTGATATGAGAATGATAGTGCAGGGGATGAAATCATCCAGTGTAAATCAATGTATTGCAACAGAAGAAAATATACTCCAATCAAAAACCTGGTCCAGACATATATTCCTGAGTTTTTTCAAATTAATAAATAACAATAATTTAGTGAAACAGGTGTGGTTTTTTAAAGATATAATATGTTAATAATAAATTTTATATGCTCTTATTAATATATAGTCATGCTTTGTATGACATAAATTAATCCACTATGCCCTACTGCCTTACATTTCACACCTCTCTTTCTATATTTTTCTCTTTTCCCCTGTTTCTCACATGCACACACCCCCTTATGTGCTCACTCTCATGTGTATATTTCTGGCACCAATATTGTTTTTGAATGGGAGGGAAAATGAGGTGATTGGAAACCCAAGGTCAGTACTCAAAATTCAGCTACCCAGAGAATAAAATTCCTGAATCATGGCACTGGTACATTCTTCTAGAAGCAAATGCACTTGAAAGCATAGAAAGAGAAATATGTTTGGAAGTCTTGAATCAGGAGACTTGCACTAGTGTTAGCATTTTACACAAAATACTGAATTTTATTCAGAAACATCAGACAATGGATGAAGACTTGAATGTTGCCACATCTGTCTTTAGGTCTCTAAAAGTACTCAGAGGGATTCCAAAGTCTGCAAGAGTTACAATATTTCTACTTTGTTTTTACATATACCTAGTTCTCAGAGTTTTTAAGGGTTAAGGTTTATTTCAGCTTTTAAAATCTTTGATTGCTTCTTGATTTCCATAAAAGATTATATTTTTTATTCCTTATGGGTCACAGATCAAAAACTGGTTCATAGATCAGAAAGTTATTTGTGTTGAACTTTTTCCTTGATTCATAGTTAATTAAAATGAATATTTTTTTGATCCCAGAAGGCTCTTCTGAAAATTAAATAGTTTATATTAGTTTCATCTCAAGCTTCAGTCTGTATTTTAAATTGACATCTTTTGCATGCTCATGTGAAAAGCATATTTGAATACAATAGGGATTTGCTAAGAATTCTTATGATTTTCTTTCCTATCTAAAACTTTCTTGCTTTTGAATTTTCTCATTCTAGAGAAAAATCTAACACTATCAGCCTTATTTAAGCTTCAAAACACTTTGGCTTGCATTATGCTTTAAAAATTAATGAAACTTCGAAACAGAAAACACTGCTAGGTTTCTGGCCTAAACGTTGATGTACATCTCATTTCAGTCCCAGTTGCAGATCTACAAGCAGTATATTTACCATTATTTTGCTAGAACTTTTGTTTGTGTTGGTTTGTTTAATTTCTGACAATAACATAAATCATGGTGGACAGGGGGAGGAAGACTGATTTCTAAGATTCTCACTTTATTTTCAAAGATGTTTTGAAGAGTATGTGACAGAGGTAAGCAGACATATCTATTGACTCTACACTCATCTAATATAACTATCTCAGGCAGAAACTACATTCCAATATCTTCCAATATACATAGACTCAATGAGGTATAGATGCCTTTCTTTGTCTTGGCTCTTATATAATTTTCCTAATAGCAAGCAAGCTTAGAGCTAGAAGATTTCTAAAAGCATTCAACATGAACATAACTTTTTACTTCTCAAAGTTTTAGTCAGCTCATTTAAAATAGGAGGAAATTAGTGTTTTGCCAATGGTTATTTGTTAATCATGTTTACTCAAATGAAAATATTTTGATAAAGTTGTTCATTTTCTTCTACAGTATTTATCCAATCCTCTTTTTTACCACCCATCTTAAATTTTCTTCAAAACCTCTTCAAATCTCCCTATGATTAAGTATGTATTTTGAAAATATATCAAAGATTTGATCATATGCTAAAGTACTTTAGCCAAAGGAAAGATCTTGTCTCTTGCTTTGTGGTAAAAAAACAAACCCTTTCCTAAAATCCCATTTCGTACCATTGAAGAATTGTGTGCATATACAGATCTAGCAAGCCACAGATATTCTGAAAAGGCAAATCACATGACTTCTGATTTTCAGCTAAGTTAATTTATTTTAAAAACCTCTGTCTTTGAAAGACTTGTTCTTCTTCAGATTCAAACATTTACATTTGCAAAAATATCTAGTTTTCTAGATACAAAGTTGGATCTAAGGGCAGAACACAAACTGCAGTGGCAACAAGATTATTTCAGACTGCAATCTCAAATTCTCACAGCTACTCACATAATGGAGATGGCAGAAGAGAGGCTAAATGCAAAGTCACAATTCTTACTACTTATAGCACTTGTATAAATTTTCTTTCCAAATTGCTCTGTAGGATTTTATACTTTCAGGCAGACTTCCCCTTCTCAATAATTTGATTTGAGCCAGATTAATGCCCTTCTTTTTCTCTTACTGATGCTCTATAGTGAGTATCCTGTATTCAGAGTCAGGTCCCCAATTTAAATGTCTATACTCTCTGAAAACACTCTAGATAAAGAAGACAAAAGTAAGATTTTAAAACAGCTTTCCTGAAATTCTCCTTCCCCAATGGGCAGAAGAGGGAAAAAAAAAAATTACAATGGAAAATAACTCACAGGTTGAGTTGAGGCAGTTTACTAAAGCAAAATTGAAAGTTTGCACATGTACAAGCAAAGAGGGAAATAAAAAGGGCAATAACCTACTTCCCAGAAGCAAGTAATGTTCAACCACACCCTGGGAAACAGGGCCTCAGCACACACAGCAGCTGCTCTAAAAGGCCAAACATCACAAACAAACACCACCACACCCCCATGACTTTCCTTACCTTTTATATCTGAGCTGATATCACATGGTATGGAATATCCTTGTGGATAAATGGGGTCAGCTGGGTTGGTTATGTCCCCTCCCAGGGTCTTGCACACTCCCAGCCCCAGCACTTTGATGGGAGTGGGAATGTGAGACAGCCCTGATGCTGTTCCAGAACTGCTCATCTGTAGCCAAAACACATTTTGTCAACACCTTTCCAGCTACTAATGCAAAGCACAGCACTGTGAAGGCTCTATGTGATAATGAACTCCAGCTCAGCCAGACCCAATATGTGTTTGAGGATAAACTGGGCAAAGGCTGAGACTTTTCTAGAACACCTGGAGGCAGTAAAGGAGTAAAAAGAATGAGTGGTGTGTATTGGAAAGAACTTGTCATTTTATTAGTTTTATGTGATGAAGGAGAAGATTTTGAGGAAAGGATCTGTGAGCAGGTGATTATTATTTACTTTGATTTCTTGTTGGTGCCAATTCTCAAGACAATTTTACAAATTTCATTCTGATGTTTTTTGCTAATTCCTGTGAGGATATTGCTCATATGATTTCTGTCTTATAAAAACTGTTCTTTGAGACAGAGATGTCGATCTAATACTGAAGAAGGAGAATTATTTCCTGATTTTCTTAATTAATGTTTTACGTCTGCCAGGTTGACAAGTAAATAAATGTTGAATATTTTCCTTCTTTCTTGGCTATATGCTGCCAATTATTCCTGGAAAGGATATAAGCTTGTCCTTCAGAGAGTGACAAAAGGATCATATAATCCATGTATAGAGCAAATAGTTCTAAAGTAACTTGATTTTTATATGCAATATATGAAAACTATGTTGTTTCCTGGTTTAGTCTCAACAGCAGGTCTCTAGCAACTGGTATTTGAAACAATGATTTAGGTGTCTGATATCCCATGCAAAAATATAGCGTGTATATTTCTGAAGTACCTAAGCTGACTTCCATGAACTAGTTTTTAAGCTCTAAGGAGACTTGTATGCATGCTTCTGTCATTCTTCTTCTGCCCCTGTTAATTGTAGCAAATTTTCTTTGATAAAGTCTAAGAAAGGCAGATTTTTAAAATAAGGAAAGTGTGGCCAAGGTATATATTTTTTTTAATTTATAATCTCATCTTTATAACATCACTTGAGAAATTTAAAAAATAAAACTGATCCCAAAATCTACTAAGGGATGAAGTAGTCTTAATGGATTTTTAAACTTACCTTGAGATTTGTTGTTGGACTCACACTGTCTAATCAATTAAATAAATTAAAAAATGCAGTGGTAGATGAATCTACCACTGAGGTCTGATCTATTTATAGTGTCAAAAGCTGTTAATCCTTTTCTTTCTAACCCATCAATTGTGCCAATCACTATACCAACTCTTGTAGGCTTCAGCATTTAAAAAAGTGTAGAACTCTTCTTCCTGATGCGGAAAAATGGATTAAAATGTAGTTTGTGTCTTGTTTAGTTCATTGGTGACACCAAATGTAAGCCAGGGTATCTTTGCTATCTTTCAGAAAAATAAAAAAACAAAACAAAAAAACCCAACCTGTTTTCCTTTTTGCTGTGTTGTTGACTCCTTCAGCAAAACTGGATCTTTCAGCTCAGCCAGCATGTTTCAAAGGTCAGAGTTCATTCTGGCAAGGCTACAGACATACATTTCTGTAACTGAACAGCAGAGCACCATGTCAGGCATATGACATCAAAGTGATGTTTTTTCAAAAGAGGGAAGAGTTTTCTCCCGTAAATCCCTGATTTATCACAGTGGTACATCTATACTCTCTCCCTTGGGATTCTAGACAGCATTCCTATTATCCACTCAGCTTGTACAGTCTTGTTAATCTGTTTCTGTTGTTTTTAGCTGTCACAGAATTGGTGATGTGTAAGTCGCAGGGATTTCACAATAAATTCTAAATGTGAATGTTTAGATAAACACTTTTTTCTCTCCTTTAACAGAAACATAGATTCTCCCCATTGAGTAATCACCACAGTCTCTGTTCAGACTGCCAATTTTAACAACTGTGAACGATTCCCCCCAGACATGCCTCTCAAGAAATTTGTGCCCCTCCTTCTTGTTTGCTTACAGATAGAAAATACATTTTGTGACTCCATTTAGAGCTTGATACAGCATGTTGTTTTGTGATCACCCAGCTGTTGTCATGCCATCATCTATACAGTAAGGCAAAATTGTGAGGACAAGAAACAATCTGCAACTCAGTGTTAAACCATATTCTTTTGGGTTGTCTTTCTTATTATACCTATGATAGGTGGGACATCATTAAAGATATTCTGCTGAATATGTTAAAATGAGGACGACTACTTGAGAATTACAGTTGCAGATTTGTGTTCTGCACCTATTCCCACTTCTGCATGCTTGAGAAGAAAAAAATTGGAAGATAACAATAACTGTCATTTTGGTATTATGTGCGTCCCAAAAATCCACTGAAGAGGAGCAATATTTAATTAGTTTTACTCACTCCCTCCATTTTGTTTCTATTTTGTTATGCCTCTCTAATTATTCAGAACTTTGTTTCTTCAGGCTTACTCTCTAGAAAGAAAGTTAAATTAATTTAATGACAGGTACATTTAGTCTTCTATCTTCTATAGATTAATAGAGCAGAGTGGATTTTAAACTGAACAGGCATCCCACATTTTCACTTGGTCAATCACTGAGAATTTGTCTAGCAAGCTGTTTAAAAAAAAAAA
>VWYO01025261.1:86718-108862 GCA_013400275.1 Rhadina sibilatrix
AAGAAAAAAAAAAAAAAAAAAAAAAAAAAAAAAAAAAAGGAAAAATAGTAGAGACATTAATCTTTGCTCATATAAGTGTGTAACTGTGCCCCAGCATTTTAAATTCAAAGGAGAACATCTGATAACTGAATTATTGTATTTGAACCTCTCAAAATACTTTAAATGTTGTGTTTGGAAGTTTGGCAAGATGCAGTGATCACTACATTGCAGAAATAATCAAATAATATTACTCTCTGTCACCATGTATAAGTTGTTATACTGATATTTTGAGTATTTACTAATATAACCTGGAAATTTCAAAAAAATCTAAAATTCTTAGTAATCTATCATATATTATGGTATATCTCAGACTATGTTTTCTATCATATTTTTGAATTCTTTTTTTAAAAAAAGTCAAAGTCTACCTGCATGATTACTATTGAAATAGTTATTTACAGATTAAAAAAAATCAGTAGAACATATAATTCTTTAAATTCAGGATAGAGTGGATTGAGGAAGAAGATCTGATTTTTTGGGGGGTTTTTTAATACTGTAAAGATTTTTAAATAAAAGTTCAAAGGAACTTTTTCACTTCAGCACTCAGGATCAAGAAACTGCTCTTTGCACCCATGAAAATATAATAAATTTTTGTGTGAATGATAATGTGCAATCCTTCTTTATTTACACTTGTCCTAAACCTTGATCCCAGTGATATCATATTACCCACAAATAATGTTTGTAGAGAAAGAGTCCTGGCATAGAGTAGGTGTTGCTACAACACACACAGGAAAAAGTTAAGACAGAAGAGTTGAAAGAGGGTTTAGCAGGTTTTTTTAGCAAGTTGATAAATATATACTCTGGGTTAAAATCAAGTTCTTGCCAGACACTGATACAGGAGAAAAAATTTAGAGGACTGTAAGGCCTATGTCAAATTATATGACTGAGAGGTGAAGAAGTAAAGAGAGAAATATGACTGTACTTTCTGTAGCCATAATCAAGATTAATTCCTTTTTAGAAGCAAAAGACAAGAGAAAATGCATGTCAATAAAAGATAAAATTGAAGAAAGTGCATGTCAAAATTTGTGACATAGCTTGTGTTGTTCCTTCATTACCACCACAAACACACATTGAAAGTTTTTCTCCTAAACTCATTTAATCCAGGAAAAAGGGTTCAGGGCAGGATTCCTACTTTCACTTAAGCTGCTTTACATGACACCCAAAACGTAAAGCACCAAGGGAATCTGTCCCCTACTCTTGCTGAAGCAGAAGGTTTTCCAGTGTAATAAGGCAAAATTCACACTGTGTAAGTGCTGCAGAAAAAAGGATTAGATCAGCCACATGTTGGGTGGAATGTAGCAGCTATTTACCAAAACACAGCAACTCTCTCAACATGCTAGGAAAGGAAATTAAGAAAGCTGTCTCCATCTGAAGCTGCAGGGGAAATTTAAGGAAGCAGAATGTAATTAACCTAATTGAAATTTTTCAGAGTACAGGATTTTTCCAGAATGACTTTATCATGAAACAAATGAGCCAGTGGCATAGGCATTCATTTTTAGCAAAGCAGCAGCTTTGATCTTTTGTGCATATCCATGTTAAGCTCCAAAGACTGTTCATGCACCAAGCATTCAGGCCTCTGTATTGTTTGTTCTTGGCAAACAAACAATAAAATCCAGTTGGTGCAACAGGACATCTCAAACAGTCTGTAATTGTCAATATTTTCGCTGGTGACATAAATTAAAGAATCTGATTATTTTTTAAGGTCTTGTGAAACTTAAGGAAATCTTGGTATAGCTGCCATAAAGCATTGAAATCCTGAATAAAAGATAAAAAAAAAAATTTTAAAAAAATCAGCAATACATAACCTATACTTTTTTCAGAGGTTCACCCAGCAATGTTTTTGGAAGCTGCAATTCTTTTTCACGTGAAAAACTATTGGACTGGGAAGCTCACTGTACTCAAAATCTGCATCACAATTTAGATGTGTGGTGTTTGTTCTTCACCTCATTCATCTTCAAAAGGAAAGGAAGAGATGGGACTATTTTAATACACTAACTATTAGATATATAAACCGAGATGGGTGATGGGTTTAGTGACTTCTAAATTTTATACAGCATTTCAGTAGCAGAACTGAGAATGCTGAAGCCTGCTTTAAATATTTCTTTCACAAATTCTCTAGATGGTCTGTCCTGAAATATGAAGTTTGTGTAAAAGAACACAAGCCAACAATTTAGTATTAATTACAGTTCTGGTTTCTCCAACCACACATGCAGCTCAAAGATAATCCACAAAAACTTCTGAGTTCATTTATACAGCAATATTGTGGTTCAATTTAACACATTCTCAGTTTCAAATCCTTGCTCCCAGGCTAATGGTTTTACCATTCCCTAACTCCTGCTGCCTCTTCTGCCTTCTAGTCTAGCCGTCTTACCAAAAATCTTAAATCTTACTGACTATAGTTGCACTGTTCCATTTTTCTTCATACATGTCTTGTCTTGGTATCATTGGAGAATACAATATTTTAGTGTGGGAGGAAAAGCCTCCATTGTTACTGTATAGATATTTTCCCATGAGATGCTCACCTGTTTTCTGTAATTCTGCTGTCCAATACAGTATGGTCTCTAAGCCATTCAATGGAATCCTTCATGTCACACAGTGAACAAGAACAGGTAGGAATTAGCAGTTAAGTGTTGGTTTACAAAGGGTTTGGAAGACAAATGCTTTTCTACGAGAAGTTTTGAAGGAGGATCATATTTTAAAAGAGCTCAATTAAACATGTTATAATGTGTGAAGTTATAGATGATAACAAAATCTATCTCTTTAAAAAAAAAAAAAAAAGTTAATTGCTCCTGAGAAGGTAGGCTAAATGAGAATAGAGGAGGGAAGCAGCTGGTATGGCTCTCTGGAAGGCAGCATTGAGGAAAAGGCTTCCTGCTGATCCCATGATGACTGAAAGGGCATGTCAAGAGTTTCTTACAGCATGCAGAATTTTAGAATAATTTCATTTCCAGAATAACCAATACAGTTGTTATCTAATGTCAAATTCCATAATTACAGAATATATATATTTTCCAAAAATTTTGCGTTTTTTTAATCTCCTGAACAGAGATTTTCAGCAATAAATTCTGAAAAAAATGGAAGTTACTTAATATCTATTCTGCCTACATTGATGATAATCAGTTCTTTAAAACTGCTTTTCAGTTTTCATCTACACGAGTTTTTATCTTATCCCAAAATCTGCTTTTCATAATCTCATGAAAATTTTTTAAGTTCCCTTGGTTATCTATGGAACGTGTTCGGTAAATCCTTCCAGGCATTTGTCTCTCTCCTTATGTCTGAGAAAGCAAATTAAATGTCATTGGACTGACATTTCCTTTTTCTTATTTTCTTATTTAAGTTTCCCAACAAGTACTGAAGACTGAATGGCTTTCTGCCTTTTTGTTTGCTGTTGGGTTTTTTGGTCAAAGTTCAAGATTCTATAAAAAGAGAGAGAGAAGCTTTAGGAATACCTACTTTGTCTCCTAAGCTTTGACTGTTCTTTATTCCATTCTATTCTGATCTCACATGCTCAAATAGGTTAATACTTTTGCAAATGATCTCTCAACCAGGATCGATTAATGCTCCAATCTGTAAAAGATTAAATGTGCTGAAAATGGACTGTCTGGCCTGTAAACACTAACACATTCTGTATAAGTAAACCAGAATGGCAATAGAAATAGATAGTTCTCTATATCGTTTAGTGATTTTTTTTAAAATGTATTTCTCCTATAAAACCTAAAGTGGTAAATATGAAGTTGTAAATTCCCATTTCTTGAAAAGTGTCTGTCAAAATCAACGATTTTAATGGCAACTACTGAATTTCAGAAACAATCAGCAAGTACTTATGAAAGCATTTTTTAAATACAGAACTATAAAATGACTGTCATGTAATCTGCAAAACAAAAGTTAATGGTAACCTGCTACATGACCCCTTCATAAGATCTATGATTATATCCCTTGACTTCCTGATGAAAATCTAGTTGCCAATATCAGTTAGAAAAGTGGTGGGAGAATTAATGCTTATAAATGTATTTGATGAATATATAGAAGGAATATGAATATATGTAGAAGAAATATGAATATATATAGAAAAGCATGATATCAAACCAAACTGGTAGTGTTATTTATCAAACCAATTCAATAGAGGTTTACAGGTTGCAAAACTATTGAAATTAAAGAAACAGCGGGCTCAAGATTGCTCCCTCAACAATAGTTGTTTTTTGTTTTATTTTTTTTTATGAGTTTGTTTGACAGTCATTAAGTCTTCACACACACAAGTGCCTAGTCTGTTATATCCACTATAATGCCCTCATCAAAAAAGTATGAAGCTTTGGACCATTGATCTTCAGTGCAGAAAAGTTTCACAAATTTCTAATACTTTCTTTAAGGAACTAATTACTAGAGTTTGCTATAAACTGTAGCCCCAAAAATACAAGCTGCTATTCATAATGCAAAAATAGAAATAGAGGATTCTGTGTCCATACGTAGCACAAGTCGGGCTACCAACTGCTTTAACTTTTAGAGGCATTGGTTCAGAGGCAGTGCAGTTAACAGAAGGTAACCTGTGCCCATCATTTCAGACATCTGGATTCTAATAATAAATTATGCAGAGGTTTTGTTAAGGTATAAATCTCTGATGTACAAAAATGTCACAAAAAACATTATTAATATTTGAACAATATTGAATGCATGGTCTTCCTGTTTAATTTATTTTCCCCAGTCTAAAATGAGTTAGGAAATAGATGACAGGTGCTGAATAGGAAGTCTGTCCGTGTATTTTCTAGAAACTCAGTTATATGCCATACAGAAGAGAATTCTCCAAAGCATGCTCAGTTTTTATTGAGAAAAGAGTGATTTTAGTAACATTTCTGTTTAATCACTTGAGCCAAAGACTTTAAAAGGCAGCTTTGATGTCTATAAGAATCCAGATGGATTTTAATATGACCAAGAATACATAATTTCTTGCCTGACCTTCTTGACAAATCTGAAGTTATTTTGTTGAAAACGTCAGGAAGTTTCAAAAGTGATCATGCAGAATGACCAATCACAACATAAAGACTGAGAAGCAGAGAACAGGCATAGTTTTAAATCCAACACCATGATTCATGTACTGCTGCTATATGTATATATCAGAGGTCTGCTTCAGGTTTGGAATTAAAAAAAAATATTAGATTTTTAAATAAGACTTAAATGATGCTAGTACCTTAATAACCAGTTAATCTGTGAAAATAAAACATCTGCTAGAGATATAAATGGGAAATTAGTCAGGTTTCTTTTTAAATCCTCTTATCACTTAAACTTTCTATTGTGTATTCAGCATGTGGACAAGATCCACCCCGCTGCTTGCAGGCATTCCTCTGGTGGTTGTTTTGCATTAGGAACATAGTTCTTGCAGGACATCTTTATGGAAAGGAAAAGGAAAGACTGCTGAAGTTTTATACAGCAAAACAGAAGTATTCTTGGAAGAATAGAAATAAACAGGATGACTGAGCAGGCAGTTTTTCTTTTGTTCTGTGTTAAAGGAGTAGGGAAATGTAGGATAGAGTTTCATACATTTTCACTGGTACATCCAAATGTACTAAGTACCAATATTTGTGTGAGAAACTTTGAATCTCCTGCTTTGTGAGGGGAAGAGTGCTGATCTTCCATTTTTATTTTATTTTTAGGTGGGTGACTGATGTTGTAGTAGTTTCTAAACTGAAAAAGACATGCCTATGTGCATTACTTGCTTGATGTCTGACATTCTTGATGAGCAGAACTGAATTGGATGGCAATTATTGCCACGGAGCAGAAACGCTAATTTGTAAATGCAGTGCTTAATCGGTGATGATAAGGAAAGATATCTACTCCTGCAGCTTTACAGATTATGAGATATCAACTCCTCTGTTGTTTCTTGTTGAGCCTCATAAAGAACAGAGAAACTGGGAAACAGAGAATTCAGCTTAATTTCAAATGCTTGTCTGAAAGTGGGACGCAGCTAATTTGGCTTATGGAGGTGAAAGAAGAGCTTGGTCCATGTAGATTTTAGTTAAAGCTGTTACACTGTAAAATCCTGAATGGTTATTTTTAAAGATATTATTTCCATTGTAACTGGAACTTAATTCTACTTCAAATACAAGAAAAAAAAAAAAATGGGAAATGGTTATTTAAATTCTAGCTTTGCTTTTAAGAGTGTTTTAAAATGTCCCTTTCCCACCCTTTGAATAAAAATAGGAAAGATTCTGGGAGAGCAGAAAAATGGAGACAAAGCTGGTGCCTTCTGCATGCATTTACAATGTTGATAAACAAATCAGAATAACAGAAACCTCATCTACCTTCCCTTTAAGCATATTTTTTTATAAAACAAGTTCAGTTCAGATGTCTAATCCCTTGGAATTTGTTGTCCAAATACACTTTTGATCACACATAACAACATTTGAATCAAGTCTGGTTTTTTTTCTTAGTCTGAAGTTTTCTACATTTTCATCTTTGCTTAAAGTCAAAAAACACTGCTAAAAAGTCACTTGTTATTTTTTATTAATATTCTTATTATTACAACAGTCATTATATTTGAAGTTTTTAATTTAGCTAAATAGTTGGCATTGAAAAAAACACTCCCACGCTCAGAGGTTATTCTTTTTGATGTATCTGGAATCTGATATCCATCTGCTGATAGAAAATGAGTGATACATGATTAACCTATTGACTGCATGGGGAGACATGTTTTAGGGAAGGACAGAAGATTTCTGTCTATTTCATGTTTGGTTTTTTGGGGGGTTTTTTTATGTATTTCTGTAGTCTAAACTACCAAGGTTCACTGGTTTGATTTAGGCCAAGAGACTGGAGCAAGTTTGAGTAGGATCATCTGTTACTTTGACAGGCCCTTGTCAGAGTTAATTATCTCTTCAGAAAAAAATAAAGTACAGAATATGTACCTGTTATTGGAATACACACATCCTGATATTTGTATTTACAAATGCATTGCAGACCAGTAGCCCAATATGGCCACAAAAGAAAAAAAAAAAAAAATTGAAAACTTGGCAAAGAGTGACACTGTATATAAAATGTCTGGAAGACCTGAGGTTTACCTGGGATTGTTGTGTGGGGTGGCTCTTCCCCTTTCCTGACGAGCACTGTTAATCATCTGATAGGGAAGAAGGTGCCTGCTGTCAGGGCAGCTGTGTCCAGCCTTGGCAAGGTGCTCAGATGAAAGTATATTTATTGATATGTGAATGAAAACTGCAAATACCATTGTTTGTGCCTGTACATTTTTTGACTCTGGAGTTTAAAACTGATGCGTCATCCTGAGAAATAACTACTCCTTTATACCTCCACCATTGTTACTCAGGCTGGGACAAAAATCTCCTATAACTACTGAATAAAAAACTTAGCCCCTCATTTTCTTGGTGCTTGATTTTCAGCTTCAAAAGACATTACTTCATTTAGCTAAGGATTATATAGTTTAAAAGAAACACCAAACAGAAGAATTAACTCAAACTAATAAAGCACGCAATAGAAATCAAATCAGTTTAAAGATCACAATTGCTTTGAAAACAATTAGCATTAACTCAGATCCCATTAAATATTATGCATTACTTGGCTAGAGGGTCTAAATTAAGAAAGAGAAAAGGAAAACAAAGAAAAATCCAATGAAAAGTAAGTAAACCAATTAGTTTCACAAAGACTGGTGTATATTTTTCATTACTTTTATTTTAGCATTTTTCCAGTTCACATAAACACTGTTATGATATTCATACATCATAGGTTGATTTTATTTCTTTTTCACTATGTGACTTTGTTAAAGGCCACCAATACACTCTAAAAGAGGGTATCACCCATTTGTTTGCTTTGCTTTCTGGGGTTCTTCCTGTTCCTGACATAATTTTGTGTTATTTTCTGTATCAAAAATAATTCTGAAGAGTCTGATATTTTCACCTCTAAGCCAGACAGCTGTTTAAGAGTGGTGATGGCAAGTAATATTTTATACTGATTTGAGTTATTCTTCTTTGTTCATTGCTTATTAAATAAGGATGTTCTTCATTGAAGATTTCCTTTAGACACACTATCATCATCTGCAATATTTTAAATTCTGAAAATAATCATTTTAGATTTCTTCTACTTCTTCCAACCTCCAGACACAGCCAGGCTGACTAGCTCTTCAGTCTTTCTGTCACCTTCATACTTAGCTTTAAAAACTCACTTGAGTGCATTTGCTGCCTTTTTGCCTTCCATTTGACAATGAAGGTTATCACACTCTCACTGGATTTATATTTTTAAAGTGTCATCTCACAATGATCAGTATGACAGCATGTTTCATACAGTGGTCCATAAAACCTTTGGAGAAAACCCAAGAGAGGATTAGTGCTTGTGAAAGACAAAGCTGGGGGAGGGAAGGAACCAAAAGATTCTTTTTTTTTATTTTGTATTTCATACAGGGAGAAAAAGGACAAATCCTCTTCTTCCCCTCTGGAGTTTATTTGATTATTGGTGCCACTTGCAGTACTTCTACAATCCCCTAGATAGCACAACTTTCAATCAGAGTGAAACAATATTATTTTATTGCACAGAAGATTAAAACTTTTAGACAGGCAGACACTATTTCTTTGTATAGATAAATCTGAAATGAATATTAATTGCTTGGATTAGTGGGACAGAAGATATTGGTAAATAATTCTGTTGGAGATTAAACATACCCTTTAGCTGGTAATGCATGCTATAGGAGGATATGGCAAATGTCACGCAGGCTGATGGTTTGACACTGAGATGTGTCATGTCAAATTTGGTGTAGTGAGTTCACCCTGGTTGGGTGCCAGACACTCACCAAAGCCTCTTTGTCACTTTTCTCCTCAGTTGCATAGGGGAGAAAAAATACAATGAAAGGCTCATAGGTTGAGATAAGAACAAGGGGTGGTCACTCACAGATTACTATCATGGGCAAAACACACTTGGAGAAATTAACTGAATTTATTACTAATTAAATCAGAGCAGGATAACCAGGAAAAAAAAAATTTAAAACACCTTCCCCCCCACCCCTCACTCTTCCCAAGCCTAATTTTATTCCCATTGCTCTACCTCCTCCATACAGCTGCTCAGTAAGATGGGGAATGGGGGCTGTGGTCACCTCATCACACATTGTCTCTGCCAGTCCTCACATCATCCCCTACTCCAACATGTGTCCTTCTCACAGACTTTGGTTCTCCACAAACTGCTTCAATGTGGATCCCTTCCATGGGGTGTAGTTCTTCAAGAGCAGGCTGCTCCAAAGTGGGTCCCCTGCAGGGTCAGAAGTCCCAACAGCAGCTCTGTTCCAGCATGGGATCCTCTCTCCCTGGGGCAGGAGCTTCTTGAGTTTGTAGAATGATGGAATCAGAGCCTCCTTTGGCCATTCCCCTGCTCCAGTGTAGGGTCTGCAGTGTAGGCTTCAGGTGGATCTCTGCTGCACCATGGACCTCCATGGGCTGCAGGGACACAACTGCCTCTGGTTTGCACCACAGACTACAAGGAAATCTCTGTCCAGTGCTCCTCTGCTTCTTCACTGACCCTTGTGACTGCAAAGCTGTTTCTGTCACATATTCTCCCTTCTTTGGCTGCAGTTACTCATGTTTTTTTCACCTTCTGAAATATGTTATCCCAGAAGGCACCACCATCATCACAGATGGGCTTAGTCTTGGCCAGCCCATCTGGCATTGACTCTGTCAGTCACAGGGGAAGTTTTAACAGCTTCTCACAAAATCCACACCTGTAGTCCCTCTGCTACCAAAAACTCCCCACACAAACTTAATACATTCGGTTTACAAGGATGACTTCAAAATTAGTTGTGTACTGTCTATAGACAGAACACTCTATATATAAGTGCAGATATATATAAATAATTCCTTTAATTATAAGGAACTGCAAAAACCTTATCTTGAGACAAGTTACATCAGTAATTGCTTTCTGACATATGGGCTTTATTGCCTTTGATCTCTGTGGACATTTTTTTGCAACAGTCACCAAGGCTATTGCTGGGATTAAGTAGAAGAATCAGGCATGCAGAAATTCAATATGTGTTTTCTAATACCTGAGACTCAGTTGCAGATTTCCAATCATTCCTGATGTCTGGCATGTCAGTGTCTCCAGGTCAAATTCTATGCTCTGTTACACCAAAGCAAATCCAAAGTTGGCCAGAGACAGTGGCAGCTGAGCCAGAGCAGGTTAGTATGGGAAGGGAAGGGAAGGGAAGGGAAGGGAAGGGAAGGGAGAATCCTCCCTCCTACCATTAGTGAAAAAGCTCATTGTACTTCTTTTTTGAGCTGGATGGAAAAGTTCATTATGGTGTTGGGGTTTTTTTTGTTTGTTTGTTTTGTTTTTGTGGGTTGTTTTGTTTTGTTTTTTGTTTTGTTTTTTTATGGGTTTTTTGTTTTTGTTTTGGGGTTTTTTTTGTTTTGTTTTGTTTTTAGTTTTTTGTTTTCTTCTAGCANCTCCCTCCTACCATTAGTGAAAAAGCTCATTGTACTTCTTTTTTGAGCTGGATGGAAAAGTTCATTATGGTGTTGGGGTTTTTTTGTTTGTTTGTTTTTGTTTTTGTGTTTTGTTTTGTTTTCTTGTGGGTTTTTTTGTTTTTGTTTTGGGTTTTTTTGTTTGTTTGGTTTTTTGTTTGTTTGTTTTTTGTGGGTTGTTTTGTTTTGTTCATCTTTATAGAAAATATTCTAGCAGGAAGTTGTAGTCCTGTATGTTGGAATGATAACTGAGTCAAAAGGGGAAAGGGTGTTTAAAAAGTGGTAGATGATGCTATGAGGGACTGTTACTCACTTTGCCAACCTGGCCAAGAGCTGCTGTGGGATGAGCTGAGTTGGAGGATATGTTTTACAGACAGAATTCCAATGCAAAGATATTAGAAAGAGGGAAAAAATGCTCCAAATCATGGGCAGTTTAGCAAGTCTCTCAAGAATTTCTGTTAGAAACTGAAGCTGACTTCTAAATATCTCACATCCTGAGTAACCCAAGAGTTAGATCTCAAATATTGCAAGGCTCTTTTGTTTCTTTTGTATTCTCCAGTACCACAAACCCATCATTTTAAATCAATGAGCTTAGTGGTAGGATAAACTCTGCTCACTCTAAATTTAAAAGGACAAGTTCTGAAGCAATGGCTAATTTTCCAGGAATCTGAAGGAGGTAGCAAGCTGGGTCATCAGGTCTCACTGCTGAGAACAGCAACAGATGTAAAGAGAATAATGATCGATGCAGATCTTTCTCAGAAAAGAACAGCCCAAGTAGCTCTACCACTAAACTGTCAGACTCATTCTGTTTTCTGTAGGTTCCTCAGCAAACTGTTGCTAGTGTTGATATAACAGATATAGTCAGTGTTTCATAAGCAGGCATTTTATGTGTTTTTTTGTAACATAATTAGTAAAATAAAGCTTTCTTCCTCTGACAGTTTTACTGTACTGAGGCTGCTTGGGCTTTGTCAATCTTGTGTCATCACAGTTCACAAAGCAATTTTTCTTTTAGTTGTGTTTTATTTTTAGTGGGAAGGAAATGATGGATAATTACAGAAGAAATTGGTTAAATAAAATTCTGATCATTTAGTCTCCATGCAAAGGTGCTCATATTGTACCTTGTTTTTCTGTTTAGTCTCTTATGAAGGTAACATGTCTTTATAAATTAATTTCTAGGTCTGCAGCAGCTAATGAACAGGATAATAATTTATTCATTCTTATAGAATGATAATACAGTGGAAAAGTCATGATACAGAAGAAAGGCCTGGAATGTGACTATCTCTCTTGAGGAAGGCTGGCCTTCTTAAATGTAAGTAATATATTCCTTGGATGTCATCATGGATTTGTCTTTCAAAATTAGAAACTTCCAGGCATTTTGAGAAATGCTTAATGTAAACTGTCTGAACCTCAAAGCACTGCTCTGCAAGATGTTGAAACAGCAATATCTTCACAAAGCCTGGAAAGCTTTTTATTTGGTATATGCTCTTCCAGTTTTTCTGATAGATTATTTAAAATGTTACACAGAAATAGTGTGAAACAAGAATTATGAAATAATGAATTACTTTTCAAGAATACCTCTTCTCCTATGGTATTTGAATAGTTGAGAGTCAGCTGGTGAGGACAATTTAATTAATCCATTCTTCATGGAAACGATCAGCACAGGAGCAATAAAGGAAGAATTCTTGCAAATGCAGTTTGCATGGCATATTATTTACTGTATATCTTTATGATTATTCCCTTTGTATAAAAAAGGGCCATCTACTGGGCATAGTAGATGGTCTGTATTATCATCTAAAAAAAAAAAATTAATACAATAGTCCAAAATTCTAATTCAGCTTTGAACCCATGAAGAGTGCATAAAACTGTGATACAATAACAAAATCTTCTAGATTCAAAGTTTAGATTTTTAATTCCCAGCAAGAGGTTTTAGTATTATATTATCCTGTCATGGCACCTTCCTTTGGGATTCTAAAATGTACATTTTATCTTTATTTTATCATTTTCAGCCTTTTAAGGGGTTTCTCACCATTTACTCACAACACAAAACACAACCATCTTCTACTGAAATGTTCATAAACATATTTCAGTTTTATGTAGTGTAATTTGAACTAGAAAGAACTGAGGAATGATCAGTGAGCTCCAGTGGCTATTTGTGGCTGTAATAAAGCCACTCTAATATTGCACACTTGTACAATGCATCACGTAATATAAATGTGATCACCTAACTATGAAGGAACACACCAGGAAGATTAACACTTCAGGGAAGGGCATGGAAAATTATTAGGGATTCAAGGGACACTACTCATGTGGGGAGTTTTCTTGTGCAAAGAGATTAAAGTCAAGGCATTCTCAAAGGGAAATAACTTTGTACAAGGGGAAACATTGTGTAGTGCTTGAAATTAAAAGAGCTACAGCTGTAGAACAGAGCTCTGAGTTCCTCTTCATATGAAAGGACTAAAATGATGGCCTCTCCTGCTTCAAATGAAGGTACTTAGGTCCTTCACTGTTTTTATTTGCAGGAAATTGTGAGTGACATGAGTGCAAAGGATTTATCTTCTCTGGCTACACTGAGGTGATACAACAAAATTGTCTGGTTTTGTCCTTGATGAATGAAGTTGAAAGTGATTTACTTTCTCTTTTTACTGTGAGTGTTGTCCAATCAATTTTTTCCAAGACTGGAGGCCTTCTAGTAGGTGGAAATCTTTCTTTAGAGAAAGCACTACTTTGACAGTTTGTTTTATGTCACTGTGTAATGTAAAGCTTAGCTAGCACATTAAACAATAGTGTTGGGAATTAGATTCTTCAGCAGGAAATCTACCACCATCTTCCTCTTAAAAAAGGCTTGTCTAAGTGAAAGACAAGTGATGGCCATGCAGAAGAAAAGACTATCCAAACACCAAAATAATACAAAAGAATTTTATCTTTTTTTTTTTTAATAAATCTAAAGCCAACCACTATTTATGTTTTAATCTATTCTTTTGCTCTATTTTAATTGGGAAACTAGCATTATTACAGGATACGTTCCTTGACTGATGTGATTTTCTTTTTGAGAAACTTGTGAAAATTTTCCATAGGATTTAATTTCTTATAAAATCACCTTCCATGGAATGGCTTGGATCATGGATTGGACTAATGTGAAGTTAAAAATTAATTCATAGGTTATACACAGCCTGAGACAGAATTTTGATAAAAGCTTTCCTGTGAGGCTTTCAATGATTGCTTGATGTGGTATTAAACACTGTATATTTTCTGATATTATTTTCCTATATTATAAGCATTAGCCATGTAATGATTAATTATTTTAACCATAAAATTTCATACTGTGAATTTTTTTATTTCACAGTAATTCTGTCTGTGAAATAAAAAAAATTAAAAAATTATTCATGTATACAAAAATTTGCATTTAAAATTAATCCTGTGTATCACCTCTGCAGAGATTCTTATCCCAGCATATGAACCTTATCATCTCAACAGCCTTATTATAGTATCAAAACTTTTATGTACATAATACACTGCAATGTTTCTGTGAGATACTGTGTTAATGTAGTTTTATGAAAAAGTTTTTGGGGATGTGTTCCTCCATTATAATTCAGGTTTTTCCTGCAAATGTAACTATTTCCACAGTGTTTTACTCAGGAAAAGACCACTAAGTAGAAATTCTTGTCAAAGCAGGAACTATGAAGGTGTTCCTTTGTGCTCTTCTCTTAAAGAACACAGAGGCATTCACAAATGTATGTGTAAAGGCTCTCCTGTAAAATGCCATCTACTAACTATGGGATTTGCCTTTTCTTACAGGCAATTATTTAAATCTCCAAATTATCCCCCAGTAGAACATATGCTATGTGAATATTCTGAGTTGTCTAATATTTCACAAAATTTCCTTCATTGTTTCTTCCTCATCTTTGCCTCCACCATCCTTAAAATCCCATACTAAGGAAAGAAACATTCACTGAAGAACTTCTTTGAAAATTTTGCTTTATTTGGACCTATAGATGAGAAACAGTTGGGAAACTTTGTTATTATTGAAGAATAAAAGACTTTTCAGTTCACTGTGATTGTTCTGCTTTCTCCTGAGCTTGATGATGCCAGATGATAAGCATATATTTCTAGGAGTTACCAAGGAATAGCAGAGCAGAGGCAGTTCAAACAATTTCAGTGGAAGGGTGTGCTTAAAAAATTGCTAAGGGAAGGCGATCGATTTCATATGGGGTGAAAGTCTCCAGGCTTCATTCCACTTTACCCAGCATTATGAATGAATGAGATAAAACAACTTTTAGAACCAAAGAACAAAAATAATTTCTCTGTTACAAAGCAGGCCTATATTTTGTGAAACTGGAAGAACTGGATATTAGGATTAATTATTCTGACACAAATCACATTATTCCTTACAATTGCTTCATTCTCTAGATTTTCTGTAGACATTGTGAAGCTGCTTTTTTCTCTTCTGGATCAGTTGTCTAATTGCACAATCCTTCCAAAAGAAGAATCAAATGCTTAAAAATAAAAATTAATAAGGACTACAACGGTAAATCTCCCAAGCCATGCTTCTGCTGCTCTAGTTCCATCTTTTTGTCTCTTTTGCAGTTGCATTTGTGTGCATGCATCTGATCACATGAATGGGACTCAGTAAATCATATGTGATTTACTGTAATGTGATGTGTAAGTCTTAAATAACCATTCTTATTTCCTGTTGAGCCCTTATCAGTTCACACCTGCTGAGCTGAGACTATTTTTAGATCCTGTTCTGGGGAATGTCCCCTGCAGCTAGATAGTCCATCTGAAGATTAGGAGAAACTTAATTAATAAGACTAATAACTACAAAATTATTTTGTAGCCCGTTCTTCTTCCAAGTCCCACTGAAAGTTAGAATATTCTGTCTATAGCTTTCATACATTATCATTTCTACTCAGCAGCACTGTGATCATTTCACTCATTTCACTTAGTTTGATTTCATTCTCCTTAAGGTAAACTATCCATGTTCCTTTGAAGTTTTCCCTGGACGAAGCTCAAAATTAGTGGTCCATCTGATGGCTGATGGAATTCATCTATGCCACCAAGACATCCAGATGCAGTGTAGTCACACTATGAAAGGAAAAGTGAGATTTATAGGTATACAGGTATCCTGTGTTGGAGGAGGTCCCCTCATTTGTCTCCACACTGCAGTGTTTTTATTGCTTTAGTCCAAGCCAGCAAAGAAATTGTGGTAAAAAAACCACACAAAAACAAACCCACCTGTACCTCCACATCCATCTCATTTTGGGAGGTAGCAGTATCAATCTAAAGTGGGTAAAGTATACTGGTGGTTAAAGTATGGTCCCAAGTTGTGGGAACCTTCATTAAGTTAGTTAGAAAAGGACTGCAACTTCACCTCCCCACGGCCAGGAGGAGTTCCCTGACTGCTGCTACCGGGTTGCTTCGTGTCAGCTCTATCTAGTCAGAAATTATGGTTGTTGTGAAATAAAATTTCTGGTTTCTGAGAAGTACTACACATGCAATCCCCTTTCCTAGGTTACATAATTAAAGACAGGTTTCAGTAGTTAAGGAGAGGTTTTATTAGTTCAAATACGCACTAACTGGATGTTTTACACTCTCCCCCATACCCCTGTTCCTGGAAGGGGAAAAAACAGTCATCTGCTTTGTGTGGATGGACTTCATAGAAACTGAGAAATAGAGTAAAGAGCTTCTGACAAACTTGAATGGAGATAATGATGTTTTATTAGTCTCTGAACCTAGGGAAATTAATGTAGTTTAGAAGGGCAGAGAGCATTGATTTCCAAATTTTTCTAAGTTGATCTATTTTCCAAGTCTTATCCTCTACCCTTAGAAAAGGTATTGAGTTGTCTCTGATATTTTATAAAATGAAAGTTATTTTACATTTAGATTCTGAAATTGCATTTTAATGCAGTTTATTTCAAGAAATATAAAAGAGCTGTTCAGTTTTGCATCATACATTCACTTTTTTCTTTAACCTGGAAAAATATCCTCATTAAAATAAATCCCTCTCTTATTATTCATTCTCTATATTATCTGTCCATGACAGACCCTCTGGGGTAGTGTCTAACGGAGTGAAGGTTGCTGTTTTCTTCTTTTTTATAGAATTAATTGGTTTCTCAAAGCTCCAAAGATTTGACCTATTGTTTGGCCCCTTTCAAGTGAATTTAACACATTCTAATCATTCCAACAGTGGACAAATAAAGTTTTCTTAGATTCTTTCAAATAAGTGATTAAATAGCTACTTCATTGTCATATTTGTGAAAGTACAAAAGAATATTTTAAGATTTTTACTAATTTTTTATTTTACTTGTTGAATATCTTTCAAGGATTGTAAGGAGCTATTTTATCAAAATCATGTAGGAGAGATTTTGATTGGTTGTTTGCAATTAAGAAAATTAAGAATCTGAATATGCAAATAAATGTAATCAAGATAAAAATTTGAAGATAAAGTGACTGAGACAAAACTATATTTGTCTAAAATATAATTTTATTTATAGAAAACATCTTTATAGAAAATATCTTTTTATAACATGATTATTTTCTTCCTTTTTTCTAGAGAAAAAATAGTAAAATTATTCTTATGTTTCATAATATTTACTAGCATATGTACATAAATTATTTACCATATACATAAGTAGAGTATTTTTTTACAATTTTTATTTTTCAATGTTATTTTAAAAATGTTGCTTTTTTAACACTTTTTGGTTTAACACATCATCATACCAAAAAAGATGCTTTTGCATTTCCATACAAACTAAATTCAATATGCTAACTATTCAAAACAGTACTAAAAGCTGAGTGACAGTTCACATAATTCACATAGATCAATATCTGTGCCTGAAAAGAGCTACAAAAGTCATGGAACTACAGAAGAGTTTGGGTTGAATGGGACCTTAAAGGACATCTAGTCTCAAGTGTCCCCTTCTCCAGTACATTTTCTTCCTTTTTTTTAGGTGAAGAATAGGTATAGAATCAGGATTTGTGTAGTTCTTTGTCCATTACTTGACTTCACCCAGACTCTTGCTTTCTTCCTCATTAATAGATTTAATTTTTTTCCCTCTCTCTTGTCTTGGTGACTGAAAGTAGATCTTTTGATAAACGATGGTAGTAAGTCATTACAAATCTTTTAATAATAATACGCTGAAAATAGAATCAGGAATCTATTTTGTTAAACTTAATTCTCATAAATTCTTATATTCTTTATTTCAAAACAAGGAAAGGATGTTCAAGAACTGGCTACATTTGTTTCTCTGAAATACATCTGCATTTTGTTATGTAATTTTTCAGGTTTGTCCAATGACTTTCTGATGCTAAAAATAATGAGTTTTTGAAAACTTTCACTAAACCTCCTGAAGATGCTGTCTACCTTCTCTGATGGGCTAAGAAACTCCAAAAAATGATTTTATATCTCTCTCATCCTTAATTGTTTTGATATTATTTTTTTTAAAATAATAATTTCATTATCGTATCCAAGTTATTCATGATAGTCCATAAAAATTAAACAGTTTTTCAAAGTTTCCACTGCAACACTAATCTGCAGAGAAGTACTTTTCTTCCTGCTCCTTTACTGGAGGAGGCATGATATGATGACATGATAAGGACAGGAAAGACATGATCCTGCACAAAGGCTACCCCCACTATATATTAGAACTTGTTTCATCTACAAGCCTTTCAAAAATTATATGAGGTTTCATAAGGGAAAAATTGCATTTTATGCATCCTGTTCTACCTATTTCTCTTTAGCTCTGTCAGCTGAATAAACTAAAGCTAGTGCAACTCTTTAATCTCCATCAGATTGCAAATGTCAAAGTATCTGCTTAAAAAAATAAAAGGAATTATAATTGAAAAATCTACTGATATTAAGAATAGGGTGAGACTACTAACATATTGTAGTCTATATCTGACCTTTTTCATTATTTTGGATTTTTCTTCTAAATATATCTAGGCAGACACAGCAATATTTTTAAATTCAAGTTTTTTAGTTTTAAAACTGACATAAAAAAGCTAATGTAATTTCATAGTTTTTATTTTATAGCTAATCAAGAGAGCTTTAACAATTTCCCACCACATCTCTTATTTCAGTCTTTAATAGAGAGTAAATTTAGTCCTAATTTCTGACTTTTCTTTATTTGCACACTTCACTCCTGATTATTTAAAGTCACTGTGTTGTTTATTCTTTAAAAGTGCTCTTTAGCTTCTTAGGCTTATTTAAACTAATGTCTGATCTAGAGACTGCAACTAAGAGCAGATATCAGCTTGCAGAGGCATAGTGGTCCATGTTGTATATTGCCCTTTCTACAGAAATTTTATTCCTGAAGGCTAGTACTAGGAATTCTGTGCTGTATGAAAACTTCTACGAAAACTAGAAAATATTCACAGCATATAAAACATGAATTGAGAAAGAAATTGCTTTTGTTTTGAGCATAATCTGTTGTATTAAAAACATATTTTTGTTTAGAGGATAAAGAAGAAAAATTAGTGTTGCTATTGGTAACATACTATAGCATTTTTAATTCTTATTGTGCAACTTAATTTTTTGGCATGTGTGTGAATTTCTGTGGGAACTATTTTCTAGCTACAGGTAACTATGTTTAACACATTTTTTTCCCAGTTATGTAAATCCTCTCTGATCAACTAACATATTTTTTAGTTGATCACAGCGTTCTTTTGTAGCATTTCATTGAAAGAAATTTTCCCTAGAATTTTTTAATTTCTTCCTGCATCATCTGAAAGTTTTCATCATCCTTTAAAAACCTGAGAGTAAGAAGAAGATATTTCACAATTAAACATTTCTACCTTTCACTAAATTCTATGCACAGAATTAAATCAGTCTCACTCAGAACCTCTCTGGTTTACACAAGATTTGTATTAGCACATTTAAGTTACTCTGTTGCCTAGGATTTGCAGCTTTCTTGACAAACAGAGTACAAAACCTATTCAAGGTGACTTCTTCTAAGATATAGATGGCCATAAGAAATTAATTTACTGGATTTTACCTTTAAGTTATGTGATCATGCTTCTGTTATGTAATAATACAGGTTGTCTGGCCTAGATAACTGTATCATATTGACTGTTTAGTATGACTTTCTGTCTTTATTTTTCACCTCACACAGCCTGTATTGTTTCAGTTGAATACATGTTCTAGTCCTAGGGTACCATAAGTACCAAAGAAAACTAAATTGAGTTCCAATTTTATAGTTAAACTAACTATTTTCACAATTTAAACTGGTAACCCAGCACAACATGAAATCAGAATTGTTGAATGCGTTATCAATTCCTTAGAAAGCACATCTTGATTATCATTAATTATGATACTATGCTTTGTTATACTGCATTATTGAATTTTTTTATCTTCAGTTCTATTTCTGCCCAGCCCTGTGGGTGCTCAGACTGTTCAGATTCTGTAAACAGTAGGATACATTCATTCTCAGGTTTTGAGTATGATAGGTTGTCTTCTTCATGGTGCTCCCAAGATCAGGTTGAGAAAATCACTTTGCATGTTCTGGAAGGCTTGCACAAAACAAACAGTAAATACAGCTGGCTTGGAAGGACTCTGCTCTATCAATAATGAATTCAAGTTAGGCACAGGCTTGATGAGTTAAACTTGTACCACTGGTAAGTATTTGAAATTGCCTCAATTAATTAGAACAGTAATATTAGTAATCATATTTATATTACTAAAAGTAAAAAAAAACAAACCAAAAAACAACAACAAAAACCAAAACAAACAAACAAACAAAACACACAAAAACCAAAACAAAAATAAAAACAATAACAAAAACAAAAAACTGTGGAATGTTATTTCTGTCCTGAAATATTAATATGTAGCAATATTAGCATTTTAGCTTCTGTCTGTAATAAAGAGCTGCTATATTTCTAAGTGTCCTCTTGTTCTTTTCTTCTTTGCTCTTTCTGAATGGCCATGCAGAAGGTTTTTTCTATTGGATACTACTACCTTCACTTATTTTGTTCTTTCCATATAAGCTTGAACAACTTTTTTCATTAGCCCATGTAACTCTGATATTTTTCACCCTTAATAATTTTTTTTTAATTACGGTATGAAAATATAGAAACATTTGCAGACATCTCTGGGATTTTTATTTTTAATTTTATTATTTATTTAATATTTAATCTTTATTTTTATTTTTAATATAAAATTGGTTCCGTATTTTTCATTGTCATCCCAAACTTTAGACAGATCAATTTTGTTAATAATAAGATCCAAGATAAAATAGAAATTGTCAAAAAAGTAGAAGATCAAGTAGTACTTAATTACTGGTTACACAGGCTTTTTTTCAAATTGTAAATAACATCTTCCATTTATTTTCTCTCCTGCTTCTTAATGACCAAAATTTAACTGTTAAAATTCATATAACAGATCATGTTTCTGCATATGTCAGTACAACTACAGTAGTAAAATTAGCACAACAAAATGTGAAATAATTTGAATGAGGTTTTTATACTAACTAGGAAATAAAGGAGGTAAGAGTTATGCATAAATATGAATAGTTTGCATTGCATATCTGTTGTTTCATATAACTTACACTTCAGCCTATTCTGAACAAAGACTTTGTTTATTCTTTAATTATTATGCATATTTCTGCTCCGTTCAGATTTACAGATTTACAGAATTTCCTATAGGAAATTTTTCTTATAGGCAGTTGCAGGTTCCATATAATAAACAGGAAAATGAAATATTCTGTGGAAGTGCAGTGATTTAATAATTTAAAGCATCTTAAACTAAGCACTTAAAACCACTCTAAGTGGTGCATGAGCTATATCTACTTAAGGAAATAGTTGAAGTTTGGAGAAACAATTCCTACTGAGAGAAATGTAAATGCGTTTTTGCATTAATATACCGTGAAACCAGTAAATAGAAGGATAAGCAGGTCATTTATGGTCAGAAATTTTAGATATTTGAAAGAAAAGAAAAATTAGTTTCAGAAACGGACAACACACTGAATTGAAGGGGCTTTATCCAAGAAAGATCATATATTTGTTTATTGTATAGATCCAGGAGAATGGAATCCTCCTGTCTCTGTGGTCAGATAAAGGCCAGAGATTTGCACAGCTGAAACATATGCACACATTATTAAAAAGTAAAGGACTGCTAAAGAGCTGACATGTGTTTGTTATCTTTATCTAAGAGCAGCAGTCTTTAAAGAGTCTATTTTTGTCTACAGCAGTTTGCCAGGAGGGCCTCTGCTGGGCCACCATCACAGCTAAACACCATGTTTAGTTGAAGCAGCCAGTGTAAGAGATGCTGAATGCAGCTCAGTAAATATAGGAGGAAAAGAATTTACCTGGATCAACTAATAAAATATGTTGCTGCTAAATAGAGAAGTGCTGAAGAATAATAGCCTCCAAAAAGATTTAAAAATATCGCCCTCAGAATGTCTTTGAAGAATTCCCTCATAATTGAAGTTACTTTGAAGAAAGCAAATAAGATAGAAGAGGGACATGTTTCTGGAGCAGTGATCAACAATATAGAGGCAAGCCAAGGCGTTAAAATACACAGGATGATTTGTTTTCAATCTGAAATAAACACTATTGCAAAACAGATGATGACATGTCAGGCATCATGCAAAAATTACCAGTGGCTAAGAAAATAAATCACCAGCGTCAAAGACAAATGTCTCAGGTGGGAAAGAAAAACCTCTTTACTTTTTTTTTTTTTT
>VWYO01025261.1:108884-137010 GCA_013400275.1 Rhadina sibilatrix
TTTTTTTTTTTTAATAGCATTTAATGGTTCAGAAGCTGACAATCAGCAAGGACACACATGGAGGAGAATATGTCCCTATGTTAAGCAGTGACCAAGAAGACAAAGTGCCAAGAGCAGGGACTAGAGCTTGGCATCAAGGGGATGGAACACCAAGTAGCACTCGGGCAGATGTGGGACTGTCAGACCTGGTCTGTGCAGTAGCTTGACATACACCTGCCCTCTTCTTCTGCACCCTGGAGGATATTTGCCTAACAATGTTCCTACCAGTTGCTGGGGAGTTTATAGCCAGATGTCTGCAGAGGTTGCCAATAAAACCCTGTTTGCACCATCATGGCTCATGTGTGCAGTTTCTCAGCTTTTAATCAAGGCAAGGGTGTGATGCTCCCAACAGCGCAACCCAAACTCACTTTCTCCCAAAGTGGTAGATTGCAGTGACATCCCCATTTTTCAGTTTTGAGTTTCCTTTCCTCTCTGAACCCCCTACATTCAGACACATAGACATGGATTATGGCTACAACAGTATTTTGTGAGGTACATGATCTATCAATGAAGAGTAGATATGGTGAGTTCTACACAATGCATCCTGCCTGGTTCATTCCAGAATTCTGATAAGGCTTTGTTGGACATGTATTTCATGCTTACAGATGTAATTCAGTGCAGATATGCTCTGCTGCAGTGGGTTGATTAGAGCAGTGTCTGTCCTGGGACAGTCCCTGGACTCTTCTCATGGAGGTCACCCTGTAACCATTCCATTGCCAACACATTGACGCCCACGTTTTCGTATCATAAACTTACATTTTCCTTCGCTCAGTTTTAAATCTTTTATTATTTATCCTGTGTGACTGGGCTTGGTTATCAGAGCCTCTGATTTTCTCACTGCTTTCTCAAACTGCTGAGTATTGTTATCATTCCCTTCCTCATCCTTTAATTTATCAGGAACAAATCAAATTTCTTTTAACAATTCTTATTTGGTATTACTCTCTTTTTATATTGTCCTAAACCATGGTATACCAAATTGGACATAGTACTCAAGGTGTCATATTAAGAAATCTAACGTGTAGGCATAATTTAAATATTATTTTCTGTATGTGCCTTTCAAATCCATTGCAAAAGGCTGCATAAAAAAGACATTTCAAAAAATGGAGATGCTAGGATAAAAAACATGGCTTTATAGACCTGTTTCAAAGAGTTATTTCTATTGCCTACATACTTACAGTATATATATCCTTTAATAAAATTGTTTATAATCCACTATAGTAACGCTAGTTTAATGAATTCTCACTTAGCAGCAAAGTTTAAGGTTTGTGATCCATACAAAATGCATAATTTTAACAATTCTGTGTTTGTGATGAAAAACATCATTTAACTCTCTTCTTTGCCATGCTGATCTCATCTATTTCATAGATAAATAATAATCAGGTTATTTCAGTACTGCCACATAGCAAAATTTTATGTTGTATTTCTGGCAGTATAACAATTTCATTTTATCATGTATTTGTCACTGCAAGTTAACCAAAAATTTTTTAGAAGAATCATCATTGCAATTAAATTGTCAGTGATGTTGTTTTTATAAATGAGGTAATTAAGCCCTTCCATTCAATTACATAGCTAATGAGCATGCAAATTAAAGCAAATAGTTTAAAGAGGGCAATTCCCTAATCCCTTTTCTAGTATCTTGTTTGAGCTAATGTTTTGTTTTCCACAAACTCATACAATACAGCATAAAATTTCTGCAGATATAAGTGACTTGTATGTGTTTATTACTTCATATAAAAGTCCCCTCCAAATGTATCCAAGCTCAATAGAAAGAAGAAATATTCTTACAAACTGATTTCCCTCCTCCCCTTTGGCTCTGGAACCTGAGCATTTGATCAATGTAGCTTTATACTGATACGAAACAGTAACATTACTTATTTAACAGTGCTTTTCATTGTGGTTTTGCCCCACACTGCCACAAAAAAAAAAAAAAAAATAAAAAACACCAACTCATTTGGATTGCTGCTGTCTTCATTCTTATTGTTGTTTAACCTCAGCCAGCAGGCAAGCCTGTTCAACCATTCACTCATTCCTCCACCAGCACAGAAATTGGAGAAACAATCAGAAAAGTAAAAGCTAGAAAATCCCTGCATTGAGATAAAGACCATCTAAATATTTAAAGGGAAATCAGAAGCCACAGACACAAGCAACACAAACCAAGGAATTACTTCACTGGTTCCCACAGAAAGCAAGTTTTTATCCATATCTGGGAGAGCAGGACCCCATCACATGCAATGGTGACTTGGGAAGACAAACACCATCACACCAAGTGTTCCCTCCTTCCTCCTTCTCCCTCCCACTTGATACACTGTATATGACATCACATGGTCTGGAATATCCATTTGGTCAGCTGGGGTCACCTGTCCTGGCTCTGCCTCCTCCCAGCCTCCCCCACACCCCCATCTTCCTTGCCAACCTGACAATATGAGAAGCAGGAAAAGCTTTGACGCTGTGCAAGCCCTGCTTAGCAATAACAAAAACACCTCTATATTATCAACCCTGTGTTCAGCAAAACCCCAAAACATAGCCCCATACCAGCCACTGTAAGAAAATCAACTCTAGCCCTAGTATCAACTCTAGATCAAAAAAGTTAATTTTGCATTTAATATAAGGGAACAGTCCTTTAATCTTCCTGGGAGAAATGAAACATTTACAGCAGGACTAGTTAAACACAGGGGCTTAAAATGGCCCCTGAACCATATGGCAGCCACATTAAAATGAAGCAGAGAAGGGAGGGGCACTTAAAAGGGATCTTTCAGGGTCACTTTCTCTTTGCATGTTTTGCTTAGCTGAGTTTATTGTGATCCCAGGCAGGCGACCAGTGTGGTGCAAAGCAGTAAATGGCAGGCTTTAAGCAGTGCAAATATTCACATAGGCAGTTGCTACGACTGGGCTTAAGGGGGGTCATAGTTGTGGCATGTAAGGGGTGGTTAAGACTTTCACATCTAGCAAACTCTACTTGTTGAAACCTCTCACCTGCTGTGGAATTGCCTCACAGTTTTTAACTCTTGAATCTGTAGGACACACAGATTTAAAGGAGTTACCCATGTTTATTAAAATTTATCTAAATTCTTCTACATGAAGAAGTGACTGTGGAAAACCCACCACACTCAAATACAACAAAAGTCCAGAAACTGTATTTCTGATGAATAAATATAATCATAGAATAGTTTGAGTTGCAAGTTACCTCTTGAAGGTCATCTAGCCAATGCCCATTACAATAAGCAGGGACATTTTCGACTGGATCAGGTTGTTCAGAGCCTTGTCCAGCCTGACCTTTAATATTTCCAGGGATGTCTGTGACATAATGCTCCTGCTCTCACCACTAAAATGAGAGAGGTGAGAAACTTATGAAAGAAGGAAGAAACCTTTGGGTGCAGGATATTTGAAATCAATTGATTAACCCTTTCTATGCTATAACTTAATCAGGATACTAAGATAAGGTAGACTTGGTACACCTTCCTTTTCTTCTCCTTTTCCACCCTCCATAGGCATTATCTCTGCATGCAGTTCACAAGATACAGCGCTAAAGTCAGTAATTTTGGGACAGGACAAAGCTCATGTTGCTACAGATACAGGTTTGCCTATTGATCTGCAGAGGAAAATAAGAGAGGCTGTAGGAGAAGGTTGAAGACACCATTAATATCAACCAGTATTTATACAAAATTATGACTTACAGTTCAAATGTACACTGTTACTTTTTTCTAAACACCTGGGCTAGAGAATGGAGAGTTTTGGTTTATATAAAGAGTGGCTTATTGACTTTGTATGACAGTTGAAAATATTACAACGATCCATCTGCAGACAAGGACAGCAGAAACGTGAAAAAAAACAGAACAAGAAAAGGAAATGTAACTGCAAGTTGAACTGAAAAAAAGATTTTTTTTTTAATCATCAAATAAGACCTTCTTTTCCTAGCTGTTCTAAAAGAATGTATATCTATTTTATATAAATTATTTTATGTTTAGCTTCATTAAAATTACATTACTTGAAAAGAATAAGATTTATTTAAACTCATACATTTCAAAGCTTCACAAAAACAATTAAAATAAGCAAAATTGCCTCTATTAGTGGAGATCTATTTAATAAAACATTTTTACAAGCATATATCTATTGTCCATTTTAATACTCCTGTCAGTCAGTTTAACTGGTTGTCTTGTGCATATGCATTTCTAAAGTTTGAATATGTAAAGTTTATTGAAACTGCTGAATGAAATGTGTCAACTAATAAAAAGCAGTCCAAAAGTGTAAGTATTTACTTTTTTTCATGAAATTTAAGAAAGAAATTAAAATTTGTTAAAAAAATTATTAACTAAATTTTCTCGTATTGTTGAAAATTGATACTCCTATACACATACATTATTGCAACTCATTTGTTGTAGAAAGTACCTCTAAATAGAATCCTGCTGACTTCTTAGTTGCATGTCTTCATAAAATTTAAGTTCTGGAGATTTTTCTCTTCAGAATATAGATTATAACTTGGAACCTACTTTGGAAATTCCAGAAATAGCACAGTTTGAAAAGTCACTATACATTTTCTTATTTCATGACATAATGAAGACATAAATACAATTATAGGTGTGTCGTGACACTCTATTACAACAGTCTGCATACTGGTCTGCCCTCCTAGTTCAGTCTGGTGTTGACAAATGTGATATAACTCTTAAAGCTACTGCCAAATGTGATATAACTGTTAAAGCTACTTGGATCCTCCTCTTCCATGCAATACAGGCACCACACTGCCTGCTCTAGCTCCAATTCGTTTTTTCTATATCTTTCCTTCACAACTTTCTGTCAGCTACAAATCAACACAGAGACATTTCACTTACCTTCACGTCTGTACATAAAACTTCATATGAGAAAATGCCAAACATTTTTAGCACTGTGCTTGCCACCCTGGCAGGAACTCAGAGGGGATTAATAAGGTACTGTTGAAAATTTGGGGCTTTATACATTTCCAAAAGGTTATAGCAGTAGTCCATAAGTGCCAACTTAAACTTGGACTAAAAGCTTCCTATGTCTATGCTGTCGAGAAAAGACATGATTCAAGGGTTGCTTGTTGTATATATCACAATTAAAAATAGTATCCTGGATACAACATATAGATGGCAAGCAATCACCCAGCTTTGGTGTTTTACCAGCTTTTATGGTCAGTGCCAATATTTCAGATTTATCAGTCAAGGTGAGCTTTCAAATAAACTGGACCACATCAGTCTCCAAGGGGCTGTAAAAAGCTGAGTGCCAGGTGTTTTATGCATACTTGTGCCACATATGCTGTCTTTGGCAGTAGATGACATCACCAGATGTAGACTTTGGAACAGAAACAAATTATGAAAGCAGAACAGCCTGTGATCTGATCTCTGAGCTGCACACAGGGTAGGTCCCACACTGTTGGGCAGTAGCAATGGGCAGCAGGAAAAGCTGACTTTATTCTGTACTTGATACAGACCTGTAGATTCTGTGTGACCATCAAAAGCAGTAAAAACAATCTGAGTATTTGTATTTGCCTCCACGTGGAGTGAAGACCTTTCCTAAACCATACCAAACCTTTCCCATCCATACTCAGTCAAAAATGCAGCTGCTACTTAATTAGACCAACTGCTGTAGCAGAAGTTTCAGCACTGCTACACATACTGTGAATGCAACACAAAAAAAAAAAAAAAAAAAAAAAAAAAAAAAAAAAAAAAAAATAGTTGTTGGAATTGTTGTTTAGACTTTAACAGTAACCATTCCAGCAGAAGACTTGCTTACAAAGTATAAGCAAACCAATGCCTATGGTTGCTTTACTGGTCTTGCTCTTTCCCCTTTTTCATCCACATTGTCCCGTCTATTCAAAATTTCAACTGCATTGTAAGTTCATTCCTTGTTTGATATAATGCTCTCTTTAGAAAAGTTTTGGCAGAGCAGAAAATAGTTTTAATGTGTAGTTGATCATCCAGAAAAGGAAATGAAATAAAGGAAACAAAATTAAACAGGACTAGATGATTGCTAGATGTTTCCCTGTGGGACAATATTACATAATAATAATACATTTCACAACTTTCCTATCTGTGAAGGCACGCAGTGTTAAATCTGCTCAGGACAGATGACCTATCTCATTCAGGCCCAGGCAGGAGGATTCAGTGTTGAGAGGCACTTTGATTATAGTATCTCCATTGGTCTATGTTTTTGGGGGGGTTTTTTGGGTGGGTTGTTTTTTTTTTCTTTTTGTTTGTTTTTTGTTTGTTTGTTTGTTTTTTGTTGTTGTTTGTTTGTTTGTTTGGGGTTTTTTTTGTTTTTTTTGGGGGGGTGGTGTTTGGGTTGTTTTTGTTTTTGGTTTTTTTATTGTCTAGCTACCTAGCTTCTAATAGGAAGGTGACACCCAAGACCAATACAGTGAAATTTCCACCTCAGGACAATCTCTGAAAGACAGACAGCTGGGGAAGATAGCCAAGTGCCAGGAAAAAGAAGCAATGGGCCCTTGCAAATGTGTCATATGTATTTTTTCACTACTAAGGATGATCCTGGGATCTTTGGCGACATGATGATGATAGGTAGTGTTTTACTAGCAGTATCCTGTTGCCTTGAGAAGGAATAGGACATCACTCTTTTTAGAAGAGGAGGACAAGCTACCCAATTGAAAAGGACAGATTTGGTACTTGGGTAACTAGTGGCTGTCAAATGATAAGGAGTCATGTATTCTTCTTTCCCCTGGTAGTGGGTGGCCTGCAGGAAAGAGGATCTGATGAGGGCATAATTCTTATTCTTACAATTTTAGCTCAATACAGCTCAAACAATCATCATCAGGGCATGAAGTGCCCTTTCTCCTTCCTTTACAAACATAACTGGCTGCACAAGAAGAGCTGGTGGGAAGAGCAACATCAGAAAAATGATGGAAGATGGGACTCTGTTGTCCCTTGCTTTTAAGCTTCATTTAAACTGGGACCCTCTCTAAATCCTCACCTGAGGCACACAACAGTTACATTAATGTCTTATCTGTGCCTTGGCTTCTATTTCTTTGATCCAGATTCTGACCCAGAGCCCTGTATTTATGAAACAAGGATAGAGACACTGAGCTCTGGATGAACAAGGCTGCACCAGCTATGATGGGTGAACAAGACAGGTGCTGTGCATGACTGATGGCCTGATGATGGCAAGACAAAAAAGTGTTATGTTCTTCTCCTAAAGTGCAATATGTCTGTGATGTAAAATGCTCCCTGGATTAAAGCTACAGTCTTTGGTCCCAAGTTGGTTTCTTTCAACACACTTTAGTTCAAATATCAATTATTTTATAGATGCAACCACCAAAAATTCACAATAAAGTTTTGATAGAGTATCTGTTTTCAGGGCCACCTTTTTCTTTATTAAGAGAAATAATGTTTCACCAAAGTATGCAGAAAATGCATATTTCTTAGTAATTTTATTCTGAAGATTCCAAAGTGGAGGAAGGAGTGACACACATTAACAATCTTCATTTCTTGATTTATTTTTTTCCTCACCTGATTCTCAGCAATGAAAGGTCGTTATTATAGACGTCCTTCCCCCATTTTTTTCCCCTGCTCCATCATTCCACTTTCCCTTCCAGATACTAAAGGGGGAAAAAAAAAAAGAAAAAAAAAAAAAAAAAAAACAAGGAACAAAACAAAANTAAAGGGAAAAAAAAAAAAAAAAAAAAAAACCACAAGAGATCTCAGTCTTTCAAGACTGCAAAACCACTTAAACAGATCCAAAACCTGAAATCAGCACATGTATCTTTGGGTGTTATGCCAGAACTCTGAACTGTGCAAGCTTTCTCCTTCTTCAGTAATATTTACTTTTGAATCAAAAAATATAAGAGCTGTGCTATAAAGAATCAAGGTGAGATGAAGACTGGTAACGAGGAGGACATTTTTTAGAGGAGTGCAAAAAGGTGAATTGCATAATCTGCATTGAGATGACATTAATCTGTAAATTCTGATTTGGCACCTCATTTTATAGTATATCCCCTGAGCCCAAACAACTGCTCTTTTTATGCAAGGAAGTTTCAGAGCTGTCTAGTTTGAGGACTTGCTGTGAGTCCTGATTTTAATAGCTTTGAAAGAACAGTGCCATTCAGATTGGCTTTTAACATGTTCTTAAATTGCTATTTTATTACTCTTGCTGACATTCCAGAGACATGAAATTACCAAATCACATTAAGAAGACAGTAGGTGGAGGGAGAAATCTAGTTAAATAACACCAGACAGGCCAAAGAAATTGAGTCCTTATCTTTAACTTTCAAAGCTGTGCTTGTTTAAAAAGAGAAAATTCATGTTAACATTTTGTAAATGCAAACTGAAGAATCTTTATGAAATAAGGAAATTTGTCTCTAGTGATTGACGTCATTTTTAAGCTTTTGTTTCAACCTTTGTTGGTATGTTTACATACACAAATTTCTGTCTATGTGTCATGGTTTAGAAGTGGTGCTCTCCAATCTAGTATTCCCACTGAAACTCCCTAGATCATGTGCCTCCTCCTCACTCTCCTCCACCTGTGGTGGAATGGAGAGGAGAAATGGAGGCACAAAAGGTAAAGATCACAGGCTGAGATAAGAAAATTTTACCACAAACAGCAATGAAATAAGAAAACTGAAGATAACAGCAACAGTAGTAATAGCAGGGCGTACAGATGGACGATTCACACGAGATTGCTCCCCTCTGGGAGCACGTGGAACACGCCTCTGTCTGACCACACAGTCCACAGCAGAAATGGTCCACCCCATCCCTGCCCTCTGCATGACTTCAGGTCATGTAGGAAAACTGAGGGTGCTGGCCATGCCCCTCCTGGCTGCTGCAAAAATTTACCATTTTCCTGGCTGCAACCAAGACATTATAGATATACGAAAATTATGTAAGAAAGACTGTAGTCATACAGTGATTTTACTAATGACAGAAATACCAAGGATTATGACTGGTTCATTTGAATGTGCTCATCATTGGTATAAATCTTTACCATCTGAATTTCATGCACATAATCTCAATAAATTAAATTATACCTTTTTCTTATAAATTACAGAAACTTCAGCTGCATAACAAAAGCAAAGATGGATATTGCAATATATTATGTGAAAATAAATCACCAAGCCATGGTGGCTCAATTCTGTAAAATGATTGTCAAGTTCCTTGCTTTTAAGTAATTTCTAAGAAATTCATTACCAAGTCAAACCAGATAATGAGATAGGAAAAAATAATTTATAAGGCAAATTACAGAAAAGAATTTAAAAATCACAGGATATTTTTTTGTTAAAAGGGACATTTTAAGCTCATCGGATCCAATCCACCTGCTATGGATATGGACATCTTTCTGTAGATCAGGTTCCACAAAGTTCCATTCAACATGACCTTGACCACTTCCAATGATGAGACATTCAAAACATCTCTGGATAGCCTGTTTTAGATGGAATAATATTAAAATTTGTGCCAAAATACCAATTTATTTTACAAGATAGCAAATGTAGTTGGTATGTTTGAAAACATTTTTGTGCCTAAAAGTGCAGCAAGTCACCGAGTTTTTGCTAAATCCATATATTTTAAAGACTCAGCAAGTAGTATTAGGCAACTTCAAGATGCGTTTTCAGAAGTGTATGCTTGACAATGTGCTCTGGTCAACTCCTGGATTTATGGGGCTTTCCTCAACTTCTAGTTGTTCAGTCAAAAATATGAATCTCTGTCTTTTTAATCTCCAGCAATACAAATTACGATCTTTATCATTGTAACTTACTATAAAGCAAAAAGTTGGTTTTGAAAGAGAAGGTTTTCACACAGAAGAGCACGTACCCTAGGATAGCTTCCATCTCATCTGCTGTTACTACTCTAGAAGAATTACACTGCTCACCATTTTTAGCAGGCTTGTGTACCACCCTCCCCAGATAAAATCAGTATTCCCTTTTAAAGGCACTTTCAGTATGCTTCAAGTTTCCATAATATGCCTGAGTTAATCAATAGAAACTGCCAGTGTTACTAAATCTGTAGTTACAATATAATGAATTTTGAATGAGAAATGATTTCTTTTAAGTGTTGCTGAGTGTTACATCCACACTGTGCAAAGGTATCTATAGTAAACACTCTTCTCCAAGTTCTAGACCTTGACTTGTCTCCTCAGACTTACTGGGTTTTGTTTATGTGAATTTATTGCATTTTTATTGCACATTCTATTCAAGAGAGACTTACAGGCTACAATTTTATTGAGCAAAAAGCAAGAAGGAGGGACTCATAAGACGCTGAAGAGGAGATATAAAATGGACTAAATAGATAAACTGATAACATAAGGTATAAAATTCCTTTTTTTTTCCTCTTGTATTTCTTTCCACCTTTTTATGGTGGATTATGTAAACTTTATATAGAACAACAATACAGATCATGCTGAATATCAAAAAGCCTTTTTTACGAAGAAGTGTCTTTATTTTCTTGGGGAAGGTTGAGTGTGTGTGAAGATAATTTTTCTTTAGTGATAGCATAAGCTATCAAAAAAGAAAAAAAAAAGATAGAAAAGTCAATTCTGTGGGTCCTCTCTGGAGTGGGAGTACAGAATACTTCTTTACAGACTACATTTATATTGTTAAAAAAGGACAATTTCTGACTGTTTTCTACTTTATTTAACTGGATATTGAGTTTAAAGATCTGTTTCTAGTACTCAATTAAAAACCGAAACTTATTCACCAATGTTTTCTTTGTTTTGTGAGACCATAAGAACATGATATCATGTAGCTAGTTTCCATCAAATCTTTCCATTTCTCGGGGTCTCCATATCCCAAACAACTAGCATTTATTCAGCCCAGACGACAACTTCCAACTCTCAGGCTAAGTTATATCTGGATATAAAACACAACTACTGTTTAAGTAAACCTTTATAAATGTAGAATAAATTATTTGTGAGGAACAGGTGTTTGCAGGCAAACCTCCATTTTTCAGTCCCACTTCTGATTAATTAATACTGGAACACAGTAATGTCTCCTCAAAATAGACCATTCGGACTCAAAAATAAAATCTCAATTTTCTACTAATAGCTTTTCCAGCTATATTTCTGTTCAAGAAAATATTTTAATGATAGAATAATATTTCTACCAAAAAAAAAAAAAAATTAGTCCTCATCAGGTGCAAAAATGGCTGGGCCATTTGTATTTGGTCTTTCCAAATAAATTCAGATTTGGTCAAGAACCCTGGAGGCTAAAGATACAACCAAGTTAAATAGAGACTGTCTACAATCAAAGCTACTATGAATTTTTAATGAAATGCAGGTGCTGCCTTTTCTTTCACCAGTAATGAAATTATGCAGACCTTCCTTTAGAGACTTATCCTGATGGGAAACATAATCCAAGACTCATCAGCTAAATGTTAAAGTAAACTGGCTGGTGATCATCCACAGATTCTGTTACTTATTCTTCACTGTACTTTTAGATGATGATGATGTCATGTCTCAGTGTTAAAGAGGTGGCAATTAGCTGCATTCATAAACATTTGCTTGAAGCAGTCACACGTTTAAGTTCAGCTCTAAGAAAGAAGTGCCAGAGGGCTAGAATCTGTGCAGAGACATAAAATCACCATAAGCCTGAATGTGTAGAAGGAAAATCCTCGCTCCCTCTTTATGTGTTAGGAAATGAAGAGGCAGAGCTAAGACTACCTCTTTGCTCTTAGTTTAATGGTGCATTTATAGTACAAAAATGTCCTGCATGTGGTGCATCTTCCTTTACTTGAGGGAATAAAAAAGCAAAAGCTACTTAAGGGCTGAAAAGATACATCAGTGGGAGGAGAGCTTAGCTGAGAAGTGACTATTCAGCAGCAATTTGATTTCATAGCTCTTCCCTGAAGCTTTGGCTGGTGGCAATGACAGCCTCATCAGTGATAGGTGTGTGATCTGCTAAAATCACTGAGTTACCAGGTGAGAGATGGAGTGAGCATGCTGCATAGCAAAGGCAGCAGATTTTTGGGTTTTTGCTAAGACTCCAAAATGGGTGAGGGAGAAGAGGAATCCAAGGTCTACCTCCCAGAAGAGTAGGGACTCACAAAAGCTGCAGTCAACATAGGTGGATTTCCTCAGTGATGGAAGCTGAAAGATGGTATGTTCTGACCACTAGATGATTCTTTCTATGTCTGCAAATGTGGAAAAAATACAGGCCTTTGTCAACACCAGTGAAAGGGCAGACCTCTGGAAGAGCTATGCCTATCTAATAAATCCATTCCAGTGCCACAGGAGAAGTCACAAGTAATAATAGTCAAGAAAAATCTTCTGTTAAAGGACCTAGATACAGTCATCTGCCTATAAAAGCTTCCGTCCTAATAGGCTTGCTGCTTGCCTTCCATACTGGCAATTCTACTTAGTTTTTTGCCAAATTCTCCATGAATTCTAGAGACAATCAAGTGGAGGGTCATAAAATGTTTAGGAGCTAGAGTTACTGGGTTTATATAAGCAGGAGAAAAAGACAGCACTACAGAAATGTTGTAAAGAAAATGGAAAGGAAGGGAAAACCTTTTCCTGGGAAGTGAGAGGATAACAGGCGCACAGTGAAAGGATAAGACAAAACCAGTTACAATATTGGAAAATTTCGTAGAGCTAAATTTGGTGGAAATCTGGAGACAGAAGATTTCTCCTTCCCAGACAGCTTAAGCCATCTCTGTTGGACTTTAAGAGTCAGGGGCTATTTTCACCATATCTCCACTGAGTACTTCTGTTTAATCTGATTAGCCTTGAGTCAGATAACCTTCCTTTGAACAAAAGAATAAAATCTTCACAACTAGAGTGGTTAAGCACTAGAAAGGCCAGTTCAGAGAAATCATGAAATCTTCCTTCTTGGAGCCTCTAAAACTTTGGCTGGAAAAGAATCTGAGTACGTTGGGTCTGCATTTGAAGTCATCACTACTTTGAGCAGGAGGTCAGACTGCCTGACCTCCAAAAGCCTTTTCCATTTCTCTATCTCTGCAAAAAGAGGCTGTTTGTAGCAGTGACTGTGAGCTGAGAGGGAAGCACTTGAATTACACTGTATCTTTTCAACACTGTTGAGTCACTCCTGGAATATAATAAACTGTAGTGCCTGAACTCTTTATTACCTGATTTCATATTACTACAGTCACTCCTCAAAAAAGTGGACTCATCAGTCAAACAGTGTTTACCAGTGCATAGCATGCTGCTGAGCTCTAATGGTCTTTAACTATCAGAAAAGCCATAAGGGATAGTATTCCTATTATCATTGAGGCCCAGCTTTGGGAGAGGATGCACTGTTGAGAGGTGAATGTAGGTTTCCTCTTTATTGCTTCTCTGAATTTAAACTGATGCAATCTATCATGGTTTAAATGAATAATTTCAAAATGTAGTGGCCTTTAAAATGATTTAAAGTCAATGAGCAGTAGTGGAGTCTACTTGGCTCTCACGTTTGGGTGCAATGCCTGCGGTCTGCTTGCTGCACACACAGCGCTGTGCATGCTGCTCTTCAGCCACTGCTGAAACTTGGAATGCTGAACCAGAGACTCTCAGCAATACAAGTCTGAAGAGCAAATACTAAGCTCTTGATTGTGTTTGTTTGTCTGCCGAAGAGTTGGAAATACTTACAAAAACTGAGATCTCCTTATTTGTTACTATTTTTATTTTTTTTTTTATAGAGATGAATTGCAAGACAAAAAATGCCCTTTTACCCACTCCTCAGCTGCACTGCACTGAAACAACGCCACTCTGATATTTACTTCTACCAAAGAGTAAGAAAAAATGAAACTTATTTTGCAGCAGACAAATACAGTTCGTATGGACAAAGCAAAAGGTTGCACAAGCCACCTTGGTTTGGTTTGTTTATTTTTGTATTTCCTTGGTCCGGTTTGCATTTTGTTTAATTGTTTTGGGAAAAATTGAGTGTTGGATCTGGGGTTTTTAGGTATTGTTTTTTGGAGTTTTTTAATCCTAACATTTCTTTCCCTCCTCCATTGGAAATAGCCAAAAATAAGACATTGCTTTCTTTGTTTTCCCCTCAAATCTTTTGTGCACATGTGGGCATGTGTTTGGACAAATTTATTCTTAAATACAAAATCTCTAGCTTTTGTCTTGTTTATTTTCTTCATTCTGTCCACCCACCCCCTGCCCATCTCTTAGATGCTGGCTTTTTTATTTCTGTTATTGCTTCTCTCCTATGTCTCTTAGGAATTAGAAAGGACTTGATAAATTATTTAGGTCCTACTGAGTGCTTTTGTTTTACTGAATGCTTGTTTCTTAGATGCTAGGAAAATCACGGACAAATTGATTGCAGATTTTGAATGACTTAGAACTGCATTATTTTCTTGAAAAATAAAAGTTGAATGACTCCAGTCAGTAGTTGTAATCAAATTCAAACAAAAACAGAAACAGAAACAGAGAATAAAAGTATTTCAAAACAACAACAACTTATAGATGAGCAGGGCAAGTAAATATTTAGTGTTGAAATGCAGACAGAAAAGGAGCATATGGAACATGAGTCAGGGTTATTTGAAAACAAACAAAGGAAATTGTAATCTTCCTCCTGTTGTGGGAATACTTCGATTTCTTTGTTTATGTTTAGTTTTTTTTTCTAAGGTAGTTATAAACTTATCACTGCATTTCAGACAGACACAGACACTTATCCACTGTCATTCCTCTTTGGCCCACATTATTGGCAATACAGAACTGATTGTTTGTTTGTTCCATCAAGGACTCTATTGTGGACTGTCTGATGCAGGCAAAGTGCAGAAGCTTTGGTCAATTTCTGCAAACTTCCACAGCATTGCTACTGAACTGACACAGCTCTTCTGACAGATAGTAAATCTGCAGACCTCTCTTACAGAAAGACCACGATGAACAATAACTAAATGGAAAGGTTAGATGGCTTTACTTTCATTACCTCCAGCACTGTATTTTTCTTGTACCTTAGTTAATATTGAACATTTCTGGTAAAGATATCTTCCAGAAGTGAATGCATTTTTCCATACACAGTTGCCCTGAATTATATGTACAATGTGTACAGACATTTGTACTTCCCTGAACTCTGATATATTTAGATAAAAATTCTCTTCCCTGATATTGAAAAAACACTCACACATTTTGTTACAATAACAGATGGAAGTGTTGACTGTACTGACTTAATTCAGTATTAGCTCTGAATGCTTTACCATTAGGTAACAGTGTTAAAATACTTGTCTAATACATCTTCATTTAAATCTGAAAATTTGAAGTGTTGCATTGTTGGTTCTCAATCAATAATATTGTAATTACTGTAAATTTAAAATTCTGAAGACCACTAGAGGCATAATAATTGAAATTAAATAAATTATGGGCAATAAAGAGTTATTACATTTTTAACGTTCTCCGCTGTGTTGGTAAACATTAAAACTAGAATTAAGTATCAGCACCAAGAAGTGGAAAGGCAGGTTTCACTGATTTGAAATTACCATTTTTATGTACCATTTTCTGTCCATCAACATAAGAAAGGCAATTCAAGTTTGTCCTCAGCATTGCTTAGCTATCCCTGAATTGTTTTGTGCTGTTTCTAGAGAGAAAAACGTATCTTTACTCACCACTGCTACTAAAAGACAAAAGTAGAACTTGCAAACTCTTCCCTCTCACGCTGTTTCCTAAGGATATTTAATGCTTCTCTGGTTGTCATTGTCTGTGAGAAATACTCAACATTAATTTTAATTAAAAGAGAGAATGGAAGAAACAGGAAGACTGTTTACATACTAGAGATTTATACGTTACAGGTTTGCTACAGAAAGAGCCTTTCTGTGGGCTATGGAAAATACCTGACAATTCTCAGCAAAACCCAGCTTCCCTCAACCACCAAGAAAGGAGGCGCTTAAAAAGAATTTACAAAATTCATGAAGATAATTGTTCTGCCCAATTACTTTAGAAGTTCTTGCAGAGGCCTAAACTGCTCCATACTAAAATAATTAAGTTTAAAAAAAAAACCAAAACCTCTTCACTTTAGTAAAGAAGTTAGAGCTATAGATGACAGTTCATAAGGGCTGCTTCAATATTTACTAAGCAAATGACAGGAAAACAGAAAAGGGAAGAGTTAAAAAATAATTTAATCTATAAAGTTTCATGAAGAACCTCGTACTTTGAAATGAACTTTGTTTGGTCTCTCACCAAACAACTAAAGGACTAAAAACTACATGATTAATATGTTTTAGACCAAATAAAGTAACGATAACTCCTTTAAAGCATAGAAAGATAGGACTTTCTTCAAAGCTATTGCAATTCCCATTCCAACCTGCTTCCCATACTGACCTGAACTCTAGAATTTCATTAGTATCAAAACACTTTCAGGTTCTCTTCTTCCCTATGAACCTACTGAAATTTTCAAGATCTCCCTTTTTCTTTCTCTCTAAGAGCTGATAAAAGAAATATTTTCCCCTCACCAGTACAGAGGGAAACAAAGACCATGATACAGATCTTAAGAAACTTGACATTTTGAAATCAGAAAATACAGTGCAACAAATTAAAACTCTTTTATAAAGAGTTTTCTCACTACCAATGTGCTCTTGAGTCCCTAGTTTGTAAATATTTCATTTACTTGCTTGCATAAATGCATCAAGGAGGCTCCTTATGAAAACTTAATTTTATCTGTTTCTCTCCCCCTTTCCCATTATGCTGTTTTCTGATGCAGCACAAGCCTTGACCCAAAAGAACTTGATAAAATAAGAAGAAAGAAATATGTTTCATGCCATGAAGATAGACAAAAGGAGAAGGAAAAGGATATTTAAACCTATATCTCAAAAAGATCTGTGATTATTTGCATCTCTTATAAACTGGTCCTTTAAATACGAGTACAAAAGTGGTAGGTTCAACTGATGTTAACTAAATGTTTTGAATTTATACCAGAATAAAACATGGGCTATTTTGAATATTCCAGTACATACAGTTATCTTTGGAAGTCTGGGTGTAAAAATGAATTTGTTCCTCATTTGTTCCTCCTAAGCACAGGTATCAGATGCTGATACCTATGCTTAGGACCACTCAAAAGATCCAATGTATACCAATTGACTACAGAAGCAATATAATTTGTCTATCAAAAATTTGTCTAAAATTACTCATAAATTTCAACCACATTGCCCAGAAAGTAAGATGTCAGAAAATTGCTGAGAAAATTTAATTGCTAAGAAGTTGGATCATTAACAAAGACAGCTATTCAGGTCAGAAATTGCTTTGATGCCTAACCCCTGTTCTCTGATAGGGTTTAGTAGAATGAAAGCAAACAGTGAGTGCCATCCTATCCCTAGAAGTCTTCAAAATGCTGTTCACTTTTTAAACTATTGACAGCAAGGCTTAATTCATTACATATTCTTTCTACTTTTTATTTAAATAATTGCTCATTGACCCCAAAGGAGTTTTAGCAAGAGTAGACCATTTGTATGCAGTCAGTGATTTTTATTCTGCATAGTTTCTTAATGTTAAGTATGAATTGCACCACCAGCCTCTCAATGACATGTAGCAGGAACCATGAAATTTTATTCTAATTTATTTGGCCAGTTCCTTCAGCAGCTTGAAGACTTTCTAGACTTACTTCATTAACATAGAAGTTTTACTTTATGGATTTTTTAAAAAATCAAATCCATTTCTGTATTTTTTTATGGTTTTAAAAGGACCAGACTATCTTGGTACAAATACATTTTTTAAGGCAATTCTTGCTTTATATTTACATTCTTTATCTCAGAACAGGCCTAGTGTGAGATGTCTCTCTTTTTTTCTCTATGATTTATAAGAACTAGACTGGCATGACTTTTTAAAGGCTATTCTTGTTTCATACCTTTACTCTTGATCTTTGGTCAGGCTCAGAATGAAATGTATTTCTTCTTTGATTCTTGTATTAATATCCATCTCTGCAATAGCCTATTTCCCATCTGTAATAGTAAAATCTTGTCAAACAAGCCAACAGGAGTCTGCAATAGCTTCAGGCACCTTCATCTCATCCTGTCTTTCTCCATTTTTCTTTAAGTAGTAGGAGCAAATTCTCTGAAAATGAACAAATACCTTTTAAATTTGAAACCATCAAGCAAAGGTTAATTGAAAGAACAGAATCTCAACAAAAATGGATTATGTATTCTCCCTTTAGATAGAAGAACAAAATTATAAAACATTCAAGGCTACAAAGTAACAAATGCATTAGAATGCAATCAGATGTCAAAATTAAAGATGATTCCAGATTTTTTTCTTCTCTTATATAACCTTAAATGCTTTGAGCCATCTAGGATAATAACTGTGTCTAATCAAAATTACAGCTGTTTTTACAAAGAAATGTTCAAATAACTCTAAGGAGTAACTTATTAAAATAATATAGTTGCCATTATTCATATAATATCTTAGACAATGTTTTATTTAGATGATGAACCACAGAAAGCTGCTTTTTTATCTTTAAAACACTTCTTTCAATAAAGAGTCTATACCACTTGGGTTGGTAATGAGTACAGATCACTTCTGTCATTTTCCAGGTTCCTTTTTCAACAAGGCCTGGTTTGAAGAAACTTTGGCCACTAGTTTGTATTGCAATGTACAGGGAACTATAGATAAATTACTTTTCCTTGTTGAACACTTATTATTGGAATAGTCCTCTGTGCTATACCAAGATCAATAATTCACTTGATTCCTGTATCTGACTTTTCCCAGAGTCACCTTGAATGCTACATGAAATTAGTGGAAGATGCATTGATATTCCTAAGAATAGTACTGTTAAGAAATAACATTAAAATCAAGACAGTTTCTCATCCCAATACTCATCTATATTTAAATATGGATGGTCGTTATCAGATGATTCACATGGCACATATCTGTGGAATGATTTCCTCTCTTTGTTTTTATCATTGATTCATTTCTTGCTTCACTTCAAGTTTAAGAAGCCAAAGTAGGAAGTAAGAACACATATATTCTAAAGAGCTCGAACTCTCTTCCCCCTGCATACTGTGCAATGTGCCAAATATATGTGTGGTCTCTGTAGAAAAGGTATGAAAAACTATACACAGTAGCCATAATTGCTCACAGGCCTTCTAGAAGAGCATTTGACTGCTTATCTTATGCTTCTGAAGCTACTGATATTCCTGTCTGATCCCTAAAACTAACCAAGCTCAGTGCCACACTAAAGCTCTTTATCTCTAACAGCACACTCTATACAGAGTAAATTGCATGAAGGAGAAATGCATTACAATACACTGGTATGCAGAGCCCGTTGAGGCACCAAGTTATTGTTAAGCCCAGCACTCTTCTCTGTACTGAAAAATAAGAGGGAAAAAAGCATTGGTGGGTGTCTGATCTGCATCAGAAAGCAGACTTATGCATTTAGAGGATAATATTAGGATGAGTTAGAGATCCAGGGATTTAACAGGAGTAAAGGTGGATGAAGTTCCTGGGAAGAATTTTGTCCTTGTCATCTTTAACTGTTGATGATTACCAATTTCATATTTATTGAGAAACAATCCATTTTGAATTATTTTGGAATTTTTAATTAACACTAAAAAAATAAAAAAAAAAAAGCTCAAACACACAAATCCAACCAAAAATCCAGCAACCACTGATAATATTAATTTTTTGCAAACTTTTAAGAATTTTATATTTCAACATCCTGAATTGCAAAAAAAATCACCTTCTATTTTATCCTATAAATGTTTTAGAAATATAGCAAACAAACATTTTCTTTGGTATATTTCTTATTTCATAAAACAAAAGTTGAAGACGATTTAACAACACATATGGATATAAATTCTTCTTTTTTTTTTTTTTTTTTACAACTTTAGGTTCTTAAAAAAGTCTGATTCTGTTAATTGATTATATTTTTTTTTTCCTAAATGTTAGGATGCATTAAGGATGATCAAATGATTTTGTATAGTGAACTGAGAAAGAGTGAAATCAGAGGAGGCATGTAAAGATCTGTTGTTAGAGCCCTACTCCTCACCAAGTTGGAGGGGAGAGGATATTTTATTTTTTAAAACTGTATGTGGGATGGGAATGAATTTATTCAAAAGTGTTTGAGTTAAAAAAAAAAATGATGAGATTTTTCTTCCTTCTTCCTCCTAATTTCTTTTTGGTGGAAAGTAAGAGTTCAAGAAATAAGATTTATTTGGAAGAAACTTAAAAACTGAGTTAGTGAGAGAAAAGACCTTATGGAAGGAATAAGTCAGAAGACAAAATCTAAACAAAAAAAGTTGTCTTCCTACACTATGAAATATTGAGAAAGCCACTAGAGGGAAATGCTGTCATTTTCATATTTCAGGGCCTTCATTTAGCTTTGATGAAAATTGAATAACATACAATTTTTCCAATATTGTAAAGCATTTAACACGACTTTGCCATTTTCAAGGGACAAGTAATTTCAAAAGCCAACGAGATTAAAGATGATATTTGACAGAAATGGTAGTTCTCTAAAAGCTGAAGAATGGTCCAGTGACTACACTGGTATCCTGGGATTTAGAGTTCATAGTTTTGTCAAAGACTGTCTGTCTGATCTTGGACAAGTGATTTGATTTTATGCTGCATTTCCTCATCTGTAAAATAGGAAAGTGTAGCATTCATCTCTCCCAGATAGAACTGCAAGGATAAATATATCTATTGTCAAGAAGAAAGTTTAGGAAAAAGTTTTCAATCTGGAAGACAAAATTGCTAATTTGAAATGTCATAGATTCAACTATGGAAACAATAGTCTAAACTGTACCTTATGTAGCTTCAGATCATTGTAACTGCAAATAGCTACAAATAGCTACAAAAAATCTTCAGATGTCATAAAGCACTTATACAGACATTTCCAGTATCAGATTTCCACTAGAAACATATTGAGATTAAAAAAATAATCACAGAATACTGATGACGTATGCTGAAAATATCCAAGTGGGATTGACTAATGTGTCAACATACTAGCACATTTCTGAATAGAGAAATTACATTAAATGAGGACAGTCTCAGATAAAGCAAAGAAAAACTAGTTTAAGAACAGGCTTTGGTTGCTTTCTGTGCTCTTGTCAGACACTAATATTTTCTACAAGTAATTAGATCCTAAAACTTTTGATGAATTTTAAAATGGCTCTCAAAATGTTCATCATGAATTCTAGTCACCTGTTAGGTCATGGATTAAAGAGGCCTAATAGGGTTTTACGGAAGGAAGGTGAGGAAACATCGTTCCATACCTACAGTAAATACTCCAAACAGTAGTGCTTTGGAAGATTACAAGGAACTGTATTTTGTAAAGTAATGCACTAGTCAGAGATGTAACTATCAGGAAAAAAAATACAGAAACAGCTATCTAGCTTGAAAGTGTTCAGCAGCCCCCCTACTCTTTCCTGTATTTGTCTGTTGTATGGCCCACTTGGTTCCTATTAGTGCTAGGAGTGTCGCTGGCTGCCGGTGACCGATCGAGTGGTCACTCCGGTGCCGCGACCTTCCCCAGCGAGACCGTCCCAGAGAGGGGTGGCTCGGGCTTCTGGGGGGCACAGGCACTCGGCTGTGATTTCGCTCTTTTGTGAAGCTGCTCGCAGCAGCTCTGGCCCTAACAGCTCTTCTGTGAAGCTGCTTGCAGCAGCTCTTCTTGGCAGCTCTCTCCGGCAGCTCTAGTCCAGGTGACACAGGAATGAGCAGGAGGCAGGCGTTCAGTTGAGAAGGCTCTTTATTCCTCTGGAACCGACGACCAAAGGCAGGCAATGTGGTGAAACATGGGGTTATATAGGGTTTAGGGAAGGCGGGGCTAACAACTTGGACCAATCACACGGGGAATTGAGAAACTGACCAATCAGGGAGAGGATCCAAAATGAACCAATCAGAGAAGGGGAAAAACTAGGAAGTGAAGAAACAGCCAATCTGGGGTAACAAATTAACATGGAGCCTCAAGGGCTCATGGGTTGAAACATTTTGGTCTCCCTAACCGAAGAGTCAGTTTCTCAGGGAGACTTCCCTGTGGAGAGTTCTGCCATACAGCCTATACGCTGCATTCTCTCCATGGCAGGGCAAGCTCCCCTGTGGTAACCTCAGGGGTTACCACATAGGAGCATGTTTATTTTTTGTATCCAAATCTATGCCTGGGCTCTCTTTTGGAAAGTTATAGTTAAACACAGCTGTGTGAACTGTACTGCACAGAAATTTATCTTGGCAGAGTCTAGCACAAAGTAGTTTAAGATAAGCACCTAAGTTTCATGTCATTCTTAAAAGTAGGTGAGCTCTAAATATAAAATATTGGGGATGGATAATTTAGCCTCACATAATGCTGAAACATATGCTTATAGAAGTATTCCAGAGCAGTTTCTTCTTATTTCTTAACTACTGCATCCATTTTTTATCTTTTTAGTTCCTCTTCTATTTGAAAGTGCTCTACTGCCAACATTCAGGTATGAACAGCACCTGCCCAAAAGCAAGCTGGATTCAGTTCTAGCCTGCACCTCACTGGCAGCTTTGCCAGGGAAAATGTTCTGATTGACTCTACTCTTTGTGGTTCTGGATGAAGAAAACCTACCCAGTGTTTTTTCTCTTTGGTTGAATGTAACGAGTGTGGTAAGCAATAGATTTTAATTAAAAAGTCAAGGCAGTCTTTAAACAGCGCTTAAAAGAAAAAGATGATATGTGTAAAATATTAGACCATACTTTTAGCTTAATGCTGTAAAAAAAAATACTAATCAAAAATTATACTTTAATATCCTTGCTCCCATGGTATCAATAATTAAAGTTTTTCTATCTAGTATGAAAATAGCTGTCCAGTGATTTTAAATTACAAAAATTCATGTCCAAAAAAATAGGTTTCAACACAAAAGAGAGGATTTGCAACTGGTTGTAAAAACTTGAGCAGGAAATATGTATAGCACTTTTGTAAAAGACCAAGACCAAGACCATACTGCAGTGAAATTTGCTTCAGCCTGGTTAGGATACCTAACATGATGTAGGTGTCCAGTGAGTGCTGACAAGAAGTAATACTATGATCTTCTCTGCTATGTCCATTCCCTCTGGAAGTTTTACTGTCACTCACATGGTATTATCTGCAAATGTGCCTTCAGCTCTGGCTGAAACATAAGGCCCAGGAACAGGTTAGCTGCAGTGCTACAAGTTTTTTTTCTGCATGAAATAAAAATATATGTTATTAAACTAATTTTAAGATCAAGATTTTTCTCTCTGTAAATTAGAAAAAGCTTATTGCCTGTCAACTAGTATGTGTGTACCAATTTCCTATAGGTAGAACAGACACAATAAATATGTGTTGGAGTCCAGTGCACAGATAGGTTAAAATTTGGATGATTACTGTTGTTGTCCTAGTTCATTGCCAGGGTTGAGTTTATACAGGGACTGTGATGATGCACCTGAGTCCTGTTGCCTGTGCTTGGTCCTCATTAACACACTAATACATTATTACTACCTTGACAAGCAGTGCAGGTATTATAGATCAGTGACACTGTGAACTTTTCTAGTGGTATATGCACTAGTCCATTTTCACATGCCTGTTTCCCTTTTGCCTCTGAAAAAGACAGTTTACTTTGTGGTCCACTGACTTCTTGGCTGCAGTAAACCTGTTAATGAGCTGAGTCAAAGCTCCCAGAAAACTTCAGGAGTGTTACCAAGAACAGATGCTAAGTATCTGTGGCAGACATAAAGCAATTATACAAATAGGAATGGGATTTTTTCTTCTAAGACATTCTTGTCCTTTGAACATGCAGATTCAAGCACTCATTTACATAATGTACATATTACCTCTAAAACATAACCAGAGCATATTCAAAAGCAGAAGATGCAATAAAGATTTTTAAAGAGACATTATCATCTCGATAGTCCTTGTTGCTCTCTCCAATCTCTGAAAATGTAAGCTTTTCATTTTATTGTCATGTTGGAGAAGAAAAGCAAACTAAACCTGAAATATTTTTATTGTTTCTGACATGGTTCATTTCAAGATGTCTATCTGAATTCCCAGTATGCTCCTTTGCTTGCTTTAGCATCTCCTGTTCTCTGTCCTGTGAACTGTGAATGCCATCTACATGCATAAAATAAACTATCTCATTTTTTGGGGTCTGTAACTTCATGATCGGTCTTCAAAAGAACTGAGAATAACTTGTTGTTATTTGTTCTGTATCTGAGTTGTCATATCTGTGCTTAATCTGTATTCAGTCTTGTACTTTTCCATTCCTATTCTACCATGGCACTTTCTATTACTTTCTTTTAGCTTAGATGTTTAAAAACCTTTTATTCTTTAAATTTGTCTTTTATAGAACAGGGGATTTTTTGGAATTAATTATGGATGTCATTTGGAATCATTGAGAAAAACTCTGGTGAGTTCCACAGTTTTTGTAATTTGCAGTTTCAGGTTTTTGCTTATTTGCTCCAGGTCGTTTCTTCTATGTTTGTTTGCAATTATTAAAGTTGTTTATTTCAGTTCCTATTCATTAAATAGCACCTCCATTCATATTTTGGTGACTTACTTATTTCAAATGATGCTTCAGCTGCCCTGCTTACTGGATGGAAATAGATGAAAGCATGTTCTTTGCAAAAAGCCATGTCATTTAACTCCAAAAAGAAGCCCTCTACTTCATATATTATCCTTGTAATTGGCAATAAATGAAACAGGTACTGAAAATACCTAATTTTTTTTTTTCAGTCTGTAATTCTGTTGTTGCTGGCTTTTGGCTTTGTGTATATCTACATTCAAGCTGTGTGCCTTTCAATATTTTCCTCTTTTGTACTGATAAAATATGTTCAATGATAGTGATACATGCTGTTCTATTCTATTGCAATCGAACACCATGGGATGACACCAACCAACCAAAAGCAGAACTTTTGACCTGTAATTTCTGTATTTACCCTTGTCCTTCTGTTCCACTCTGTCCTTTTTTTTTTTTTTTTTTTTTAACCCATAACCAAATTTTCACATCTATACAAGCTTTTACTTAACGGTGTTTCTTTAACTTACATTTGTTCCATCCATTTATCACATATGGCACTAATTTTAGGGTGCTATGTCACATGATTCAAGCCCTTTGTTTATTTACCCTTAATTGTGTGTTTTATGTTCTAGCTTTGAATTTTCTCTCAAAAATTCCCCACAGTCCTTTTTATTTATAGTTTGTCTGGTTGGGTTTTTTTTTCACCTTTTATAGCTTAATATTGTCCTTAATCTTCTTACACCAGACAAATATTCAAGCTGGCTAACTTCATCATGCTAGTTGACTAAGTTTTGTTCAAACTGCATCACCATCTTCTTTTACTTTAGAGACTGCATATGACATTATAAAACTAGATTTTTTTTTTTCCTAGGTTCACAGATTTACAAGACAGAAAAGAAAATTAATTTGTTTATCATTCCCACAACCATTGAGTTGGCATTGGAGAATTACCTAAAGAGCAAACAAGGTACATTAGGTTTTTCTGACATTAAAAGAAGAGTAACTATAATTTAAAGACAAAAAAATAAACTATATTTCTGGCTTACTCCCAGTCAGACTGGTGTAATTCAGCATCTTTTCAAGAATAAGTGTGCACTTCCCAAAACTACCTAAGTAAGGATAGACACCCAACTGTCAGAAGACAACACAGCTTGATTGATGGTGGAAGAGGCCACCTTTTCTGTCCAGATTACACTTTACTAAGGATTAGATCAGAAGACTTTGGTTTCTATTCAGGTGCATCCTCAACCTCAAATTTACTTTTGAACTTGAGAAGACAAAATAATGTGTGGTTTCCTGCCTTTGAAAAGGAGTTAGCACTGTTCTTAAGAAAAAATACATTTTGATGTCAGCCTCTGTTTCTATTTGAGGGGCTGAGTTACTACACAGACTGAACATCCTCAGTTTAGAAAGAAAATAAGAAAAAAAAAAAGAAATCAGTATTTGATCTCATTAGTTACTTAAACCTATGCCGGTATTTGATTTTATTCCTTGGAGTTTTACTTTTTCCTTCCTAATCATTTCATTGTAGGCTCAATTCACATTAACATAAATGAGAGTTAGATCTGACTTTTTGAGTTATTTTCCACCTGCTTTTTAAAGTCACAGAAGCTATCTTAGTATCTTCCAGACACTGACAATCCTTAAAAGTGCCAAGGTTTCTGTAAGGTAAAACAAATGGTATAATATCAGTTCACAATAATAATTTTAAAAACATCTATAACATTAGATAATTTAGATCATTTTTAAATGTATTTTTATGTGTTGGACACATTGTACTCTAAATTAACACTTAGGAAACCAAAGCACCACTGTGAAAAGAAAGATTATCAATATAGGCAATGAAACATCAATTTTATAGTATTATTTTGACATATAAAGGAAAGGCATAGCACTCAAAATAGATGACATAAAACAGAGTTGTATGCATTGCAGTTCCATAGTCCTAATTTTCTGCTTCAGCCTCTGTGGTCTGACAGCTTCATGAGTCTCTGTATTAATTAAAAATCCATAAATGATGTCATAAAAACCTCAGACACTATTGTTTATATCAACTATAAGTTGATTCAGATATTGTTTTGTTTTCATGCCAAAGACCACACAAAAGCTTTCTTGTCTTTTCCTGAAGCTTCTGTTGATATAATTTCCCACTGAATAATATCTTATCTTACCGTGGTAATAGTTGTTTTCTTCCTCTTGTGAGTACGATAATTAATCACAGCATCACACTTTGGATGTTCACAGTCCTCTTTTTCCAGTCGTTGTTCCAGCTACTTTTTAAAAGGGAGTATCTCAGCATTTCTTCACCATTTCTCATTTGTATAATCATAATAATCACAGCTCAACAAATATGAGTTTTCACTGCTACTTAATGTCCTGTATGTTTTAGTGTTTATGTAGAAACCATAATGCAAAATTGCAATCAAAACCAGTTGTAGTATCTCTCCTATCTAATGAAAATTGTTCAGGCCAGAGGGTGAGGGATGCAAAAAGCAGCAGAAGTGATCTTTTCAGTCAACTTGCCCTTCAAGTTGAACTCATTCCCTCTTGTCCTGTCGCTACATGCTCTTTTAGTCTCACCCCATCTTTCCTGCAAGTTCCCTTCTGGCACTGGAAGGCCACAATTAGATCATTGCAAAGCCTTCCCTGTTCCAGGCTGAACAATCCCAATTCTCTTAGCCTGTCCTCATAGGAGAGGTGCCTCATCCCTCTGATCATTTTGGTGGCCTCCTCTTCACTGTCTCCAACAGGTCAATGTCCTTCCTGTGCTGGCACTCCAGAGCTGGATGCAGCACTGCAAGTGGGGTCTCACCAGAGCAGAGTGTGGGGCAGAGCCACAGACCACAGAATAATGTTGCTACCTACAACCAGAAGAGGATCAACTACAGCATGGGCAAATGGACTAAAAAGACAAGTTAATTCAGATCTTATCCAAACTAGTTCAACAAACCTTATATCTGACTGCCATCTGAAGATCATGATTTAGGATAATCTAAAAATTAAGTTCTAATCAGGAAAAGAACACTACTGTATCTACTGTTGCATCTTTCAGTAGCTTTCTGCTAGCCCAGCTAACTGCTTCAGGCCTTCATCTATATAAAGGCATCATATATGCCTTTATCTATACCTTCCAGATAAATCTAATTTAAGATATGAGATCAGAAAGCTGTGAGTTTTAAATGTGCAGCAAACTTTGAATTTCACTAGAGATCTGGTGTATTGAAAACAATGTTCCATGGAAACCCTAATTCCAAGCATGGGACAGGAGTTTCACATAGCAGATTTATTCCTTAAATTGTAGCTAGATTACAAATAATAATAAAATTCAACAACACAAAAGACTGCTGAAGCCAAAGGCTCCTGCAGAACTTAGTCATCAGTCCCTTAAAAAGTGGAGAAATTCTGTCCCTGGATCTGGGTCAGGTTACTGCACTTAAGGATAGACTATTTGTCATGGGCAGGGGAAATTTACTGCTAAGTCTTTAGAGGGCAGAGAAGCAAGTCAGTCTCACAAACACCATTCTCTGTCTCTGGAAAATGCATCTAAATGCCATTTCCAAACTACGTGGAAGCTTTTCCTCTGTTACTCTCTTCTGAAAATATTGTGCCACTGGTCTGAGATTTTTCACTTTTTAGTGGTCTGAAAGATAAAAGACCTATTTGTCACATTAAATGATCCTCTTCAAATCATTAACACTATAAGATATAAAAACAAGTGTAAGCTTGTTTTTCTCCCCTTCCCTCATGCTGTGTCTTCCCCACCCCCCCCCCTT